>NBAY01000026.1:0-555497 GCA_002794775.1 Porodaedalea pini | reverse complement strand
AGATAATTAGAGCAAATTGCAAGTCCGATTGTGTACTCACAAGAGAATCTGCGTGCAGACTCGACTTAAAGTTGACAGGTAACCGTTAAAACGGTGGGTATGGAAGTTCCAATAGGATGTAGTTCTTGATGTATATCGCTCGTAAACACAGCAACCAAGCGGTCACTGCGCTATAGACGTTGACGGCTCGCTATGCAGCAGCCCGTCGTCGTCTGCCCTCGAGCTAGCTCTGAGCCGGCTCTCCAGGTCTTTCGATGTAGGGGATGGTCTTGAGGCAGGTAGGCGTGGCGGTGAGTCGTTGTCGATGCGGCGATGGAGGACGATGGGAGCGCAGTTAGGAAGGGAGGGACAGGGGTGGCGGACGTGGATGATGGGAGACAGTGGGAGAGTTAGGCTGCTAATTAAAGTCGCGGACCTTCCAAATTAGTCACCGCGTCACATGACTTAGCCGCTTTAGATAACGCTCGTCAGACGCTCACGAGTCACGTACTACGTGTACATCCCGCCACCAACATCGTCAACGGATGACCTACCGAAAGACCCTGCAGAGCCGGCTCAGAGCTAGCTCGGGGGCATAGACAACAGTGGTCTGCTGCATAGCGAGCCGCTGGTGTCTATACTTCACAGCGACCGCTCGGTTACTGTGGCTCCAGGAGGCATCTGCATGGTAAGTGCAGACTGCAAAAAAAAAAAGCTGACTTTATTATTATTATTTACAGTCGACAAATCCTGCACCACACACTACAACGTAGGATACAGCTCGACGGATGCAACAGACCGCTATGCCAGAGCGCGCTTGTCCAGGATGCGGAGTCTACAAGATTGACCTCAGACAGCATCAGCGAGAACAACCCGAACAATCGGCTTGCTACCATTACTATCTTTTCTATCTCGCTGGTCTGCAACGCGAAGTCGAAGGAGGTTCGGACGACAATGACTGCGAAATCGATGATGCCGAAGTTCATGGTTTTAACGGCGACTTCTTCGGAGATGCGAACGCTTACGATGAAGGTGATTTCGGATATGCAAATGACGGAGAAGGGGCGGATAGTGATCGTGAGGACGCCGACAGGCAAGTATACTTCATTTCACATTGTAGTAGCATCATGCAATTGTCCACGCTCTGAAATACATGAATGCTCATGCTTGTTCTTTTATAGGGAGAATAACGATGTTGTTGAAGGCTACGATCCAGAACTCGACGAGGAGGAGACCCTTGATGCAGTGTGGGAGCCCGAGAGACCTCAGCCACAAGACCCTCCTCTCGCCGGTGGATTAGGTTGGGAGGAGGAGGGAGATCCTAACATTCGAGCGCTTCTTGTTCAGCGTCGCGCTGCTGAGAGCAGACTGCGCTATCAGCCAGTCCGCATCGTTCGCTATCCTGGAAATGAAGATGTACAGCACGAAGCCAGACGGGTATACGGGGGTGAATGGAACGGAGCGGAATTTCAGGGGCCGCATGGACGTGACGGCCGCGCTGAGTTCGAGCGATACATGGAAGATGTTCAGGCCGGTTCGCAAAATGCAGGACCATATGCTCCTTTTATTTCAAAACGCGATTGGGAAGTGGCACAATGGGCTAAGACCCGCGGGCCAGGTTCCACGGCTCTAGATGAGCTTCTCCAAATTGAGGGGGTGCGGTTTCTGTTCGAGCTTGTTGATATTGTTCCCTAACTTATGTTTATATATTTGTAATTCGTGATTGTGTTCACGGTGCTCGACCATCATCATATGCCTTACGGTTCCAGATACCCGAACTGCTAGGACTCTCGTTCTGTAACTCACGCCAACTCAATGCGATTATAGACAGCCAGATACCAACGCGTCGCCCCAAGTTTCAACGTCGTGAAATTGTAGTTGCCAGCGAAGCATTTGACATGCATTGCCGTGATGTTCTGCAATGCATCAGAGCTTTGTTCGGTGCACCCGAATTTGCCTCTCAGCTTATTATTCTCCCCGAACGTCATTATGCCGACGAGGACATGCAAGTCCGAGTATATCACGACATGCATACTGCGCGATGGTGGTGGAACACTCAGGTATGTTACAATAAACTTATACTTGTGCAAGCTGTAGCTAAATACATATATAGACAGCTGTCGAGCGTAGAGCGCCAGGCGGCACCATTATACCCGTCATAATATCACTAGACAAGACTCAGATCACGCTTTTCCGCACGAAGTCAGCGTATCCTGTGTATCTCACCATCGGAAACATCCCGAAGGACATTCGCAAGAAACCCTCGCGACACGCACAAATATTACTTGCTTATCTTCCTACCACCCGACTCGAGCACATCACCAACAAAGCTGCTCGTCGCCGCACCCTCGCTAACCTCCTGCACGGCTGCCTTCGATATGTTTTTTGATCATTGGAGAGAACAGGCGCGGATGGCATACACATGACAGGTGGTGATGGGCTCGTCCGGCGGTGCCACCCTATCATAGCGGCTCTTGCTCTCGATAATCAGGAGCAAGTTGCGGTGACCGGGACTATTACCGGTGATTGTCCAACATGTCAATGTCCTCATGATGAGCTTGGAGCTGGTGTTGATCACAGACATGCGCCTCGCGACCTCGAACGAGCCCTTGACGTTCTTGATATTCTCGACTCTGACGATCCGACGAGGTATGCTCGAGCGTGCTTGGAAATACGTACGAAACCAATTCAGAACCCTTTCTGGGCCGATCTCCCATACTTTGACATATATCAGTCTATCACGGCCGACATACTTCATCAATTACATCAAGGTGTCATCAAACATATCGTTTCCTGGATCACAGGTGTTGTAGGCGCAACAGAACTTGATGCTCGCTGCCGTCGAATTCCTCCCAGTCATGGCATGCGCGTTTTCCACAAGGGGATTACGAAGCTCTCGAGAGTCAGTGGAACTGAGCACAGTCAAATCTGTCAATTTCTCCTCGGTTTACTCATCGATATACGCCTCCCCGATAATGAATCTCCCGTTCGGCTCATACGCGCTACGCGTGCACTCCTTGACTGCACATACCTTGCGCAGTACCCCATTCATTCCACTGAGACACTTGCTCTGCTACAGGATGCCCTTTGTCGTTTTCACGACAACAAAAGTATTTTTATCGATCTCGGGGTGCGCGATAACTTCAACTTCATTAAATGCCACTGGATGAAGCATTATGAGGCGTGCATTAAGCAACTAGGAACTACGGACAACTATAACACGCAGTTCACCGAACGCTTACACATCGACCTTGCAAAGGATGCATATGCAGCAACAAATCACAAGGATGAGCTGCCGCAAATGACCCTGTGGCTCGAGCGAAAGGAGAAAGTTTCGGCGCTACATACTAGCATTGCATGGCATTCAGCTAATCCCCCTCTACGACCTCCATGGCATTCACCTGACATAGCACGCGACCTCAAGATCAAAATGACGAAGCATCCTACGCAAAAGGCTGTGTCACTTGACAATCTCGTTGAAACATATGGCGCTGTTCACTTTAAAGCTGCGCTTGCTCGCTACATTGTTGCCAAGAGGGAGCCTAATTTACGGCGGAGGACCGTTGAGCTCGTGGCAAACGACATCGTCTTTCCTTTCCGTAAACTACCGGTGTTCCAGACAATCAAGTTCTGCAGTGAATATGTGATCGACTCTACTACAATAGATTCAATACACATTAAACCTGCGCGCAAAGACAGTCAGGGAAGGCCCATTCCTGGTCGGTTCGATACAGGTCTTGCTCGTGTATGTCAAGGAACGGAGATTCAATGTAACGTTGATGTGCTTTATTTTTATTTTTAATTCTATCTGACTTAGTCCTGTAGCATTTCGTGTCGTGCAAGTTCGCGCCGTCTTTTCGCTCCCAGAATCAGTGCTACCAGTTCTATTTCATGATGAGGACATACGAGCATCTATACCCAAACACTTAGCTTATGTAGAATGGTTTTCCAAATTCTCCGTCCAGCCAGACAATAATTTCAGGATGTATAAGGTCGCTAGGTCTTTCAATCCGGATGGGACTAGAGAGTTCAGTATTATTCCAATTCAAGCCTTGTATCGCAGTGCACATCTTATACCTCGTTTTGGACAGGTTGCTCCTCAGGAGTGGACAAGCAATAATGTACTAGAGCTTTGTAATTCCTTCTACTTAAACTCCTTCAAGGATCGTAGTACGCATTTCTCTGTTTATTAATACATTACTTACTGTTCCTTCGCTTCCGACTGAATTGAGTTGAATTGCTTTTGGTAACCACTCTGACGTTTTGCAGGTCATATTCTATACTTATTAATCTTTATTCTACCGATTCTATTTGACAATCTTTCCACCGCAGATTCTTATGAATTCCAAGATCAGGTATGTGATTCTACAATTATTCCACAGACTCTATGTAATTCCAGTACGACAACATATTTTTGAATGCATTCCGAACGCATTCCATGGCTTTCCATCGTTCTAAGTAATTCCAGCCTTGTTCCAACATTTTCGGGGCGGGAGGTTTTTCCTGATGGATGTACAATGATCACGCCTCTACTGCGAGAACTCTTGCAATCAAGCGGATTCGGCTATCTGTGATAAACAGAGAAGAAGACTTGATGGTGGGTTCTAAGTAAATAAATCCTGCATGTAAAGCTAATGATCCTATCATGCACGAAAGGATTTAACAAGAGAGATGCAGATCTGGTCCACACTTAAGCATCCCAATATACTTCCATTTGTGGGATTCGTCCTCGAGAAGTCAAGTGACTCAGGGATATGTCCACTACTTATCTCAGACTGGATGGAGAATGGGACGCTACTTCAGTACATGCAAAAGAGCGGCCTGATAAACAATTACCTTATGGTTATGCTCTATTTCATTTCTAGTCCTGCATCATAATCTGACTTTCTGATAGGTTAAGGGGATTGCAAGGGGACTTCGTTACCTCCATAGGGAAGGAATCATTCATGGTGACATGAAGAGTGTAAGGAGCTTACTCTTCGGGAATGTCCGTTATTTACTCCCTCTCTAGAACAATGTCTTGATCTCGTCCAGTGGCGAACCTGTTTTGATGGACTTTGGAATTTCATCTACGCTCACTGAGACTTCAAGTAAGGAGTATCGAATGAGAGGCACCATCCGATGGATGTCACCTGAACTTTTCGGCACTCATATGACTGGCACGGTTCGCCATACGAAAGCTTCCGATGTGTGGGCATTCGGTATGACCATCCTTGTAAGTCATATCTGCTCTAGAATGGCAAATCTTAATCTAAGAGATCCTCACTTCTGCTGAAGGAAGTTTTGACGGGAGAAATCCCTTATGCAGATAAGAAGATTAACGTTAAAGTACTTTTGGCCATCTTGGAGAGACGCCTCCCAGCGAGGCCAGAGACATATGAGCTATGGAAGGAGTCAGATAAACGCTTGTGGACGTTGTGCGAGTCGTGCTGGAAATTCGATGCTCGAGAGAGACCGACCATGGACAAAATATTGGAGGATATACGGGCAATTGAATAACCTTTCATACTAGTATCCATTCATGCCGTAGCGCGCTTGCATGTTCACCTTTGCCTATCTATATCTTACGGAATGTACAGTTTGAATTTATACCTGAAGTTGCCCTTGCCCGAGCCTTTCGCGTCCATTACTCTTGGTGGGAGAAACAATTTTAGCGCTTAGGCAGCTTCAACCAGAAAAGTACTACATAATGCACGGAAAATTATCTCAACGAGCATAATACAGATGGCTTCACTTCTCTAACGAGGCCTATCTAAACCATCGACCCTAATGTACAATTATATCATATCAGTCTGCCCAACAGATAAGGGGGAGATAATAGCTACAGAGTCTTCGTCTCCTGCTCCGGGGAGGTCTCAATTAACCAGGCTTCAAGTCTACGCCCAAGCTCGCCCCCTCGCCCGCCGCAGATATCGCCCTTCACATCCAGCATCCGCTCCATCTCAAGCTCGGAGCCCGCCGAGCTGTGGCTCGCGCGTCGCAAGCCATGAGCTACGGACGGACTCAGACCTCCCGCGCGACGAGGCGCACCGGCGAGCGGATGCGGCAATTTTGTCCCGTCTGCGACTCCGCCATCCGAGAGACAACTAAAGCTTAGGCGCATCTGTGTCACGAGTGGCTCCTCCCAGCCATCTTCTTCCCAGAACTCCTTCGGTTCCGCGACAGCCAGCGCAAGAGCGCCAGGGAAGGTTAGTGCCGGTGGTGCGGAAGCTTCGTCTACATCGTGCTCGACAGTGCCAAGAATGCTGCCCACGAGACCTTCCTCCCAACCATCCCACTCAACGCATTTATGCGCATAACGAAGAGGTGCGCCAGCTCGCTCGAAGACTAACCACTCGTTCGCATGAGGGAATCTATCTGCCGGAAGCGCTGCGACAGCCTTACGAAAGAGGTTGGAAGAGAACGGAGACGATAGAAGGAAGGATGGGAGGTGAGCACAAGCCCATAATGGACGTGTCGTTGTAGATTCCCAGTCGATAATGCAGGTCTAACGTGATGAGCGGTTGGTTAGCTCCTATTTTCAGAAGTTGGTAAGTACAGACGTACAATTTTCGAATGATCCCTTTCGTCAACGAAGACGTTATCGAGACTAAGGTCGTGGCAGTCGAGACTAAACATCTCGCGCTCGTTAAGTGCACCAGGACCCCCAACGCCTTCCTTATGCCGGACATCATTCGCTTGAACCTTCTCGACCACCTCCTTCAGCACGCCTTCCAGAGCGATCATACATCTTCGCCATCGTTCCATTTCCCCGCGAACGCGTTTCTCCCGTCTCGAAAGCTCCGCGATGAGGAACGTGCTCCTCTGGAAGCGTCGGTAATCCTGGTACATCATGTCCTCATCTACGTCGGAGCTGACGCTGAGAGCAGGACTACCAACGCTAGAATCTTCGTCTGACTCGTCTCTATCATCTGATGGCATTTCCGATTCGTTATCATCTTCTATTTCATCCTCTCCTTCGTCATCGCCCTCTCCGTAACCTGCGAGACGTGCACGGCGCACAAAGCCATAACCCCATACGTATTCGCCCTTCTTGCTTCTCCTCTTCGCGCCTCGTGGCACAACGTCATCAGGGTCGAGATGTAGTCGATGCGGCTTTGCACGACCCTCGTTTTCACGCGCGACACCAAGGGCCTCGCGGTTGGCACATGCGCGTAGGTAGGCAGCAGTCGAATCCCATGGACCACGCTCCATCTCGGGTGGGAAAGACGTGTGGGAGAGATCACCTCGGTTGGAACCGAAGAATGGCCAGGAGATGATGGGACCGACGTGGAGACTCGGAGGTAAAGACGGGACGGCTGTCGAGCTCTTCCGCCGGCCAACCACGGATGTCGACCTAGAGAGAGAGGCGGGTGTCATTACAAGTCCAGAAAACTGGGTCTTCCCAGGTCTGGGCGTGGGGAGGCCAATACTAGTGGACGACGGCGTACGAATCGGAGTAGGAAGCGAGGATCCAAATGCAAAATCGACGGAGCTTATGCGGCTTAACTGTGCAGGTTTTGGAGTTGAAATATGCCCATGATCATCATCTTCTTTAAGAGTTCCGTCCACTAGCTCCTCAGCACTGCCCTCCGGAGGCTTCACCTCCGAATGGAACTTCCCCTCCTCGAAGTAAAGACTCCCGATATGAGAAAACCTATGCCCGAAGAGAGGCACGAGCAATTCTGCGAGGTGGCGAAGAAGAGCAGTCAACTGCGGCAGAGGCATCGAGTGGTAGACTTTCCGAAGTGGGATGCCACGGGCCTGAAAGTCAAGGAGTCAGCCTTAGGCGGCTAACGAATAAATCATGACAGTAGAAGTGATAATGCATCGCAAGAAGAATAGCGGAAGAAAATAACATCATTGGGCGTGCTCGTCGGGCGGCATCGGAAGTACAGCCTGCTCCCGTTTGCCCATCTAGATTCCCCGCATACACGCAGACTGATGTTAACCGGTTCTACCCCACATTTTTAGGCGTCGACCCATCGCATTAACGTAAGCGGGGTTCGCTTAGAGAATATGAAGGAAGGAATAGGCCACATTCAAGGTCTCTCGCCGAATGGAGTTTAGATGAGTGCTTTCAACAGATGTGGCGTTCATGTCTCGACGGATAGCGAGATGTTGTGCAAAGCACGTCGAAGAATCAGATTGAAAGTAAATGCTCACCCTGCTCATCAAAATGTACTCGCCGCCGAGACGGTTGTACGGATTACTGTCCCAGGCATAGACATCAGGAACAGGAATTTTGGTGTACGTGCGCAAGTAAGCCATAGTCGCAACCTCAGAATCAGTCTTTAGGCGCGGCATGAAGCGTCGAGCTACGCGAGCGATGAGAGTCTCCGAAGTTGAAAGCGTGACGAGATAGGCCTTATGAAATGTTCCTGTGCGGAGTGATGATAAACAGATGAATGATGCACAACAAAGGAAATGAAATAGACATAAGTTGAGGTAGAATGCTCGTCAGTAAAGTATTGAGCCACCAATAGAGGAGTCTGCTCACCAGCCGAGATAAAGCGAATACGAGCAACCTCTAAGCCCACTTTCTCCTTCACAATATCACGCATCACCCGCCGGTCCACCTGAAATGACGTGTCGCTGCCGTCGTGTCGTTTCTCGCGCGCCCTATCGGCAAGGTCGGCGTCCCAGTCCCATTCGAGCTTGACAGGAGTCGCAGCTCGCTCAAAGTAAATCAAGCCACCTGGCGTCGTACTAAGCGAGGACTCGGGCCCCGCTCCCTCATCATCTTCGTCGCCACTGTCAAAGCTATACTCAGTCTCGCTGTCTGTTTCGTGCGCGTATAGGGCTGCGCGCGCGGCCTGACCCTGGTCGTCCTCGCCTGGCATACGCCAGTGCGTGAGCTCATAGTGCGGGTCTGCGGTTGCGTGAGCCAGGATGACTATGCTTTGTTCGCCGCCCTCTGACGGCGCTACTGGCGATGGATGTGATTGTGAAGGAAGGAGCGCAGGCACTGGCAGCTGAAATGTCAATGGCGTAAAGTCATGCTTCTTCGGACGCACGTGGCTCGCACCGGCACGCGACTCGGAACGCGTCGGCTCGCCGACGCGAACTTGAAGTACGCTCCGGCCTGTAGCCTCTGCTCCTCCCGCTCTCCGCCGAAGTAAGCCAGGCATATCAGACTTGGAGGACTGATCAAGGCTTGGATTCAAGCTCGAGCTATATACTCTCGGACTACTTGAAGCCCGCTAAACTCCTCTCTTTCTCCGACTCTTTCCGTGCGTTCTTTGAGTCTCTGTTCCGGCAGAAATCCACCGAGGGAAGCGTTTGCCATTCAACGCAGTTCGGGAAAAAGACCGCACGATACTGCCAGTTCTACAACTAAACAAGGACTCGGGTTCTAAATTTATTATGTCTGGAAAGGTGAGGGAAGCGCAGATAGATAACAGGAATCAGGCTTTCATATGCCAGTGGCCCAAGTTACACCTAGACTCTCATGCCTACAGTCATTCTTTGAATTGAACTCAATGCTGAGGCAACTATTCCTGGGGTCGCTAGATTAACAAGGAGAGAAGAGCACGCGGCATCCCGCTCAAGGACCACGCGGAGGACGAAATATTGCGATTACTGCGAGCAGCCCGGTACTTTGATAGCAACGGTGTCTACAAAGAAACGCCAGATCAAAGCATTTGACAGCGGAGTGGAGTTAGAAGGCATTCTTCATTCACGCAAGGCTTGGACACAGCGGTGGAATAGCGGCACTGAGCTTGCATGTCAAGAGAAGGTGAAAAATTATCGTTCATCACAGATACTCCATATATTTCTCATCAATCACATCCCTTTCAACGCACTTTATTTATTTCCATGTACTGACCAGCGCCTTCATTGAGTTGGAGAATGTCACGGCCTTCACATGACCCCTCATCGTCTTGAATGCACGCTGAGCACGGGACCGAGTACTCGGTCTGACATACGCGCTCTGGCTGAGCGGAGAGCTGTAGCGTCGGCGGGATTCGATGGGAAGAAATAGCCCATTGCAGGAGGACCTGAGGTTGTGTTCATGTAGGGAGGGAGATGCGGACGTGTGAGCCAGTCGGAATCAGATCTGAGTATGCTGGTATAATCATTCCGTGAATATTTCTGGTCCAATCGCCCATGTAAGAAGTATTTCAATTTTAGAACGGCGAAGATCTCAAAGGGAATGGTTTAGGTTGAGTGCGATGGCTCTAGTCATTCGAGCAGGCGATGACTCCAGGAAAGCTCAAGTTGTAAAACAGGCAGCTGCCGGAAGAACCTTTGCCTGGGTTGAACTCCACTGCGAAGCAGGGTTCCGCACAAGCAGAAGGACAGGAAGGGTTTGGCAAGGTGAGTGCGCTGGCGACGATGCGGGATTGACGGACGATACCGCATCAGTCCGGATCATACTAATGTTGCGTGATAGAAATAGAGTTACTTTGCGGCCTTGAACGGAACTGCCTTCAAAACAAAGGTTGATAGGCTTCGGGAACACAAGTATTAATTATACGTGACCCTAATGAAGGATGCCTATTTCACGAAGAAGCCAATTCTGACTAAGATAGTTGACCGAAAAGGTAAACTGTGAGACTGGAAATGAACAACGCGATCAATTACCGATGCAACAGCAATGCCCCAAATTCGAAAGGTCAACGCTAAGTACGAAAGCCCTGCTTATTCTCGCCCTCTTTCCACTTACTCAACAGCTCCTTCATCGATGAGTTAGAGAACGTCCCTGGCTCTACGCGTCCCTTTCCCGCTTCCAATGCAAACCGCGCCAGGTCTTCAATCTTGATATAGTAGGACGACGCCACGGTGTTCAGAGTGGGTCCAAGCAAGCGGTCCATTAGACGCGCGCTGGTCGATCGGACGGCCGCCGCGTCTTTGGAATTCGAGGGGAAGAAATAGCCTGGACGGATATTGTAGACATGCAACGAGGTTGACTCAGACGCGAGGGTCGTTAGGTCTTTCTCAGCTCGGCCCTGTGCAATGTTAGATCAGTGTGTCTTTCCCAACATCGAACGATTCATAAAAGTATTGTTACAGACCTTCACTCGAGCAAACAAAGCTCCGCCTTCCCGTCCGGCTTCGCGCCCTCGCCGCTGAAGTATACGAACCTTAAGTTTCCGTCCTCCCCGCGTATACCAGCTGTATCAAATGCTTTGAGGGCAGCCACGGGGTACTCATACGTGAGACGCGTGTACTCGTCCTCATTCATCCCGCTCGAGCTCTTGCCGAGCGCCCAGATACATGCCCCATGGCCCTCAAGGCGCGCGAGAAGCTCGGTTGGATAGGTCAAAAAGTCCGAATGCTCAATCCGTGTGACCTTCTCTGAAGCTGGGATTGAATCAGGGAGGGCGCGACGCGATAACACAGTGATTTTTGAAATGGTAGAGTCTGAAATAGCCGTTCGAAGCACCTCGAGACCAGCTGTAATTGGGCGTGAACAATCCAGAAAGAAGTGTCTTAGTGGGCTGTGAAACATACCTGCTCCAGTTGCTCCTGTCAGAATAAGTTTCATTTCGGAGGGCCTTGTAAACGATTATAATTTGACGAAGAAGGTGGTTGACGACGAATGCCACTCCTGAATGCCACTTTCTCAAAACGCTGAGAAGGCTGCGAGTCTCTGACGGGTTCGTGATTCTTCAGTTTTATACAAGGACAACGTCGAACGGAGACGCGTGTCTGTATGCCGGCATTGCCGAGTAGATCAATACGATCTGATAGGCTTGATGATTAGCTTCCAGATCTTCCCCAAATTCAGATTCATTACGTCAGACGCATGTCGATCCCTTGAGAGGGCAGGCTGAGCGACGCATGCGGAAACGTTCAGACTCGTCTACATAAGTCTACACAGTGCGTCGTCTTTTCTAATACAGAAATCCCAGGTTAGATGCGACGAAACATTACTAGTAAGCCCATCTTATCACTTCATCGCCGAAATCGCAGGGGAAAAAATGACCGAGGAACTCAGCTGTTGATGGTTACACTGCAATTTTGGCCCCACCCCCCCTTGTCTGTCCTTAGTTTAAGGCGGAGGTCTGGGTAAATACTAATGTCATAGTCAAGGATCCAGCACGAATGAATCCCGGCTCCCGGTCCGATGGACTTTTCTAGAATGCATGCAAATAGCCTCAGAATTTTGTGTGTGGACCATCTTCTACGTAATTGAGTTTTCAAACCTCAGCTCTCATAACTTATCCTGTAGTTTCACGTTGTCCAGGGCAAGTATTATCCCATATGCATCGATACGCTCGATCAAGCGATGGTTTAGAGGCCGGTTGTTCATTCTTTTTCATATACCAGCTCCTCACATTCATGTTCATTTCAGTGTATCTTTGCTATTTTGAATCCACGACCGCGTTGTACTTATCCTTCGGCTCGGAAATATGAGCCGAATCCCAATGCATGCTGGAACTGCGCTTCCCGCGCACGTCACTACTTACCTTATAAACTAAAGCAGAGAAATTCATATTTCTCGCCGACAGTAAACGTATGCATGCTGTCTCTTTGCTTACCTTATCGACGTTACATCTGAATTAATTCTCTCTGGTTCTAGCTTCTTGTATATTCAGCTGCTCTGCTCATCGGGCGGCTGATGAACTGAGTCAGATATCACTCTCATCGACCATCTCTATGAGCTAACTGCTTTAGGTTCCGCTGTAACTTGCCGCCCGTTCATACAAGCTCAAAGTCCTCGGGCCCTCAAATGAACATGGTTCGTGGAATGGAGATAGGCTATTCTCGCCCTCATGCCGAGGGACACGTTGCCGAGGCATCTCTTCGCTCGAATGAGGTGGATAATCCGATTAGCAAGAGAATGCGGCTCAGGACGTTCGCGAAGATGACGAGACCGCGGACGTCAATAGGATTTACACAACGCATCATAGCTTTAGATACCGCGGATAGCATCCTGCCATCGGGCATCTCGGACGCTCATCATATTTGACTTTGGAGCATCAGTGTATAAGGTGGATTGCACCCATAGAGGTTGTGTACTGGCCACGCGGATGATCATCAAGTCTTATGATGAAGACTAGAAGACTCGCAAATTTAGACAGTCATTCAAGCACTGGAGAAATAGTATTAAACACCCCGTTCGCCTCAACTCCATAGAGTTTTATCAGGTGCATGTGGATGATTTAGTGGTACGTGAATTTATCCTCATGGGTACCGAGTTACTTAAGCCTCAACTTACAATACATCTCGGTGTTCGTGAATGATCTTCTCTTTGTACCTAACCTCCCGGTAAGCAAGGACTTCGGATAGGCATCGCATTCGACATCCTTTTCCATTTTGAACGATTCCGGTGGTTGCAGGTACGCGTGTTATGTGCACCCTTCGAATTCTCATCAAGAAATCTGCTGGAAGTAGGCACAGCAATTTGGAGAAGAGGCTTGCTTTACTGTGAAGCGCTGAAGGCATGGAAAAGTTCTGTGTTATTTCCTCGGACCTCTGACAAAGGAAGGGAGCTCGTGTGCCGCGCATCTACGGAGTGGATGAAGGCGCAAGCGCCGGTATCTGAAACTCCCCCAGTTTCGCTCAAAGCGGTTTGAAACTCTGACCTTTCTAAAATTACGCAGGTGCATCCTGCGATGAACCCAGGGAAAGTCCAAGCTTAAACTCATCTCAGAAGATCAGTTATAAGATAACCCAAAGAGCCGGGCTTGCCATAATTTGGGGATGCTCTGGACGGCTCCCTTCCGGAGGCACATCGTTCCGACGTGTCACAGGGGCTCTCTGGTTTGGATGATGCCAGATATTTCAAGGAGGAAAGCTTGTCTCGCAGAAAAACTTGAGGATGAATTTTGTTTTACTAAATTTTGGCCTTATCCTAGGTGGTTTATTCCCAGGGACGGGCTGCATTGGAAGCCAACCGCAGTGGACCATGTGAATGTCGTTTCAACCTACCCACCACCAGAATCCCGTGATTCATCGTGTGTCTGGCACAGAGTGCAAGGCCGGACATGGCGGTTGCTGATCTTTACATACTGGTCCAGCGTATGGTTCGATATAGTACTTCTGGGGCAATAAATCGAAGTCTTCGCTTGCTCTTCAGATGCCGTCCCGTCCCTGAATTTCGAAGATCGTGAAGCCGGTGAGATCTTTCAGCGGAAGAAGACAGATCTTAGCGGAAGAGCACTTCGGAACGCACAGTAAAGGTAGAGTATGTGCTTGGGCCGGGAGATATTCTAAGTTAAGCGTGAGTCTGATATTTACCTTCTCAGCTGTTTCGGCTGGGAATTCTCATGTCTCTTTCAAGCTCTCGATCTGATAGACGATCTGGCTTATAGGACAGCACAGGCGATGCGGAACAGCATGGCACTCTTAAAGCAGTCTGTTCCCCGTCAGAGTATCAACAAAACAGCAACAAGTCAATTATTTCTCCTCGATCCATCGAGAATTCGATTAGTTACTACAGTAGGTTAATGAAATCGATGGAGAAATAGATACAGAGTGAGAGAAAACAATTGGTCTGCTGTGTATGCATGGTGGCAATTTAGGACTACGCAATATGAACTTAAGATATATGCGATTAGACAACAGGTGAATAACCCGACAAGTGCAGTGATTACCAAGGCCCTCTTAGCGCGCAGCCTCCTTGATCATAAGAAAGAGTATGAAGCCGCCTTGATAACTGCCAAAATTCTTCGTGGCTCGTACACGGAAGCCGAATCTGGAAAAAATCCGCACCTGGTGATGGGTATTGAGTAAGTATATAGATGTTTTGACGTAACGGTGGTTGCAAACCATGCTATCATTGTTTACTTCGAGACAAGTTTTCCGAGAGGACGCATCTGCCTGTTTTCCCATGGCAATTAGGGACTCTTCAGAACGTGTAAACCAGAGGCGAAGTTTTCGCACCTTCTCTAGCACTGTCTCAAGGAGCTGTCGAGCGATACCACGGCGCTGACGATCTGGATGCACCACGAGGGCCCTCACATACCATGCTGCTTTGCGTCCTTCTTGCGACCCAAGCGCAATGTTCGTTAACTCGTTGAATTTCGGCAGCAGCTTGATCAAATCAGTAAGATTAAGCTCAAGGATCGAATGATGAGAGAATGGGCAACATACATGAGAGGTCCACCACTGCTGCATCTCTGGTGAGAGCTTTGAGACGTAATCTAGGGACTGTGTAAAGGACGCAGTAGGACTGAACGAGACAACCACGAACGGTGAGCAAGCGTCTAGCAGTTTGGTTTCGAAGCATGGGGTTCACCTTTCGAGAAAATCTTGTCCAGGTGCGTAGGCCAGCAAAACGCCATCGATGTTGTTGCCCTGACCGGCAACATAAATCTCGCCTTGTAAGAGACAAAGGTCGACTTGAAACTGGATGAGGGCGGGTTCCAGCCCGATGCGTCCTCCCGTGAGAGCAGCCACTTGAAGGTCTTTTGGTGGATGCATAAACAAGTGTCTTTCCAATGGATAATCGATGTTTACCTCCTCTACAGGTCGCGAGTAAGATCTGGACGATTCGTCCCTTCTCATGAGCTGTTCGGAAAGAAGCACGGTAGTCAGGGAACGTTCGGCAGCCGCAAGAGATTGAAGGCGTGCCTGTCACGTTCTGAGCTGAGAGCTTTCGGACAGAAACCGCGGAAGACGACATTGCAGAGGGGATAGGAGCGCGGGGTCGGAAGCAAGAGGAGCGCGGATTCCAGAGCCAAATATACGGAATGATTTTATACCTCTGGGCGAGATGAATGCAGAGCCCCCGGCCGGTTGTTCTGAACCGATAGATATGCTTTTACAATGGAACGGACTGTGAACCTGCAACGCCGCGGAGACCATGCGAGAGATGAATCGGAGATGCGGGTGTGTCGGATTGGTGTGATATATTCTGCGATCAGTCACGGAGCCCACGAAGGGGCCTGTTGCATACACGCCGGTGCCATTTACAGTACTACTACTAGTGTAGCGCCAGCGTCGAGAGGCAAGATCTGTACCCGCGAGCCAGATTGAGCCAGAAGTCACAGAACTTCAACTTCAGGTCTCGTTGCTCGAAGTTAAATTTCTCTTTACGGCCGATTACGTAGTGTCCCGTGATGACGACGTTACGGACTCATTTATTGAATCAGTACTAGTACTAGTACCACGTCCGAGCCTGTCGTCTAACGTCAATGCCTTCGAAGGAGGATAGCGGAAGACATTACCATCTCTCGTGCACAGGAGACGCTCTCCGAACCGTGCAAGAGCACAGCGCGGCGCAAGACATCACTTTCTTTGCGGCCTGCTTCTGTCCGTTCGTCCAGCGTGTCTGGATAGCGTTCGAGTACCTGCACATCCCTTATCGCGTGAGTCGGCCGCTGGTCATAAAAAGGAGTATCAAGTTTCAAACTAATTGATCGCTAACAGTACTGTAAGCTGAAACTCAAATTGGACATATTCGCGCCCGGCTCACGGAAGTGGATGACACAGATGAAGTCGACCCTTACAAGAAACCAGCGGAACTTATTCAAGTCTCCCCAAAGGGGCTTGTTCCTGGTCTTAGATTTGACAACACTAGCCCCGCAAGGAGCTTAAACGAGAGCACGGTGATTCTCGAATTCTTGGAAGAGTAAGTCTATTTCTTCCTGGCGGATATGTAGCGTGCAGATCTGAACTGGAACAGCTCCGCAGCCGTCGGTAGTGGGAGAAGTCTTCTCCCTCCCAGAGGCGAACCATGTGAGGCCGAGATAGTCCCACACTTAATGGTCGACTGATTGTGTTGCATGTCAAGATGCCCGAGCACTCGTCAGGTTGCAATGCGACCACGTCAACCGCAACCTCGTCCCAGCCTTCTATCGCTATTTGCAGGCTCAAGACGAAGACGCGCTCACCGCTGGAGCCAAAGACTTTGTCCAATCTCTGGAAAGTCTTGCTTCTCTTCTTGAACGAGCAAAACGCGAGGTCGGCAGCATTGCTTGCGGCCTGTGGAGCGAAGACGGAGAGCTGAGTCTCACGGATGTAATGGCTGGTCCTTGTGCGTTTCCTCCTTGATCTCGCTCCACTAAGTCGTTGGAGTAAAATTTATCGCTATGAACAGGGTTGTTTCGCTCGACCAACGTGCTAAAGCACTACCGCGCCTTTGAGCTCCCCCCGAGCGATCACTTCAAGCAATGGATCGAGAGAATTTTCTTGCACCCGTCATTCAAGGCCACCACGAGCACGGAAGATTTGTACTTGGATTCATATGAACGGTGGGTTTCATCCGAGTCTATTCAATCTCGCATAGTCTCTGACAGAGAGCTTCTGACCTATGAAGATATGCATTCAATCGGCCAAACACCAGCCAGGTCGCTAGTGCTATTAATTCTGGCCGTGGATTGCCGTGAAGTGCTGGTAATCTGCTGTGTCATGTTGCACAATTTGTTGTGAGGTTGCTGTACGATAGTGCGTATTTTCGGAGTATGTTTCAATGTGCGCTGAAAGCTTGTAGACTGCGAGTGCGCTCTAACGGACCCAACGGACAAATCCCTTGCAACGTCTGCAATCTTCCGTCACACATCAAGTACCATTGAAACACAAATTGACTAGACTATAAGAACCCAGACTTCGGCGTTAATGGTCGCGGCAGATTCAATTGGTCGCGTTCTGCCATGGCTGCGGACAAATCTCACAACACATTTCTTTCTTAGGCCGTCCATTGAAAGCCACCGAAGTAGGAAATGATACATTGCTCAAGCGAATGTTATTGATCTTGTGATTACTCCAAACGCTCTTCTACGAGATTATCCGAGCTAATGTACTCTAAATTAGGTTCGCATTGCCGGTCAACATCTTGGGGACGCCTTGCTAGGATGATCTTCACTGCTCAACGATCAATTACCTTTTGTCCATAAACTTGACAGAGACCTGGTTTGCTCCTCTCATACTCCGCCCTATGAAACTTTAGCACCTGTGATTAAATTGTCTGGGATCTGATCATGCGATCTCCTCGGGTCTTGGCAAAGTCGGTCAGCCTACTGTGCATATCAAAACTGTCAGTCTATAGCATCGTCGCGAGCGGACCAATCTGACGATTTCACCCTCAGGCTTTCCTGACCACACCGGTTTTCCGTATCGGATGAGCCGGATTCCGATTCTTCAGCTTTTCAAGCCTCCGTCTCTAGAGAAAGAAAAAAAATGAGAAGCCTCACACGTGCAAAAAGCCCGGACCGACCATCGTCTCATCTTTCTCATGGCAATAATTCTAATATCTGAAGCTCTGTCGTCTCTCGCTGCAGTTCTTTAGCACCTGAAAGTACACGCTTTTCATTTCAACCGGAAAAGGGAAGTCAGTACGCTACAGGGTTACCAGCGGCTTCTTTGGACGTCATGTCCGGGAGCACGCACCGAGGGAGTCTATAATTTCTCATGGTTTGCCTCAAGATCTCACTGTCTCCTTCCGAAATCCGCTACGCGACGAGGCATACATACCCTTAGCTTTACAAGTGTCTCTCGACCGTCGCCCAGACCGCCAGCGCGCCTCGTCTACGCCGAAGCAGGCTAGGCTAGGACGGCTCTACGGCTCTGTATGCTTCCGCACATTTAATATCGGCTCTATTGTTACGTAGTCTCCGAGGCCCGGTGCCTACTGCGCTGTCTATCTCCGAAGACATCGTGCAGAGCGAGATGCAGCAAGCAAGTTCGCGGTGAAGAATGATGCCAGGACAGCGACCCTGCATGCGCGCGCCACCATCGTCCGGCAAAATACGTCAAAGCTTGGGTTAAGGGGGTTCATTATGGAAGTTGGATATAGAAGATCTGCTGCTGCACGGTTGGTCTGTCTTACCCGAAGGCACTTCCTAAAACACGACGAACATCCACGTGGACACCTGGCGGTCTAGCCTCTCAGTCTCTTCCTGCGTAGGCCGCCTGGGACCGTACTGAGAAAGCGAAGGAGTGGTCGGAGTTTGCAAGACTGAAATTCGCGAGTCCGAGGTTTATGGAGATTTTCCGTGGGCCGAGATGATGGAAGTACCAAAAGGCTAATCGAAAATTATCTCGCAGATGATCGTACCGCCGGATCTCATGGCGCCTCCTTGCTTATAGGATCTTGTCATTACTTTCTTCCCTATATGTTTCGAAAGCTGCGACATTAAGGTGGCCTTGGATAAACTAGCGGAAATTTGGAAGTTATCGGACTACAAGTACACGCTCAACAACATGGATCCTTCCGGGACTCTGGCGAAAACCGGCTGCAATCGTGAGTTACTATGGAACACAAGAGGTAACGTGCGCTCACCCAAAGTCTTGCGGGCTAATGGCGGAGTGCCAAATAAATTGCATGGTGCATCAGAGATGAAGATGAGGCTAGGGGTGTATTCTAAGCTGCGACAAAAGCCTTGGGAACGTAGCGGGTGGCGCCTCGTTAGTCTGGATGCCCGATGAGATCGCCACCGTCTTGCAGCTTTTTTTCTTGCTCGGATGCCTATCGCGTACTCTGTCACGTTTGACCGTACGTAGTTCAATTAGAGGTGAGCTCCGGCGCCGAATCACCGAAAAAGAAGTAAGAGATAGGATATAGAGCGAAGCACTTTATTGATGTAAAAAGGCCATACACATCGTGAAGCCCGCAAAAAAACCCTGCTTCTTTATCCGCTTGTGTGACTCTTCTCCAAGCGACCCGCGATGCAGGTGAACGGATGCGGATAAAAAGGCGCAAAACGGCGATATTCCTCAGCCACATGAATGGACGAGTAGCGTTCTGGAAGTCATTCCGAATCCAGTCGCGGTGAAGAGGAATAGTAGCGCTTATCAAGAGAAATGGATGAAAATTGCGAGATGCTGTCATTAGCCGAGAACATCTGTGTGGCAATAGAGCTCGGAAGTCGACCCCATCACTTCATTGGACGTCAGTCAAAGAAGTAATACGCTCTGAGCCGGTGGCCGTTCTTGGTGATGCATGGCTGAAACTCCCGATTTCTCAGGCTCCGTGTAAATGAATGCCTGCAAGGCTGCGCGCTCCGCATCCGAAAATACTCCATCAACACAAAAGCCTGCTACTTGGGAATATTTTAAGATCCAATTAAGCATGGGCGGCGGTCACAAACCGTATCTGTTCTTTCGACATCTGCAGTAGTAAAACTAGGGAACGACCTTTTGACCTTTGTGGAAGTGCTGATCATTGTGAATGATAACGTACTCTCTGCGTCTGTAGCCGCAATCTCTCTACAGTACGGCTGAGCCGTTCTCAAGGGAGCTACCAAATGGACACAAAGGTTCTCAGAATAAAAGGGGCGAGGACGAGGTCAGGTACGACCAGACAGGCACGTCAAAGTATTACAGGTGATAGCCAATGAAGAGATCTCCGAGGAGCGTCCGAGTCCGAGACGAGACGGAGTGAATATTTTCCATCGATAAATTTCTATAAATTATAATGGAGATTCTAGCACAGCTACAAAGGTATCAGATCCTGTCTCCGCGGTAGGTGGTTTTCAGGTATTTCCAAATTCCAAGTAAAACGGAATCTAGTGCCATCAGGGACGCATCAGCAACATTGACAGAATCTGTCGATCGCGAGATCGTACCTCAGCTCGCTAAGTCCTCGTGGCGAGACAACGTGGCTGTCACGTGGAGCTTGCGTAGGGGCATCTCTTCGAAAAGTTCCACGGGCGTAGTAAATGCTTGTCGTTATTTTGTTCGCCTCCCAGGGCCTGCAACTCACTCATGCAAGACCATCATGATTGACACCGGCGTCGTCCTTGACGGCGCCGGTCTCGCTCTGCACGCCGCTCGTGCGCACAGCGAGCACGGCGTCGGACTCGTCACTCGAGACAACTTTGTCTTCGACACGATCACGAACATGTTAGTCCATTTAACTCGTTTTGGCGATGCAAAGCTGCGTGTCATCGAAACGCTTGTCTGACAGCTATTGACTGATCGGCTCTTTCTCTTTCGGCTCGTCGTCCTGCCAATGGCAATCCAGTTTTTTCGTCAAATACTACGTCCTTGCGTCGATTAGTGGGTGTATACTATCTCTTCGCCCAGCTTTTGCTCGCAGGAGAAATTCATCCCCGATTTTTTTCCACAGCTCTTTTGTATTTTGATCACGCGATCACATTTCCACTCGAGGTTCGACGAGTCTGGTGCACTCGTTTCACCGGTGCATCTTTCCTTTTCCTCCTCAATCGATATATACCATTTTTCGGATATATACCAATACTGCTGGGTCTATTCAATCCTCCGTGGGATATAGTTGTAAGCTCACGTTTCGCCATTCTGTCTTTTTCTGGGTAGAGAGCTTGGCTCAACTTATCTGTTTGCAGCAGTAAGATATATATCGGCTCTCGAAAGACTGTAGACAGGCTGACTATCATGCTTGAAGATGCAGAAGATTCGCTCCTTTTGTCGGTGCTCTGAGCTTGATCAGCAATGTTGTTTCAGCAAGTACGTCGTTTCTGTCGTCAAATTTCTCTATTCGATGGGTCTAAATATTTTTACTTGCTGACATATATCGTATACAGTCATCTTAATTTTACGCACGTATGCTCTCTATAGTAGGGCATTATGGGTCCTTATTGTTACTGGTTCATTCGGCGCTGCTTCCGTGGCAATAAGCGCTGTACGTGAATTTGGAGAGGATTATGTCTTGTTATTGACGAGTCTCTCATTTTGTATACATCGTCAAGTGGTCGGCCAGTTCCGTAGAAGGCGAGCTCTTCAATTTCCGGCCTATTGTTGTCTGTGTCCCAATGTTGATCCAGTACGCCCTTCATCTCTCCCTTTACAATTAAGACGACTTTAGCTTTCTTACCTACTACTCCTTTGTTGCATAAGTGATGATGGTAGGTCCCTAGGCATCTTCAGTCTGTGAGCGAGCTTGATAATGAGCACGACGTAGGTTTAAAGTTCGCCTGGATCATGACATTCGTATTCGACCTCGTCGTCTTCAGTCTTACCATAGCGCGCACTTACCGGTTCATGAAGGCTCAGTCTAGATTGCATATGCAATCCGACCTGACCATGCTTTTGATGCGAGATGGTGCGTACCTTCTGCTGCTTCCACAAGTGGATGGTAGAGATCGAACGTCGATCATGATACCTCACCGTCTTGTCTCTGTCACTCTTCTTCCTTTGAGACGTGGAATACTTACCACTGTCGATTTCTTTACAGGTAGTTTGTATTTTCTGTGAGTGAATATTACTACCTTGCGAGGTTTAGATCGAGTTTTTTTCTGAAGTCTGCCAGTGTTATGTCTGTCGTCAATGCTGTGAACTACATTTTATCAACAGTACGTGTTTCGGTTAGCTATTCTTTATCTGCCTAACTTGCGTTCATCGCCTGCAGAAACTCGAAAACTCGTTCTTTGCCTCAGCAACGGGTACTAACTCTATTCTCGCAAATGTGTGAGATATTTTATCAGCTTATAGCAATGGAGCTTTCATATCATGCTCATGTCTCTGCATGTAGTATCTCTGTGACGATGATCTCGCGGCTGCTGCTCAACCTGCGCGAGGAATCGGTCCAGCACAATCGTCGAAGCTCGGGCGGCGCTCGTGCGTTGGCGGCGCAGACGCTGACAGACACAAACCTCATCTTCACCTCGCGCATCTTTGGGAACCTCACTGCGGACCTCGACCACGAGAGCGCGGGGAGCAGCCGCGCACGTGGTGGGAGCGAAAACTACTACAGCTATGACTGCGGCGGCGAGGATTCGGACGAACTGTACGAGCTGCAGTCGCGTAGCACGCGGTCGGGGCTCACGGCGCGCTCGGGGCACAGTGGCCGGACGGTTTCGACGACTGACCCGGGGTCGTCGTCTGGTACGGGGACCATCGCGGGGTCTTCTTCGGGATCCGGCTCGGGCTCTGGAGCAGACTCGGGCAGAGGCAAGGGCAAGGGCAAGGGTGGACACTCAAGGCTCGCGTGGGCGGCATCGGTGGACACCGCGTCTTCGGCTGCAACAAGAAGAGGCTGGCTCGGTGAGCCGCAGACACCTGTGATAGTAGTGGAGTCGAGCGTGGGCCTCCTGCCATCCGTCGAGCATAGTCCGCAGCTCCTCTCGCCGCTCTCACCTGGCACTCCGGACTCGCTGTCACCGACGTTCCACCAGCCCTCACCACTGTCCCCGCACCCGCATCCCCCCTTATCACGCGAGCCCGTGCCGGAAAATGAGGACGACGGGAGCAGGGACGAAGAATGGGGCGGAGAATGGGATGGGGAGAGAAATAGAGAGAGTCCGCGAGAGCGGGTGCATTCACATCCGTCAAGGCCCGACGAGGCCATTGAAATGCCAAACCTTGAGCGCCGGGCGAGGCCCCAAGGCAGCCATGGACACGATCTGTACCACGACCACTATCGGCTACCGCCGTCTTCGCGTCCTGAGTCCTGAATAATGCCATAAACAGCGCGCCTGGATCCCTTAACGCCCCCCTTCCTGCCTTCACTGCCCGCAAGGCATGCCATACGCCCCGAGGTTTGTACTTCGCGTCGAACAGTCCGTCGGCTCGGAACCTGCCTCCACTTCCGGTTTTGCACCTTGGATCGTGTGAAGCGCCGTGTACGCATGTTCTTTCCCCTTCCTTCCCTTCCCTACCCCCCTCCTCCCCTCTTCCCTGCAACTTTGCTATCCGCGAACCTTGTATTATGGATATCGTCTCTTCTCCATTCGCTCTGACGACGAGGGGGTTCTACGATCCTTCGGTTACGATTTTCACGAAGCCGGGTTGGATGTACATTTCTCGACTGGCAGCATTGATGGACTAATCGCTGCCTTCGCTGGGGAGCTTAGCTCTATACGTAGCGCAATATTAAACTGCAACGCCGATTAGAGGTTGTACTATAGTAGTCATCTTACTCAATCGGTACCCTCTTGGACTCAAGCCCGCGATCGATGAAGTCCAAAACCCAAGCACGGCAAGGCGTCGAACCAAAGCTCTCTCATTGTCTACGCCCGTTTAGGTCAAATGAAATCGCTTCATTCATTCTTCTAATGCAATACACACGTACAGAGGGGAGAAGGACTAGTACTGTCAAAAAGAAAAAAAAAAGGCGCTGTGATTGATTCTAATGGGAAGGGGGGACGATTATACAGAGCTTTTCGATACTTTGCTACTACATTTTTGCTCGCTATACGTATGTATGTATACATCAGGATTGCTTTTTCACATCCCTAGTTCGTTTTTTTTGTCATTGTTCGGATCGCCCAGCGCTCCACGCACGACAGTTAGGTCGGGTCCATGCGTAGGCGCCAGCAGTGGCTGGCGCCTGGGCACGCGGTGTGTAAAGAGGCAAGGGTTAGGAAGGAAGGAAGGAAGGAAAGTCTAAGAAACAGCGCAGTGCAGCGCCCGCACGTCTCGAACGGCGGCGGCTAAGAGCATTGGGCTCACCTTACGAAAAGAGAACAAAGGAGAAGGATATGGAAGGAGTGTTGGCAAGATGTGAAGATAGAGAGGTAGAACGGAAAGCCCCAAGATAAATTGATCGGAGAGAGGTCGAGAGAGAACCGGAGAAGAAGAGAAGAGAAGAAGAGTAAAGATCGACTCGGCGTACACCTAGGTCGGCGAACGGCCTAACCAAAGAAGGCGTCAAGATGAAGGAAGGTGAGATGATGGAGATGCCTGTGCAAGGAAAGATGAAGGAACGTGAGTTGAATAAACAGCATCAGGGGGAATACTTCGGAGTCGAGGGGGCGGAGAAGAGACTGCACTAGAACAAGAAGGGCGGGACTTTTGACGTAAAATAGAATAACGTCAAATTTAAAGACGCTCAGGACGAGTGTGTGTAAAGATTGAACGGAAATAGGGCGGAGGCGGGCAAGGTTTGGGCGTAAACGGAACGTGGCGACTGCATGTCCGGTGGTGGAACTGAAGGTTGGAAAGCGGAAGCTCGAGGGTATCGATGAGGCAGTGAAACTCGACTCCCAAGTTCTGGCTTCGACGAGAGACAGTGTTACTTCTGCTTGGTCGTGCTGGCATACGATAGAGACACGATGCCGGCGCCAACGATCATTACGTCCGTGTGAGTGCGGCACACCTGCAGCAGTGCCAGACACGTGAACGATGGGGGTTGATCGGGCACGAGCGCGATACGATGCGGCGCGGCGCGGTGAGAATGGCACCGAATACCAATGAATTCGGGGGGGGGGGGGGGATCCGAATTTCGAATGATGCGAAAAGGAAAACAGCGGAAAAGACGGAGGATAAGTCAGTCCAAGCAGAACTTCGAAGAACGAAGGGGTTGTTGCGAAGGCAACAACAGTAAACTTTGGAACAAGCTTACCCTATCAGCGACGGCACGATTGCGGAAATGAACGTGAATCTCTCCGCTCGCCTTCCGCGACAGACGGTCAACGGCACCATATACCTAAAAAAAGGATTTCATTAAGGACAGCCCGAAACTAAGGAGGGGCGGAAGAAAATTTTTTTGGTGGAGGTCCGTCCCTCCGAAGCACGTTCGAAGGAAGACTGCCATCGGAACTCACCTCGCACCAGTTTCTGACGCTCTGGATGACGTGTTCTTCGCCCGATTGCACTCCCTTAATTATGAGCCGCTTCTTCCCCGCGCGCGACGGAAACCGCACGAGCTTCATGAGGTCAAACTTCGCGAAGCTCAGTCCGAGGCCCAAGCGCGACGGCGAGCGAGGAAGACCCTTCCGCGAGGCGTTGGGCTGCGAAGTCAGGAGCGGGCTCGGAGGCGGATTGTCGTCCTGCGCGGCCGTCGATAAGGACCAGCGCGAATGAGTAGCGGTAGCGGTGCGCAGCTGCGAATCCCCGGGCGTCAACTGGCTCGTTGCGGTACTGTACGGCGAATGGTGCACGTGAAGCGTGTGAGGCTGTCTGTCCGACTTCGCCTGCATGAACTCTGCGGCCGTCGGCGTGCTCGGAGCCGAGAAAGATTTATTGAAGCCCGGGTGAAGAAGGACGTGATCCTGCACCGTGCCCAGTGATTTCAAAGACGGCTTCAAAGGCGGTGGCCGGCGAAGGTTCGTCTCAGAACGCACGGCTTTCAAATTTGGTGGGCATAACGGTAGCGAGGACGAACGGACGCGTATAGAAGACCGAAGAGGGGGAGTTGAGCAAGGTGAGTCGACAAATGCCTCTGAAAGCGGCGATTGAGGAACGTCTGCAAATGGCCTGCGCGGAACGGAGTATGTGGTAGGAGTCTTTGGCCCCGGAGACAAAGTTGACGGTGTGGATGAAACAGACGTTTTCAAGCGTAAGGGTGGCGTCGAAGGTGTAGTCAGGAACTGCTCATCCGACTCCACGACCCTCCGCAATGCACGGGCAGCTCCAAACGGTTTCCGTATCGCATCCTCCTCATCAGACTCCTCCGCTGGTGGAGGAGGCAATGGCTGTATATAGCTAGTAAGTGAAACGCGCATGAAAAATAAGCAAGACGTATAGCACCTTGTGAAGCCTGCTCTCGGCTTCTTCAGACTGCTCTTCATACCAGTCACGCATCTCGTCAAGGAGAGCACGAATGGGCCCTTCGTTCTCGTCCTCACAGACCAGGCCGTTCATAATTTTTGGTGCATAGCCGGGAGTCTCTGGCATCGGCGGTCGATAGAACAGGTCTTCATACGAAGGAAACTCGTTCTTCTCCGTCCACGTCGCGGAGTGCGAGGAGGTAGATGATTGAGACCCAGAGCGCTTCATGGTGATGACAGTATGGATACAATGCGTTTCAAAGGACCGACGAGAGATACAGGTAGATTTGGGGAATGGGGTTGAGGAGCGGAAGCGTCAAAAATTGGATGGGCGGCGAACATGCTCGTTCTTATAAGCTCGTGCGCACCAATCAGCTAAGCGTTTTTCGGGTGGATCTGGCCCTGCACGAAGCCGTCAGCGCCAGGAGCTTCTGCGGAGGAAGACGCAGAGCGAGTTCCATTTTTATGAAAGGCGTGTTTTGACGGTATGAGCATGGGAAAGCACGAATAAAGAAAGGGCGATCAGACGGCGCGATGCAGGATGTTCAGTGCAGAGAACTTGGAAGCGTATTTGGTAATTTCCACGGTGCGGCGTACTTGGCCCCATCCTGTATCATGAAAAGAACGCAGCGGCGTCTCAGGTATGTAGAATGTTCTGCACGCCTGTGGCGAGCCTACCGTAGACGTAGCAAATCACACCCATTGACCGGGATGCTGTGCACACTGTTAGGCTTAAACTTGACTCAAAAGTCTAATCGGCAGTGTGTAAACATACGTGCACGTCTTGAGGATCCTGCATTGCCGACATGTCGCTCTTGCGGTAGGTTTGCACGGTGGGTTTGCGCGGCCGAGTGCGACAAATGGAGTCAAAGGAATGGTCGCATTCGGGTCAGAAGGACTTCGCAGAGCGTATCTAGTAAGACTTTACAAAGCATCGCGGACGTTTTACACCACTTCTGGTATGGAGATCGAACTAGGCCTCAAGCTGCAATTCGCCCTTCAAGCTCCGCACGAAGGAGTTAGACTGCAATCGCCCAAGCTCTCTCTCATCCAAGCAAGCAACTCGCTGACACATATGAGCGCATAATTGCAGAGAAGAAGAGACCTCAAAACCGGATCCGGCACGAATAAGAATTCTCAAGAAGGCGAGAAGTGGCGGACTGTCTTCTATCCTTGAGATTGGTCAGAGCGGAAGACATGCGATGTGTCGCTCAGAAAACGCAGAGAACCCTTGCTTGAGAAATACCCGGCGTAGATCGCACCTTGGACCACGGAGCATTCAGATTTCTTCGCTCATATACGCATAGTTCACAGATCACATAAAACGTGATGAAGTATAATTCACCCTGACATCCAATAAAAAACGCTAATGAGAAGGAGAAGCGTAAACAAATGAGAAAAGAAACTCACTTCTCCAGTGCTGTGCTACTTCTGCTCCACATGATAATATATTTCACGCGAGAAACACCGACACAGCTTCTCTATGTTTCACTTAGAAATATCGAGAACAACTCGGCCGACGATCTTGCCTTCCTCCAACTCCTCGTACACCCTGCGGTAATACGCAGATGCATACGGACCGGTCAATGCCGTCAGATTTTTTTCTAGCAAGATGGTACGCACTGCTCAAGCTCCGAAAGACCTCGGAGGGTGTACCGACACCTCACTTTCCCCGACGCTGCAAGCTTGACAGCCTCTATAGCGACTTGACGGTTTCTGCGGTGCGGAGACGAGCAAGTAGTCAGTTCAGAGTCTGCTGAGCGAGTAGAAGAGTCGATACACACCCGACGAAGACGCCGCGGATCGTGAGCCCCTGTGTATCAACATGTACCTTAGTTGTCCAAGCACACGATAGGGCAGCGACCTACCCTAGCTGAAAGCAGCAAGATTGGAATGGACAGCACTCCGTCACGAGGCAGTCCGACCGCTACGAGGCACCCCCTGGGACGAAGATATCCCACTGCCTGATTGTAGACGGCACTATTTCCTGCAATTATGATAGCTGCGTGCGCACCACCTTCCGTTGCGGCAATAATATCGGAGGCGAGATCGCGAGTCTCTTTGAAGTCGATCCATTTCTCAGCACCTAGCTCGAGGACGAGCCTACGCTTATCTTCGCCTGTGTCGATCGCGACAACACGCAGTCCCATAGCCACTGCATATTGAACACCTGCATGGTTTGATGGCGTTCAGTTTTGAGACTCCTGGTTCGCCCGTCAGATTTGGAAAAAAAAATTGCTTACCGAGATGGCCCAGGCCGCCTCCTGCTCCAGGAATAACGACCCAATTGCCGACATGTGCGTCGCTCTGCCTTAGAGCGCTGTACACCGTAAATCCCTGAAGTGACGTCAAATGTGCAATGAGTGCCTGGCTCTCCGTACCGCAGAATGGAAGCACAGATACACGCCGCCTACTGACCGCACACATGATTGCAGCTGCGTCCGCGCTGTCTAAAGTGTCAGGGATGGGCGTAACATGGTCCACGTACGCAACGGTGTACTCGGAGAAAGTGCCATCCACAGTAGCCCCGGTTTTTTTCATCTCCACACAGTCTAAAGGTTGATTTTAAATTGACACATGTTACACACATGTCAGACCCCCAGATTAAAACGCAAGACCTTGACTTACAACATTCCGCCCCCGCCAAGCAAAGCTCGCATTTCTGGCACGTGTCGGCCACAAACTTGACGCCAACGCGGTCGCCGATTTGGACCGCAGCGCTGCGCGTGTGCGCGCCGATGGCCACCACCGTCCCTATACCTTCGTGCCCGCCGACGAGATCGAGCTTCTGCCGCGTCCCGCTCGCAAACCATCCCTCTTTGATCCCCAGGTCTGAGTGGCAGACGCCCGAGTGCGTGAGCCTCACGAGGCATTGGCCCGGGAGGAGCGCGCGTGGGGCGACGACCGGGTGATCCGTAATGAACTTGAGCGGCACGCCGACGTCTGGCAGGATGTATGCGCGCTGGACTTGCGGAATTGTATTTATCGTGACTTCAGACATGGCGGCTCGTCTTGCGCTTTCGACCAGCTCGGAGTTGACACTTGGCCTGATCTTATGTATGCCAGGTCACCCCCTATCAGGCTCCAGTCTTTCGGGACAGTCTGTGATGCAGAACCAGAAATGGACGTCGCTTTACCCCGACGTAAGTGCTCACATTACTGACGGAAAACTCTTGACGACGCTCTCCAGAGTTGCCGGCACCTTCCCAATCTGTCTTCTTGCATACTGTGTCAGCCTGAGCACGATATCTTGCTGGAATCCATCCGTAATGGTTGAGAGTCGCTTCCAAGTTCGGCTTTGGAGAATCCCAGATTGAGAATAGCTGGTCAACTTCCTTTTCTCCAGTGATCCTCAACGGCCTTCAGTTCGAGATTCACGTAGCAGAGAGCGAGAAGGTAAAGCAACTTCTCAGCAGCCAGCGCATGAGACCAGAAATGAAGATGGACATGCAACATTGAACAAGACAAAGTTTGTGGCGGGCGCCCGAGCAACGGATGCTATTGATTATTTATATATACATGTATATAGAAATCAGTTCACATGCCCATTGTAGCACAGAACCTTATTTCATTGAATTCATGTCTGCCAGCCCCTGCGCTGTCTACGTCTTGTTCTCATCAAATGCATATCTCAAGCAGCAGAGGTACTTCATCAAACCAGTTGGATGAGAAGAAATTCTTAACAGAAGTATCATCTTATAAAGTATCTGAAACTCGGTGCTTTGCGGTCATTAAAGATAACCACGCCGTAGTAACCCACTGCAGATGACCTCGTTTCATTAATCTTCAAGCCTTCATGAATTTCGAAGGGCCAATCGTTCTTTTACGTTTGTGATGCATTGGCTCTATTGAAACTGCAGATAGTTTCTTCATCCTTAATTTCAATTCCCCACAAACTCAATGCCAATACTGTCTGACGATCGTCCTCATGAGCTCCCAGGCTTCATCAACATTAATGCATGCACGACATCATTCGGGAGAGGTCCTGCTTCGAGACCTGCGAGACTCTACGGCAGAAGTGTCAGAACTACATTCAAGAGCTCGAAGGACTTTCGAGCTGTTAATTAAAAGAAGCACAAGAGAGCGAGCTAACCTCCTTCATGTACTCGACACTCGAGGCACCGATGATCACAGTATCACCGCATTCCCTTCTCATAGCACTACGGCGATTCACCCAGCGAAGTGCGGTCTCTGTCAGGTTTAGCGTGCTTCCGCTCTTCTTGTTGTGGGTCTCGATGGCGCGGCGGATGAATGTCAGAGCATTGGAATATGGCTCATTCCAGTATCGCTTGGAGTAGGCCTGTGCTTGGTTTCCCATGAGCAGCAGCGTCGAAGCGTGTGCCTTTCTCAGGTGTCGATCCGAAAGATACGTGTTTTCCGGTGAAGAAGCCGCCGCCGAGCGCGTTGTATTCATAAAACGCGATATTAACTGGATCAGAAGTGTATAATCAGCTTGCATGAACTAGACAGAGATCCGGGTATGAGCCCGACAAACATTTTCGAAGGCAGGGAAATAACTCCAGCTCCACAGCACGATGTGTTTGCATTGCATATGCCCTGGTAGATTTTCGGCTGTCGGCTGTACCCAACTATTCTTGCGACAAAGCATCGCCACTTCGGCCACTTCCCAAGCCATGTGGTTGGATACTCCAAGCTAATGTGGCAGATAGATGAAGAGTTGTTGAGCAGAAGATGAAACCTTCGGGTTGACAGCGCACACACCCTCGCAAATTTTTCCCTCTTCGAATAACTCATTCGTCGCTTCGACCGTCTCCCTCGAGTGGTGTCGTCCTAATCCGGGGGCGTGCAGATAGAAAATGTCGACTTTGTCAGGCTTTAGCCTCTCAAGGCTAGTTGCAAACGCCGCACGGAGATCCTCCCGCGAGTGCTTGATTTTTCCAGGGGTAGATCTTCGTCGAACCTTGCAAGCCTCGGGCTTCGAGACTTTGGATCGAGTGCGCCGAGAAACGCCTCGGACGTTCCCCCGGTGTAAGCATACGCCGCGTCGAGCTCGACGTATCCGTGGGCTTGAAAGACGTCGACGATCTTTGAGACCGCATCTACGGAGGACACACGAGCACCTTCCCGCCCTTCTTCGCCGAAAAGGGCATGCAACCCTAGACCGAGTCCGAGTTGATGTAGATTGTCAGATAAAGCGAGCAAGGGACTTGCCAGAGAGACTTTCAGCGCAGTCCTTGGGGTTATCATAGTCAACACAATGGGGTCATATCTGATCCATTCCGCAGGGTGATATGAAGGACTTTCGTAGCGGAATGATCTCGGGCGAACTAGATTCGAATCCCGACAGGCATATTCGTCTGATGTCGGTGACTAGGTGATTCGCTCTTCATCTATGAGATGAGAGAACGACTGCTAAATAACACCCTTCAGTTTCGGCAGGGATGGCGTTGACTAAATTGAGAAGTTAGAGACTCACAGGCACGCAGGAAGTATGGTTATTGGAGGCCGCTGTTACGTCCGGCGAATGCAGAAAAGACCACTGACTTAATCTCAATACATGACCAATGCAGACCAAAAGAAATGAAGTTGTATGCTTTTAATGGTTGACTTTGGATTTTGCTCCGCTGAACTATGTCCGAAAGGCCTTTAAGCTTTCGTGTTGAGCATCCAAGCATCAAGTATATGAGCCTGAGAATTTGTTGCCGCAAGTGGTGACTTTCTTTTACGTGGCATTTTCCAAAAATCACGTCTACGGTGATCGATCCGTGTGCTCTCCATAGGGCTCTTGATTGAGCTTGCCTGCAGTTCTCTCATGCAACGAGACTTCTGAGGGCATGACGATGGACGAGGAGTTTAAACAATCAGTGCGTTGGCTATTAAGAATCCTTATCTACTTCGTGCACTTTTTTACTAAGCATTATGGATATTTCTTTTGCTGGATGGATGCTAGGATCTAAATGCAACCTCTCGTCTAGTGAAGTAGGATGGCAAGCAGGCGAAACGTCGCTCTCGTCTTATCTGTAAGGAAACTTGACTGAACCCAAATGAATGAAGGCGGTTCAGATGCCTTGACCGTCCTCCAATCGCCGCTCACATTGGCTTCCAATGCATCAGAATCGGACTCAGTAATCTCGTGCCATCTCCGCTGCCATCGCACATCGTAAGCCCAAACGACTTGCAATGGCCTTCGTTTGACTGGACCATTACTGTATTTTGCTTGCTCATGGCGTTCATGGCCGTTTGCAGGGCAAGCGAGCACATTCGCTACTTTCAAGTGCATAATCTCGGATAGCTATGAAGCCTTTGCTGGAGGCAGCACCCCAATCATCGTTTTTCATATCTTCGGGCGCACCTCGGCACCTGCTCGACGTCCGGAAGCTCTGTCATGGATGCCGCTGTGTTACGGTGTTCCCTCTTTGAATTTGTCTGAGTGGTTCAATTTTTTTTTCACGTGCGTCTTATTCTCTGTCGACTGGGGAACGTAATTCGTTAGCATCTTATGTGCAGTACGGACTTCATGGGCGACATGGCGTAAGTGAGCGATAGATCCTTGCTTTCTGCGTCTGAATTTCGGATTCCAGTCTCGGAGGCGGGTTCGAGTTTTGAGCTGTTCCACACGTTCGGTATGAACCGCGCTCGCGCTCGCAAGGAGAATGGCTCGCACATTAAGGATTTATTCTACCATCTCGTGTGTTATTTTTCCTTCTCCTTCTACTATGTTTTTTTTCTTGCAGTCACTGAGATTGCGACTGTGCATACAGATCGACGAAGGTCGGTACAGCCGACGGATGCAGAGATTATCTCGGATGGCTTGCTCGCAATCATCGCCGGCTCGGACACAGCGTCCACGACACTCAGCGGGCTGTTCTACTTCCTGCTCAGGAATCCGCAAGAATATAAGCGCCTGCAGAAGGAAGTCGATACGGCGTTCCCAGCAGGCAAGGGTAATCGTTTCGACACTTCAAAGCTCGCGGAGATGCCGCTCCTCAACGCAGCTATGTACGTACGCTCTCCTGCTGCCTCCGCCTTCGAAATGAATACTTGCATTCTAGAAATGAAAGTATGCGCGTCCAGTCTGCTGTTGGCAGTTGTCTGCAGTGTGCGCCTGCAGCAGGAGGCGGCGGAAGTGGATTGGAGATCGGTCCGTCACGGTGTTCGATTAACAACAATATCAGTCCCAAATGCTAAGCCGTGGATGGTATATTCAGCTTCATCTCGAAAGGCACAGCAATGGTCATCCCACCCTACGCTCTGCAACGCAATCCATCTTACTTCTCCCCTGCACCGGACTTATTCTGGCCAGACTGCTGGCTGCAGCCCAACTCCGTCAAGCGCACTCGTCACTCTGTAGCCTCCGAACCTAATGCCTTGGACTCACGATCGGAGTCGGAATTGGTCACGAATACAGCAGCGTTCATCCCGTTCTCCTACGGGCCCGTTAGTTGCGCAGGACGGGCGCTCGCGCTCGCAGAGTCGTCGCTCTCCTCATTCAGTGTTTCGAGTTTCAGTTCGCTCCGGAGTATGATCCAAATGAGTGGGAGGAGCATCTGGAGGACTTCTATATAATATGTACCCACCTGTACTATAATGGGACCCTTCTTTACACTTGTCCCCTCTTTACACTTTTTCAATTCTGCCATATTCCACCTCACTTCTTGCCTCATAAAAGTTGGTGAAGATGTATTCAGACCACATAAACATAGTATAGATGCTTCTGTAGTGAAAAAATATGCACATAAATTAAAATTATTCATTCACATGCTTTTGAGCCAAACTGCTCCCAAAAAGCATACATATGTCATTTTTTATAATGTCTTGGGCAGTGATGTGTTTTATACTCACATATAAGCATACCTGATTTTTTTTTAAGCCAGAATAATTTGATTATGAATTACAGGAGAGGAAAGAATCTCAGAAAGCTCTGTAGTGCATCCTGGGAAACACGACGATGCCGAGCATGCCGCAGGCCTCTGCCCCGTACAGGTGGATTTTAAAAGTTACGGGGCACCCGAAAATGGAAGCAGATTCGCATCTGCCTGAGCAAACCTGCACGTGTCGTCTCCATCCACCATCCACTCTTGCATAAGTACAGAACACATCTATTTTTCTCATACTAAAATGATATATCTTATCTTCTCACTGTCCTTGAATTTTCTATGAAGTCACAGTAAAGGATTTTGGTGGGTGAGGAAGAGTTTCCTTTTCTGAGTGTCCCGTAGAGGGGTCGCATTATAGTATTCATTCACGCCGCGCGGAATGTTGTCCGGTGAAGCGCAGGAGAGTGCGCCTGCCGAAGATGGCGAATTCTGGCGGCACCATTCACTCCATCGTCTAAGATGCTGGTCAGTACCCGCTGATTGGATCTGTCCCCGAGCACGGACAATCGTCCGACATTCTCAAGATCTCCGGTCATCGCTGCACTGCTGACGACGTATGCCGCGCGTCGTGTGCGCACAGGCTTATGGCCGCCATTGTATTGTGCATTTTGCATCATAACCAAACTGTCCGATACCCGAGCCTGCAAAGCAACGAACGAACTTCCGACGTCTATAAAGGAGACTCCAATGACTGCATTAATATTGTTCGATCACACGTCCCAAGTGACCCCTTTCCCATCTCAGTACAAGTGTCTCACTGTGCAACCATTGTGCTGTACACCATGAAAGTACCGGAGCTCGTTTTCCGTGACGCGCTCCTCTTCGACGTTGCATGCGCATTGGTGAGTGTCTCCGAGTCGCGTCTCAGTTAATGAAAGAAATTAACATACATTCAAGTCTGTCCATGCAATCTACAAACACTACGAACCCGATGCATCTCTTCTTTTCGTCCAGTTCCTCCTACTCATCGCAGTTCCAAGCCTTCCAGCTGTGTCTTTCCTGCCTCACTACCAGGAATCAACTGCCCTTGCGATCCTCAGCGCGTTTGGCCTCTTCTACTTCTCTTTGGCAGCGAGCATCGTCATCTACCGTTTATCACCATGGCACCCACTCGCGAAGTACCCCGGTCCAGTCCTCGCGAAAGTTTCGAAGTTCTGGGCTGCATCTGTGATGGCAAAGGGGAAGAACCATATCTACCACAAGGAGCTACATGAGAAGTATGGACCGTATGTCCGTGTTGGTGAGCCTCGGACCTTGTTCTAGGTTGCATTGTAGGCTGTGCTTAAAGTCATCCATCAAGGTCCCAATGAGATCTCGGTCGTAGACGTCTCTGCAATTTCCAGTATTCTTGGTGGCGACGGAATGCCAAAAGGCCCAAGTATGTCCCACCAAGAAGACAATCCCTGTCGTTGAATGCTTACTGGCGATCTCTGAAACAGTGTGGTCCGCACGCACGCCCAAAGGAGAGGCACCCTCGCTCATCGCGTTCCGTTCGGTGCACGAGCATGCGCAACGGCGTAAGCCCTGGAATCGCGCGTTCAACACTGCGGCAGTCAAAGGATATGAACCAATCGTTCAGAAGCGCGCTCTTCAGTTCGTCGGCGAATTGGAGAAACGCTCGGTGAAGATGGGCGTACCCTCCGTGAATTTGGCGGAGTGGTTGAGCTACTTTGCGTGGGTTAATCACTCTTTATTGCGAATGAAGGTTATACCGATGCCAATTTGCTTTCAGTACGGACTTCATGGGTGACATGGCGTAAGTTACCTCTTAAACTTTTAACTTATGTCTGACTCGTGACTTCAGTTTCGGCGGCGGCTTCGAGCTCATGCGAGATGGTGGAGACAAGGAAGGCATGTGGACGATCCTGGAGTCCGGGATGCAGTACGTCCACTCGAGATCTATCCAATCTAATTTACAACATGTCCGGCTTACGTCTGGACCCACAGATTCATAGCGTACTTCCAGCACATCCCTTGGTTCATGCCCCTCCTACGCAGGCTCCCCTTTGCCACCTCGCAGATCCTACGGTTCCGCGCATTTGCTCACGAACGTGTGCGTGCGCGCAAGGAGAACGGCTCACTAACGAAAGATTTGTTCTACCACCTCGTGCGTCTCTTCCAGTTCCGACTTCTTGCAGCCGCTAATACAAAGCTGCCTATACAGATTGACGAAGAGCATGTGGAGAAAGTACTACCGACAGATGAGGAGGTCATGTCGGACGGGGTGCTTGCAATCATCGCTGGGTCGGACACGACGTCGACAACACTCAGCGGGCTATTCTACTACCTGATGAGAAATCCGCAGGATTACACGCGTCTGCAGAAGGAGGTCGATGCGGCATTCCCGATCGGTGAAGGTGACCCGTTCGATACGTCGAAACTCGCAGAGATGCCGTTCCTCAACGCAGTCATGTACGTACTTCCCCCCCTACTGGCTTTGTCGTTGCTCATAAACGCTTGTACTCCAGAAATGAATCAATGCGCCTACAGCCTCCCGTCCCTAGCTATCTCCAGCGCGCGCCTGAGGCCGGAAGCGGTGGGAAGTGGATTGGAGATCGGTTCGTGTTTGATTACTAATATTATCAGTCCAAAATGCTAAAGTCACGGGTGGTACATTCAGCTTCATCTTGGAAGGCACATCAGTAGTCGTCCCGCCCTATGCCCTTTTCCGCAACCCTGCCTACTTCTCTCCCGCACCCGACACATTCTGGCCAGATCGCTGGCTGCAGCCCAACTCCGTCAAGCGCACGCCTTATTCCGTAAACACCAACACCAACACATTGGACTCAAAGTCGGAGTCGGAAGTGATCACGAATACAGCAGCGTTCATTCCGTTCTCTTACGGACCCGCGAATTGCGCGGGACGGGCGCTCGCACTTGCGGAGATGCGCATGGTCGTCGCTCTCTTCATACAGCGCTTCGAGTTTCGGTTCGCTCCAGGATACGATCCGAATGAGTGGGAAGAGCGTCTGGAGGACTTCTTCGTGGTGTGCAATGGCGCGTTGCCTGTTGAGCTGACGCCAAGGTTGTGATTATTGGGTTCTGTATGATATTGAAACAAGCTTAAGGCTGTGGGAGTCTCTTTACTGAATTGTAAGTCTTTTGATTTCGCAGTAAGACTTATGTATATTATCTTTTCGCGTAACAATATTAACAATATATTCTCTAATTAGCCAATAAACGCCAGTGGTCAGCTCAACGTTTTAATTCGCAGAGACAATAAATGGATCGCGGACCATGAACTAAGTAAGCTAGCTATAGAAAATCTTGAGTGGTCGGCGTCTTCAATCGACGAGCTCCCGTTCTCCACCGGTGTATTAAAAAGTCATGCCCTCATGTCCCTTCAACTCCTGCGAATTAAGGAAATCGCGGAGCTCCTGCGGACTCCATTTCACTGTCGAGGTCGTCGCTGTTCAGCAAGAACAGATCCTTCTCGTTATCTGCATCTTCGTCCATAGCCACTGGCTGCGTAGGAACATGCGACTCGACTGGGGATTGTGGCGTTCCCTGGCCGCTCTCTTCACAAACAGGAAACATCTTTGTCCATATCCTCGTTCTGCTCTGGCACTGGCTGCGAGCTACCAAAGATGATTGGGCCGGTCTGCGAAAATAGCGAGTCCTGGCTATCTGTTCGCTTAAGATGAGTATCTTGGGTGGTGGACTGTTTTGGCGCGCGGGATCTAAGAAGTTCCAGATCATACAGACCGTCATTCCTCGTCAGAAAACGGCGCCTTCGCAGGAAAGGTGGGTGTCTGACACATTCTGCAGTGGACAGCGCTTCCTTTGGTGTCTGCGCCAGGTCTGGGTACTTGGCAGAGACCGGTTGAGGACCACAAGCCTCTACCATGGCAAGCGCCCTTCTGCGCTCTATTTCGACGCCTATCGAAAAATCTTCAAGAGCTTTTATTGAAGGAGCAGATGGATAAAATGTCAGCGCGCGGTCCACCTCTTCCCTGTGTCGCTGTATCATTTCGTCGTCTTCATTCGTGCCACGGACGTAGAGTGCAACTATCGCGTGCGCCTCGCGCACGAGATATCTGTCATGCTTGATCACGTTGTTCAGCACACGTCCCTCGACCATACCGCGATCCGTTTCCCAGTTCATCTTCTCGTGATCCGTCAGACATGGCTTTTCCACCTCACGCACGCGCATGCGCAAGGGGTCAAAGAGGAACATATCGACACTCTTCTTGTTTATCATGCCGAGGAATATGCCGCGCTCGATAGGCCTTACGCTCGGCCACGGGAATTCGTCGAACGAGAGAAGCTTGTCTTGCTGCCCATCTCGAAGGCGTCGCCACTTCTTGTCGTACTCTACGAATTCCTCGAGCTGTCTGAGAGCGGCCGCCGCCTTATTCTCGCTCACTGCGATATTCATGGTCGACGACAGACATGGGCATCGATCTCGCAAGTTATATCCCCTTTCTCTCCATGTCTCCTAGCGAAGCGAGCGACGGCGTACTTCTCCCCCGAGATTCAATCAGCTCTGAGCGAGAATTCTTGTGATCGGATAGAGGCCCTTCGGCGATGCGCCTCGGAGGAAGATCCAGAGAACGAAACCCAGGCACCGACATGTGTTTGATTATGAGTTGACGGTAATCGAAGAAAAGTGTAATGGATTTCAGGTCCTCGAAAGCACGGGTGTAGAAGACTCGGGAGAGGAAAGGCGATCGTGGTTTCGCTTCATTCAGAGGATGCTCTTATTTATACTTCGCTCGCGTTCGTCGACAATGGTGTCCGGTCATAATGATATAACTAGTCCTGAGACTCATCAGAACGTACTTATCCATTGTAAATGACACCGAAGTTTTGAGCTTGTAGTTACTCTCCTCCAAGAAAGGATTCACTGTTCTTCGTAACCAGCTTTGATCTCGTTCTCTTTGTTTTCTGCGAGATTCAAGATGAGAACGTGGTTGACCGCCGAATAAAGAAGGTGACGAGATTCTGCTTCACCTATACAGACGCAGGAAGAATCCAAAGGGTCGCGACGGGATCTCTTTCTATACCTATAGCCGTAGTCATCACATGTACAGTTTCAAGGCAAAAGGCCTATTTAGTATTTGCAACTATTTATTTGTGCTTACAGCCATTTTCATAAGTCCTGCGACACGTGCATTTCACGTGGAGTGAGCCGCGTCTGAGCCAAAACGTCGAAAAATAGAATAAATGTTGATTTTCTCTGTAAATTCTGCGCAGTACCTGCTCATTAAGTACTCAAAAAATAGGCATGGTTCTCAGGAGCAGAAATATGTAAAATAGGGAGCAATACATTGACTGTGTAGGTGGGTGGAGATCAAACAAGTGCAGCCAGTCTGTTCTCTCATACATTTCCACTGAGATTCAAAAATTATGGCTCCCCTACATCTACCTATAAAATTCTTTCCCATGACTGTAAATTAAGTATATGACTATACCAACAGCTCCTGCAAGTCTGAAGCCAATCCATGCAGTATTCATGGTGCAGCAGCAAGGTTTGTGTTCCACTTTGAGCTCTTTCCACCTTCCTCTTCTCACAACAGGTCTTGCAGCACGGGCGAGAAGACCACTAAGATTATGATTCTTTTTGTGTAATTATCGGACACATAAAAGCCATCTTCCCTGCAAGTTTCCTGTCCATTCGCTTTGTGCTTCGACTGCTACACTCAAATTTCTGTGCATACTACCAACACCTGTGAGCACGTGAGCACGTGTTAGCCAAGCCACCGCCATGCAAACACGAAAGCCAACACTCTACTTCCTCCTCCTCTCAGGTCGTTCCATGATGGTTTCAGGCAAGGCACTCTCAGATGATGCAAGACACATCATATTCAGACTGTATCAGTCACGACTCTTCACCGTGCATGACCTGGCCAGGGTAATAGATATCCATCAAGCAACAATCCACCGAACTGTTGCTCAACACGAGCGCATGGGGCATTTACGACAGGAGGGCACGAGGACCGGAAGACCAAGGTTGCTTGATTATGCGGATACACAGGTGAGTGCATTTTTTGAATTGTAATGACTCGCTGCGGCTAACTGAACTATAGTATCTCTTGAGCATGATAGAGCATCGCAAGGACCAGTACTTAGACGAGGTGAGGGAGGAGCTGGAAAGGGTAACAGGCAAGAAGGTTTCGGACACTACAGTATGGAGGTCTCTGCGCCGGGCTGGGTTCACTCTGAAGACGGTGCGGTGATGCTTATGGCTTCGCATCAGCAAACTTACTCTGCTCAAGATATCGAAAAGGGCACTTGAACGCAGCGAGTCCGCTCGGCTCCGGTACACATTGAGAATGGGATCTCAATATGAGGCAGAACAGCTCGTCTTTGTCAACGAGAGCGCATGCGACCGACGTACCTTCTTGAGGAAGAAAGCATGGGCTTTGCAGGGTTATCAGGCATGTCGGAAAGTGATCTTTACACGGGGAAAAAGGTGCGATGCTTACCTTTATGACTGCAGATCTGACTGCTTGCCTCTTCTAGGTATTCGATCTTGCCCGCAATCACTTCGACTGGCATGCTTGACTGTACAATACTGGAAGGATCCTTCAATGCCACCTCCTTCTCCGCATTTATCAGGGATCTCTTGGACCACATGCAACCTTGGCCGGCCCAAAACTCTGTCATGGTGATGGACAACTGCACAATCCACAAGTCACTGGAAATCCACGAACTCATTGAGTCAAGGTCCATCTATTTTGACCTGTCGTGCTGCGACGTAGGGCTCTTACTGATCTGACTCCGCACAGGGGCATGAAGCTGGAATTTCTCCCCGCGTATTCTCCGGACTTCAACCCGATCGAGCTGGCATTCTCTCTGCTGAAATCTCGACTTCGTTGGGTCAAATTCAGTGATGAGGAAACGGACGCTTCAGTATTCGCGAAGCTTTACGGTGAAACCATGTCTATCAGTGCTGCGGACTGTCGTGCTTTCTATCATCATTGCGGTTATCTCTGTTAGTGTCGGGTTTCTTCATCGAGTGGATACAGGCTTCCTTGTCACTGTCTCAACTGGTCCAACAATGTAATATATTCTGTCTATATGATGTACGCATAACTACTGTTCCTTGATGTGAGAAACATCCTCCTGCGCATATCAAACAGTGTGAGTGAGTAATGCAAGACTTGTCTCGACCTCTGCATCCTTCGCTCTTGGACCATATGCAGTCTTGCCGTGCCCAAAGGCTATCGTAGTGATGGACAATGAGTTGAGCGGTGCGGAACATCACACACTCCATCATCATGGTCACTTTCTAGCAGTAAACTTCAATCATTGAATAAATAAAATGTACATTCTACACAACTAATCATACAAAACCCTGGTATTTCTGTATGAAAGAAGACTTAGTAGGAGGAATACAAAAGGAAATAGTAGACAAAAGGATTTGAGGCTATGCGAGAGCATGTGTCTGATTGTTCAGACTGATTTGATCCACGCTTGAGTCCCTCCTCATTACCGCCGCTCCAGTGACCACCTTGGACGCCTCGAGGTCATCGTCGTGATGTCAGAGCAACTCTTCCGGAACTCTCTCAGTGATGTCCACGTCTACCCCCTCTTCTGGAGTAGCTGTATTCCCGTCTCTGGTAGTCTCTATCCTCTCTTCCGGAGTAGCTGTATTCCTGTCTCTGGTAGTCTCTATCCTCTCTTCCAGAGTGGTAGTCGTGTCTCCGTTTCTGGTCGCTTCTACCCTCTCTTCCACCCTCTCTTCTGTAGTTCTCGTAAGTCTGATGCCAGTCAGCGGGGGGAGGTGGCCGGGACGAGGACGAAGTGAGGAGGGACCGGGATGTGTTTCCATGAGCCGTGCCTCCCCTTCCGGCATTAAACGAATTAGAGGGGCCTGGCTGGAGCGAGGACGAAGTGAGGGGGGATGGCGGGGACGTGTCTCCACGAGCCATGCCTCCTTTTGAATTAGAGGGGCCTTCGTCATGCGGGTAATCCGATCGATTCTTTTTTTTCTCTGGCCTCGTCGTAAGGGCATGATCGTCAGCGGGACGCTTGCGAAATGATTTCGCAGATGACGACAGATAGGATTGCAATGCACTGGATTCCCGTTCACTGGATCGCACCGCATTGTCCACATGTGGAAGGGGGAACCCTACGCTTATAGGTCCGTCGGGGATACTGTTATGCATGTTGATTCCCTGCTGGACGGCCAAAATCGCTCTGAAATGTGGAGCACACTCCTTAAACTGCCCCTGCGAAACGCCACGCTCCTCCAATGCCTTTATTGCAGCTTTGTAAGATTCCACAGGCTCGGACATATCATGGGCACCTCCATGTAACGCAACTACGAGTGAGTCATAGGCATCTTCCCGCAATAGAATGTCGGCAATTCCGTCCTCCAAGAGCTTGAGAGCTGCCGATAGCGCAGACAGGTCCTTGATGAAAGGCATATACGCCCTAAGATTCCTGTAATTCCTGCATAGCGAGTGCTTCACACTGCCCACTGGTGCACTGGCCTCTGCGAGAAGTACTCGGGCGTCCAGTTCTTCGTATGACAAGCTTGCTTCATTACAAGGATCCACAACAAGACCGGCATATTCTCTCATTCGACTATCGGCCGACTTAAAATCATATTTTTCCGGTCCCTCCAGTTGCGGTATTGGGGAAGCGCTAAACAAGATATCCACATCCTCTTTTCGTTGTCTGAAGGCGAGACGAAGTACGTATGCGATTTGGTTGACAGAATCGCGCGTAAGTCTCTTTTTCAAATCAAATTGCGCGCCCAATACAGTATCGCAAGGGGTAGAGCCCACGTCGGAGAGTTGGGAAGAGTGCGTGGAGTAGTGAGCAGAGCCTCTTTTAGGCCAACTCTTTTTAGACTTTTGCTGATACTGATTGAAAATCCACATCGCTTTGTGGCCCGCGAAACTCTCGATTTTGCTCATAGTCTCGGGTTTCCCCTTTAGCTCCATGGATATCTCAGATGCCTGCGGAAGTCCGCTCCTAATAACTTCTGCCAGAACAAGGGCGTCCGCATCGTTGTATTGGGCCCGGTCACAGAAAGGTTTGCAATCTCCATATCCTGCCTGTTCCACCCTCACGACAAAGGAAAGCGAAGCGTTCATCTCCCAGAAACTCGGCCGTTCATGAGCACGCATAAAAGCAGCTAACAAGTCGTGCAAGTTTTGGATTACCTTCTCTCTGTCGTACTTCGGATAGAGTTGCCCGAGATCGAATGCGTGGTTTTCCGTTATATTGGCAATTGATTTGAATGCCTCAAAGGGCATGCCAGGGCCTGCCTTTGGGGTTTGAGTGCGCTGCACAAGGTCCCTCAAGACCCGTTTGTATGTCCACGGGTCACATGCTGTGTTTTCCTGAATACGAGGGTGGTCGATCGGGATGAAATAATGAATCCTTTTAGGCTTGCGGACATCCTCATTATTTGAAGTGTTTCCCGAGCAGTAGCGAATCTGCAGGACACGCTCCGCAACACTGAATCCCATAAGGAGTATAATCTTTCCTTCCTCGATTAATTTTCGAAGGCGCAACTTATCCGCCGCTTCAGGCTCCTAAATCAGAATGTGAGAATCAAGTAGAGTGATACTAGAGAAGGAGCTTTACCCCGAGAATAGCATCCGTATGAAGACTAAGTACACCACGTATTTCATCTTCTACTCGACGCACATTGATTTCGCTTTGTTCATTTTTCTCCTCCAACGTATTAACCCGATCCGTGACAAAAAGAAGGCCGACCTGGGCCTCCGAAGAATGTGCCTCGTCAGCTGCAGCAACATCTTGAACAGTTCGAAGCACGGTGGCCTCACTTGTGTGGATTTGTGACTCGAGTTGGGTTATCCTAGCCAAGAGAGAATCATAATTTTTTCTGGCGTGAAGACATTTTTTACGCCGCTTTGACTTTTCCTCAATCTGACCATGCTTAGCAACAGCTGCCTCCGCAATTACCACAACTTCGTCATAGGACTGTGATGCCTTCGCTTGAACAAGCTGCTTCTTTAGCGCTGCACTTTCGGATGCTGAAAAATAGTGCACAGATGCATCAGGACGATCCCGCAGCAATTGTATAAATAGTACTTATGGCTACTACGACTAGATTCCTCCCCTGAACGCTCTTGAGCCACTTCCTTTCCCTTTCCTTTTGAATCATTCTCTGCAGGTCCTTCAGAAGAAACTTCATCTGACGTCACGTCAGAAGGGCCCATGGAACTTACCAGGGAAGACATATGCTTACCAGATAGCACCTCTTGCAACTGCTCAGAGTCTTCCATGGTGTCTTCATGATCATGAACTTCACTGGGTGCTACACAAAATGCCTGTTTGTAAGCCACCAAAGACTTAGAACGTGGCGATCTATTCCGTACCATTAACCATGACTATGTCACTGGAAGGATCCATAGGATGCCGTCCAGCTTGTCCTTCCGTAGCAATGGGTACTTATAGGGGTGAGCGATGAGGCGGGAGAGCAAGACTGATGGGGATGGGAGGAGAAGGACGAGAGATAAAGATGAGACCGGTGCATTTTGATGCCCTGAACCCTCCTTTTGTATTCTTGCCACATTGGGATAGCCAGTTCCCTACCTTCAACCTTGGTCCACAATGGCTCAGTCGGCATGAAAGCAATAGTCATGAAGGAGGTAGAGGTCGCCGACATCTTTCGGGAGGCTTAGGTACCAAAATATTTGGTAAGCAAAAATATCCGATGCTCTAAGCGAAATCGAATTGCGTTTCTTTTCCTGACCCTACGATGCCGCCTCAACGTGTCAGAAAGAAGTCCAAAAAACTCAAAGACAGCGAAGAGCTAGCTGCAGAATTAGCTGTGCAGATGAAGAAACGCCCTGTTGGTCGCCCCAGGAAAAATGAAGTCCCCAATCAGGTCCCCGAAACTCCCGCAAAAAAGCAGTCGAAATCGAGTGGGAAGAAATATGCTACAACAGCAAAGCCGACCCGCTGAACTGTGAGTTGTGAAATTTGATGCAAATGCTCTCTCTGACCGGTTTTCATGCCTATAGCTGCGCAAGAAGGGCAATGACAAGGATACAATTGAACAGGAGCATTCGCCTGAAGATCAGGGGGATATATCCATTGCGGACGTCGTTCGGGCTTCAGGACTTGGCTTGAACGACACTATGAATGAAACGCAGGGTTTTGACGATGACAGATCGGCCTTTGATGAAATTCCTGACTCCCCTGACAAGCCTGATGAGCGTTCTTTCCATCTTGATGATGGTATGAAACCTCCATTCATTGTTGCCTAAGGCTGTGGCTAAGAAAAGTATAGCTGGCGAGTATGTGGACTGGAATACTCCCTCCCTTGGACATGCAAAAGCTTATGGATGGATCACATCGACACCTGCTGCAGAGAAAAAGCCCGAACTGGAAGTCATGGTAAAAATTCATGACGGTACTGGCGTGCGAGACATGAAGATCAACTCCAAGATGTCGCTGGCTGATTTGATCAATGAAGCGGTTTCAATCACCCGGGGCCGTTCTACATTCGACCAACTTGGTTACACAGCTTGCTGGTCTGTGAAGTCTGGGACAAAGCTTGAACCAGAATATTTGGATACACAAGACCAGTTGGACGCACTGTTCAAACGAGTTCACAGGCATCAAGCAGCTGAAAAGAAGAAGAAACGAGGTAACAAAAACCCCGGAATTGTCATTCGGAATCTCAGTAATCAGGTTCGTCTATAGTATTTGATGTATAAAGTGGTTCCTGACATGCAGTGAAGAATACACGCGGGAACAATGGGAACAGCAATAAACAGCAAAGTGCAACTAGAACGAATGCGACTCCTTCAGGGGTCACCAGTGCTAAGGAAGCTTACGATGCTGCACTCGAACGGATTATGGTGCAAATCGCAGCAGCGTTCAAATGCGATAAACATGACGGCAGGCTCTGTGGTAAAATAAGAGGGTCAAAAGACCATCTTATGTATTCCAACAAACATCTTGTTGAACATGCAAAACTGATTGTGAGTCCATTGACAAAGCACAATCTCACCGGACTAAAAGCATACTTTGTCCAGTATAAGAATACTCCCGGAGTCAAAGTGGACGAAGTACCGGGGCAACTGAAAGTATTGGACAAGCAGTGGAAAGCAGCTGACAATGCCAGCACAGGAACCGGCTCTGACATAGCAACTGGGCCTACAACATCCCTCCCCAACAGTGCTCCTGTGACAGCCGGAACAGTGGCAACTGTAGTGCCAATGCAACCTTTCAACCAGACGGTCATTGCCCAGCACTACGAAATGCATAACCGGGTGATAGCTGAGCGCAGGCCACGCGATTACCCTTCTGTTCGGAATTGGATTGAATCATTGCACAATGACATGGAGAGAGGCCGCGATGACTACCAATACAGGTCTCTGCTACCTGTTTTCGAGGCCAATGATGTTAAACACTTGGATGACTTGGCTTACTTAGAATTTGGAAGGCTCGAGAAGATGGTTATTGATGCTCAAGTGGAGGCAAGCATTGGGTTACTCAATCGTATCGTTTGATATGCGCAGGAGGATGTTTCTCACATCAAGGAACAGTAGTTATGCGTACATCATATAGACAGAATATATTACATTGTTGGACCAGTTGAGACAGTGACAAGGAAGCCTGTATCCACTCGATGAAGAAACCCGACACTAACAGAGATAACCGCAATGATGATAGAAAGCACGACAGTCCGCAGCACTGATAGACATGGTTTCACCGTAAAGCTTCGCGAATACTGAAGCGTCCGTTTCCTCATCACTGAATTTGACCCAACGAAGTCGAGATTTCAGCAGAGAGAATGCCAGCTCGATCGGGTTGAAGTCCGGAGAATACGCGGGGAGAAATTCCAGCTTCATGCCCCTGTGCGGAGTCAGATCAGTAAGAGCCCTACGTCGCAGCACGACAGGTCAAAATAGATGGACCTTGACTCAATGAGTTCGTGGATTTCCAGTGACTTGTGGATTGTGCAGTTGTCCATCACCATGACAGAGTTTTGGGCCGGCCAAGGTTGCATGTGGTCCAAGAGATCCCTGATAAATGCGGAGAAGGAGGTGGCATTGAAGGATCCTTCCAGTATTGTACAGTCAAGCATGCCAGTCGAAGTGATTGCGGGCAAGATCGAATACCTAGAAGAGGCAAGCAGTCAGATCTGCAGTCATAAAGGTAAGCATCGCACCTTTTTCCCCGTGTAAAGATCACTTTCCGACATGCCTGATAACCCTGCAAAGCCCATGCTTTCTTCCTCAAGAAGGTACGTCGGTCGCATGCGCTCTCGTTGACAAAGACGAGCTGTTCTGCCTCATATTGAGATCCCATTCTCAATGTGTACCGGAGCCGAGCGGACTCGCTGCGTTCAAGTGCCCTTTTCGATATCTTGAGCAGAGTAAGTTTGCTGATGCGAAGCCATAAGCATCACCGCACCGTCTTCAGAGTGAACCCAGCCCGGCGCAGAGACCTCCATACTGTAGTGTCCGAAACCTTCTTGCCTGTTACCCTTTCCAGCTCCTCCCTCACCTCGTCTAAGTACTGGTCCTTGCGATGCTCTATCATGCTCAAGAGATACTATAGTTCAGTTAGCCGCAGCGAGTCATTACAATTCAAAAAATGCACTCACCTGTGTATCCGCATAATCAAGCAACCTTGGTCTTCCGGTCCTCGTGCCCTCCTGTCGTAAATGCCCCATGCGCTCGTGTTGAGCAACAGTTCGGTGGATTGTTGCTTGATGGATATCTATTACCCTGGCCAGGTCATGCACGGTGAAGAGTCGTGACTGATACAGTCTGAATATGATGTGTCTTGCATCATCTGAGAGTGCCTTGCCTGAAACCATCATGGAACGACCTGAGAGGAGGAGGAAGTAGAGTGTTGGCTTTCGTGTTTGCATGGCGGTGGCTTGGCTAACACGTGCTCACGTGCTCACAGGTGTTGGTAGTATGCACAGAAATTTGAGTGTAGCAGTCGAAGCACAAAGCGAATGGACAGGAAACTTGCAGGGAAGATGGCTTTTATGTGTCCGATAATTACACAAAAAGAATCATAATCTTAGTGGTCTTCTCGCCCGTGCTGCAAGACCTGTTGTGAGAAGAGGAAGGTGGAAAGAGCTCAAAGTGGAACACAAACCTTGCTGCTGCACCATGAATACTGCATGGATTGGCTTCAGACTTGCAGGAGCTGTTGGTATAGTCATATACTTAATTTACAGTCATGGGAAAGAATTTTATAGGTAGATGTAGGGGAGCCATAATTTTTGAATCTCAGTGGAAATGTATGAGAGAACAGACTGGCTGCACTTGTTTGATCTCCACCCACCTACACAGTCAATGTATTGCTCCCTATTTTACATATTTCTGCTCCTGAGAACCATGCCTATTTTTTGAGTACTTAATGAGCAGGTACTGCGCAGAATTTACAGAGAAAATCAACATTTATTCTATTTTTCGACGTTTTGGCTCAGACGCGGCTCACTCCACGTGAAATGCACGTGTCGCAGGACTTATGAAAATGGCTGTAAAATTTCCATACTATTTCCACGCCACAATTTCCGACTTCGACATGGACGATAAACTATGGCTACCTTGACAGACATTCTCATCTATTTGTTGGGAGAAGAGTCCGCCTTAGCTATAATCCTCAAAACCCAGTTTCTAGGCGCCGTAAAATGTGTTCACGAATGCTATAGATCTCCTCGGTCGGATCCGTGGGCTTTGGCGTCTCAAGGCGAGCTGAGCAACTCTGCTTTAGTTTCTCGTTCTGCAACGATTCAAGAAACACCTCAAACCCCACTCTCTTCTGGCTTGACTGGCCGTGGCTGTTGGCCATTCTTTCACTCATGAGTGCTAGCCGTGTCCTCGCTCCACTGACGAAGAGGTCGTCATCGGGCAATCCGTACAGGCTCCCGACTACGAGGGCGGCGGCCTCACGCACCGCTTCGCGGTCTTCTGGGATGACCTTGCTCAGGACGCGGTCCTCGATCGCGCGCGGATCCCAGCGGAAGCGCTCCTCGTCTTCCAATTTTTCGTACGTCAGCTTGCGTCTCGAGAGGCGGTCCGGATTATATAGAAATGTGTCCATGCTCTTCAGATAGTCTGGGAAGTTCCTCGCGGATATAGGCTCAAAGTTTGGATTTTCGATGGGCCACGGGAAGTCTGCGAAGGTGATGCAAGCAGTATATGCGCTTTCGGGTTCATCTTCTGCCATGACGAGCACATGCCATTTCTTTTCGTAGACGACCTGCGGAGACTCCCAACCGGGCTCGGCGAATGTAAACTTGGAGTACCCTCTGAGATTCAAGCCTTCCAATGAGTCCCTTAGCTCCTCCAGGTCTTTCTCTATCTCCCATGCTTTGAGGAAACCTCTACGACGCGCTCTGAGCCCCTTGAATTCAGCATGTGAATTTGGGCTTCTAGCATAAGGGGAGAAGCGAGGTGATGTGATCTTCGAGGTTCTGCGCGGCGATGCGAAGCCTTGTTCCTTCAGTTTTGTAGGCGTGCGAATACGAGAGATGGTACAGATACCAAGAGGATAGCCTCCATTGACCTCTTTGCAAGAGACTCGGGAGCGCTTCGGGGTCGTCGGTGGCGAGCCAAAAGGTGAGAATGTCACTATTGGACTTCCGTGAATGCTGCGTGGAGGGGAAGAATCATTGCCGTGCATGGCGGTTATTGGCGTCGGGTAGGGTAAGTTAAAATAGGAGAAATATGAAGGATTGGAGCTGTGAGTGCTGGCGACCGGCGCTGAATGTAAGGAGAGATTGGAATGCTGCTAGGTGATATTGACAGTGCGACCTGAGCGATGCTCTTATATACAATTCGTATCTTTAGCGAGCCACGACCACCCTTCCGTTGTACCAAAGCGCTTTATCGATACTTTATGGCCCGATTAGTTAAACTCGTGGCTGCACGAAATACAAAATGCAGCTTGGGCCACGATTCGAAAGCATTGCAAGTTTGGTTGAACGTAGAGTGAAGGCCAGCGGACAACCTAGACTCATTCGAACCATCCGGGGCACACTGATGAGGAATAAAGACAGGAAATGCAAAATAAAAGCATAGACATAAAGCTGCTAGCAATATATTAGTACCGAAAGTTATTCAAGTCTAAATATTTATGTGATTTCGGGCCACAAACTCAAGTCCTAGGCGTCAGCACGACAGGGAGTGGCCCATTCGTCATCAAAAAGAAGTCCTCAAGATGCTCCTCCCACTCGCTCGAGTTGTAACCATCCACAAAGCGGATCTCGAAGCGCTGCATGAGGATCGCGACGACCATACGCATCTCCGTGAGCGCGAGCGCTCGTCCTGCACAGTTCTTGGGTCCATAGGAGAACGGAATGAACGCTGCTGTATTCGTGATGACCTCTGACTTTTCGACAGTGCCAAAACCGGGAATATTTAGATCTGCCGAGAGGGGCGTCTGCTTGACTAACCACCGATCTGGCCAGAACGCGTCGGGTGCAGGAGAGAAGTAGCTCGGAGAACGGAAAAGAACGTATGGGGGCACGACTACGGCGGTGCCTTCTGGGATCAAGCTGATGCATATATGGTTCAGTATCTGCTATGCAAGCTATCAAGCGAACTTCATACTGATCGCTAATCCATTTTCCGCCACCTCCTGCCTCAGGGGTACGTTGTAGACAACTTGCAACAGGCGGTTGGAGACGCATTGTTTCATTTCTTTCACGATAAGATCACGCGTTAGCAACTTGCCTTGCGGAGATATATGCAGGATAAGAGGACTGACATGACTGCATTGAGGAAAGGCATCTCCGCAAGCTTCTTGGTATCAAAGGGATCACCCTCCCTAAGCGGGAATGCCACATCAACTTCTTTCTGTAAGCGGACATACTCCTGTGGGTGTCTCAGCAAGAAGCAGAACAGTCCACTGAGGACGGTCGCGGTCGTGTCTGAGCCAGCAACGATCGCGAGTCCACCGTCCGATATGATTTCTTCCTCAGTCGGCGGTACCTTCTCAACCCCACCTTCATCTATCTGCAAGCTTATGTCGGTATTTTGATTGAGAACTCGTCAAGCTAAGCGTACAAGATGATAGAAGAGATCTCTTTCAAGAGAACCGTTCTCTCTGCGCGCACGTACTCTCTTCTCAGAGAATACTCGAAAACGCTGGGTATTTTCCATTGCACCTGGGACTTTGAACAGGAGTGGCATGGCCCATGGGATGTGATGGAGAGTCGAGATAAGTCTGACCTCATAAAACTTTTATGAGTCGTTGACTCAGCTTGCAATATAGAGTGGACCTTAAACGTACTTTGCACCCGATTCCATGATAGTCCAGATACCTTCTTTGTCTCCTCCGTCGCGCATGAGCTCAAAGCCACCTCCAAAACTACCTACATGAACAAGATCCAACAAGGAAAAATACAAGATTCACCCACGCCATATCACCCATGAAGTCCGTACTGCAGACAAGTTTCTGTTAGTATCCTATTTCCCTTGATGAAGAACCTCTGACGCACGTGAAATATGTGAACCAAGCAGCCAGGTTTACTGAATTCGCTTCATCTGTCATACCTGCGATTGTATTATTGACAGATAGTTTCTCTAGTTCGCCAACAAGCTGCAGAACACGCTTCTGCACGATCGGTTCATAGTCTCTGACAGCTGCAGGATTAAAAGCACGGGTCCAAGGCTTTCGGCGCCGCGCATGTTCATGAGGCGAGCGAAGAGCTATAAGAGATGGCGTAGACGGAGGTGGTGCGAGCGGAGACCACACTGGAATTGGGCAGATAATGAGGATAAATAATTAAACCAATATGATATTACACGCACTAGGACCCTTAGGCATTCCATCGGCTCCCAAAATGCTAGGAATTGCATAGACATCCACTACCGAGAGCTCATTAGGGCCTTAGAGATGATATATGGTTAGTTAACTGAAGGTGTGTTGTTGCCAACGTAACGAGATTATGACAAAGCCTCACCGACGCGAACGTAGGGCCCATATTTTGTATGCAGTTCCTTATGGTAGACGTGGTTCTTGCCCTTCGCCATAACGAAAACTGCCCAGAATTTTGATAGTTTTGCGAGGATCGGACCCGGGTACCTCGCGAGCGGGTGCCATGGCGAGAGTCGATACAAGATGATGCTCATAGCCAGGGAAAAATAAAAGAGAGAGAACGCGCTAAAGATCGCAAGTGCGGCGGAATCAGGGAAGTGAGGGAGGAAGCACGCGGCAGGAAGACTCGGGACTGCGATGAGCAGGAGAAAGTGCACAAAAAAACGCGCTGTATTAGGTTCGAAGTGTTTGTAGATTGCATGAACGGGCTGCGGAGGGTTTGTTAACATTCCGCACAGCAGGTAGTTCCACTTACCAACGCGCACGTAACGTCGAAGAGCAGTGCATCACGAAAGGCAAGGTCGGGCACTTTCAAAGCACGCGCCACAGAGACGTCCATAATTGCGCAGTGGCAGACTGGTGATGGTATGTAGAAAAGATCCCTTGAAGCAACTAGTTGGTATAGCAAACCAAACCAGAAGCGCCTCCACAAAGTTCACGTTGAGATGCCACTTTATAGGGCCGGTGCATAAAGTAACCAGAGTGAGATGGAAGGGAGGTCGTAAGCGATAGATTTCGAGCAAGCAGTGCAGATTGTGCAGAAACAGGCACCAGGCGGCATCCGCAGCCAGTCTTTGTTTATATTCCACTCATGCCCTTTTGTCATCCAATCGCGTTTGCCCGCGGCAATGCTCTGCTAATGATGTTTGTGCCACCGTCGTCCTCACCTTCGGTTTCCCACAATAAGCACTGAAGCCGGCTGCCACACGGGTAGCGGAGATCGGGGATCGCTAGCTGTAGGACGTTGGAGAAGCGGTACGGATCAATTGTCTTGTAGAGTATTAGGCGACTAGGAAGGGAATAGCGACACGAGCGCACATACGCGTTTAGAAAGGGTCGATGATGGCTTAGCAAAACTGCCAAAAAACCATTTGATGGTTGATATCAGCCGTTAGGCCCGTTACCGACAGAGTCTCCGGAGCGAACTGATCTCGAAGCGCCACATCAGTAGTGCGATGACTATACCATCTCCGCGAGTTCGCGGGCCTGTATGAGAAAGGGATAAACGCTGTTGTGTTCGTGACTAACTCCGACTCCGATTCTGAGTCCAACGCATCGTCCAACGCATCGGGATTTGAGGCTACAGAGTGACGAGTGCGCTTGACGGAGTTGGGCTGCAGCCAGCAGTCTGGCCAGAATAAGTCCGGTGCAGGGGAGAAGTAAGATGGATTGCGTTGCAGAGCGTAGGGTGGGATGACCACTGCTGTGCCTTCTGAGATGAAGCTGAATATACTATCTACGACTTAGCATTTGGGACTGATATTTTTGTAAATTGAACACCGTGACGGACCGATCTCCAATCCACTTTCCGCCGCCTCCTGCTGCAGGCGCACGCTGCAGACAACTGCCAACAGCAGACTGGAGGCGCATAGTTTCATTTCGAAGGCGGAGGCAGCAGGAGAGCGTGGGTACTTCGCAAATGGGTGACATGGAGAGAGTCGGTACACGACGATGCTTGTAGCCAAAGAGAAATAGAAGAGAGCGAAGACGCTAAGGGTCGAAAGTGCGGCGGAGTCATGGAAGTAATTACGGAAGCAAACAGCAGGAAGACTTGGAACTGCGATGAGCAGGAGGAAGTGAACGCAGGGGCGCGATGCATCGGGTTCGGTACGTTTGTAGATTGCATGGACGGACTAAAGGTCTGCTAGAAAAAATCCGGGTAATATGACTAGAAAACACTCGCCAGTGCGCATGCTACACCAAAGAGTAGTGCGTCACGAAATATGAGCTCGGGCACTTTCATAGTACCTAGCATAGACATACAGTATCCATGATAGTGCAGTGAGCCACTGGCGATGATATGGAGAACGGCCCCCACATCGCGGAGCCGCTTTATAGGATTGGTCTACTTGGATGAAATGAAGGGTCGTGGATCGGTCAGCCATGATAGCAACTAGGTGTATGGTATTGGTTGAAATGAAGGAGAGCCACAAGTAGGTATTAAAAGCCGAGCCTGAGTGCAGCCCGTACGACGCACGCTCAGAAGGTCGGCTTTCTTGATGCGATCAGAAGCGTTCCGGACCTGATAGGTTTGATAAGGTAGACGAAAGTTAAACTCGACAAGCTGATGTCACATCACTGTCACGGACCCTGAACCCCTTGCTTACCCCATTAGGAAGGACCCTAGCGGCCAAAATCGTGAGGTCAAATTTTTGAAAAGTTTTGTTAGCTGTTGTAGAATGAGAAATACATTTGTTATATTCCATGAACCTCCATCCCTGTCATAAATCTATCTGGTAGTGTTCTGTGGCCATGGTATTTTTTGTTTGCCCACTGTGCCTGTTTCCCATTCAATCCATGACGGTAACAATCCATGAACCGCTCTGAGTGGTTAGCAAAGCTAAATAAATATCAATGTCTTGAACTGGTAATTGGTAAATAAATAAAAACACACTGTTTGAATAGTTCCAAAGGGATTTGGTCAAGGCAAATTTTTATGTTCTGCTCCATCTCCTTTTCATTATTAGGTCTATCCTTGTAATCCTTGTTTGAATGGTGTGGCATAGTGCTTTTTTGTGGCAAGGCAGTGTTGAAGGGGAGAAAATGCTGAGGATATGCACAATTAGTAATTGTCTAAAACTACTATAAAAGGAAGTTATTTGTCATAGAGAATTAGCCGAGAGCGGCCAAACTTCCGTGGTCAAAATTTCAAAATTTCATCAGATTGTTGCAAAGTAAAATCTGACGCATTTGCAACAAAAAAACTTTTTTCTTCTTATAAAATCATCAAAAGTTATTATTTCTAAATTTTTAAAAACACAGGTTTGTAGGTAAATGCAACCCCAACAACTCTGTGAGGCTCAATTTTGATCTTGTGTCCAGTTGACGAGGCAGTTTCGTCGATGTTGTGTGAAGCCAGATTAGGCAAGTGAGGTTAGCGCCACACGCGTCACAGCTTGTCGAGTTTAACTTTCGTCTACCTTAGAGTATTAAGCGACTTGAGTTTAGCAACCGATCTGGCTGCATTTCCTCGGACGAGGCCGAGCGTCTGGCACTACTCAGACTCCAGCCCAGATGTACAGTTGATTATCTCATAGCAAATTAGCTCATAGGGAATATTTCTCATAAGGAATAAAATTTCTCGGAATCGACCACATTTCAGTGGGATATTCCACAAAAATCTGATACCTAATAGGGAATAATGTTTTTTGTAAATATTCCTTACCAGATAAGGTTTTGCACCAAAAACATGTGGGAAATTAGGATGTGCCAAAGCCAAACCAAGTGAGCCAGCACCTCTATCAAACATAAATTTGCCTTGTTAGCTCAAAACTTGCTCCATGCAACAGGTTTGGCCTAAAATGCACTTCAAAAAAAGAAAAAGTAGTAAAATTTTAATTTTTTTTGCAAGTCACACATATGTCACACAAAAGTGACATTCTACTCAGGAATATTATCTCATAGGGAATATGAAATTCCGGATTTTGCATATTCCTTATGAGATAATCAACTGTACTTAGTAACTTACCAGCTGGCATTTGACAACATTGTACAGACACGTCATTTGTGAACTTGTGCTCTACAAATCTCCATCAGAGACATTCGGGACTCCTCAAGCACTGGAAGTTACATACAAAGATCTCATCCTGGAAGAAAAGAAGTATAAAATTTAGAGTCTAGTCTACAAGGCGAATCATCGCGCATACACCGACAGCACGGCCACGTATGATACCGACCCACGCATTACTTATGCACCAACCGACACCCTTTCAAACACTCCCGCTCCAAGCCGAAACGGCTAAACGCGTGTTTCACGCCCTCAGCGTAATCACAACAGGCAGTTCGCTGGGCTTCACCACGAACAAATCAATCATCTCGCGCTCCCAGCGAGTGGTGTCATATCCAGGCGCGAGGCGGATATCGAAGCGTTGCATGAGCAATGCGACGACCGTGCGCATCTCCGCCAGTGCGAGGTTCTTGCCTGCGCAATTCGCGTGCCCCGCGCTGAACGGGATGAATGCATTCACGTTGTGCGTCACCGGGCCCATAGCTTTTTCATGCCCGACCTCGGGATAATTACCGAGCTTCTCGGACGGGGAGCCTTGCAGCCAGCGGTCGGGCCAGAATGAGTCTGGTGCGGGCGAGAAGTAACGCGGGTCATGGTGAAGCACGTAGGGCGGGATGTTCACGGCGGTGCCCTCTGTTAAGAAGCTATTTCGAACAAAATGAGCGGTCGGAAAGAAGGAAAGGGATTTGAAAACCATTGTACGTACTGCTTGCCGATCCACTTCCCACCAGTACCCTTCTCCGGAGCACGTTGGATTCCAGTTGGTACTGCCGGCTGCACGCGCATTGTCTCATTTCTGTCACCAAGTATCCATCAATTTCCACTCCCTCTTACTCTAAAACAGAAGAAAAGAGAAAGTGAACGTACATGACGGCGTTCAGGTACTTCATCTCCGCAAGACGCGTTCCGTCGAACGGCTCGCCCTCGCCGGGCGGGAATGCTGCGTCGACCTCGGCACGCAGACGTGCGTAGTATTCTGGGTTCGTGAGCAGGTAGAAGAAAACTCCGCTAAGCGTCGTGGACGTCGTGTCCGAGCCTGCGACAATCGCAAGCTCGCCACTAACGACGACCTCGCTGAGCTCGGATGGTGCTGCGTCTGGGTCCTCGTGGCCTTCATTGATCTAAAAATGAAGACCGTGAAGGTGAGTATCATTCGGAACGGTTCAAAGGGGAAGACATTGAGCTTACGAGGTGGTAGAAGAGATCCTTCACGTGCGAGCCCTTCATCTTACGCTGTGCCGCACACTGAATCGTGAAGTTACGGAATTTTACGACTGCTTCAGTTGCGAATGGGACCTTGAGCAGAAGACGCGTCGCCCAAGGTATATGCATCTGCCACCCGATAACACTAGCAAGGTGTAAACAAGAGTGAGTGCATTGTTAGGAAACAATGGCACGCTGAGTGAACGTACTCGATCCGGTCCACCATCATCTTCCACAGTCCGTTTACGTCGCCGTCGCGCATGAGCTCGAAGCCACCGCCGAACCTTTGGCACGAAATCAGCATGAAAAGATATGATATTAGCGAAGGACTCACGCCATATCACCCATGAAGTCGAACCTATACGGACACAACCCACCATCAGTTCAACTGATCATTCCAAAGTATGAAAAAGAAAACTCACGCGAAGTACGTCATCCAAGTCACCAGGTTTATCGTCTCGCCCGCGAGTGCGCGCTTCTCGAGCTCGTCCGCGAGCTGCGAGACGCGTCGTGCGATCGCAGGGTGATACTCACGCACGGATGCGGTGCTAAACGCGTGTGTCCATGGAGTGCGCTTGCGCGCGTGGTCGGCGCTGCTACGTGTTGCGATGAGCGAAGGCTCCGCGTCGGGGTTGCGGCGGCCGTCCCACACTGTGATGCAATCATTTCGTTAAAAATAGAAGAAAACAGTAATTTATGCATAGAGAACGTACTAGGGCCTCTCGGCATATCCGGGGCGAGGAGAGCGGGCAGAAGATCTGCGTCGGCGAAGGAAAGCTCATTCGGGCCTGACGTCAAACTTGTAAGTTTGTCTGCACTTTAGAATCAGGACACCACTCACCAAGGCGCACATAGGGTCCATGCTTTTTGTGCAAATCTGCAATCACACGCAGCTGGTCGCCTTTCAAGATAATGTAGATGATCCAGAACTTCGAGAGTTTCGCGAGGATGGGGCCAGGATACTTTGCAAGCGGATGCCATGGCGAAAGACGGTAGCACGCGATACTAGTCAAGAGCGTGGCATAGAACGCGCCGAAGCCGGCGAGATAGGCACTACCTGCTGATGCAAAGTGCGCGAGGAGGAAGGAGGAGCAAAGATATGGCGTTGCGATGAGAAGAAGGAAAGTGGGAATATAGCTCGAGGGCTGCACTTCGTATTTCTTGTAAATTAGGTGGGTCGCCTGCAAAACAAAGGTGTGAGCAAACGCAACTAACAACAGGGGAAAGCAGCGTACGAGAGCACCTGCGACGACGAAAAGAAACGCATCACGTATATCGAGCACGGGCAGGCCGCTTATCGCGTTCGCGTAGTAGTTCGAAGGGAGCAACATCTTGAAAGCTTGGGGTTGGCGCACAGGACTCCTAACCGTTACGGGCGTGCTTTAAGGTATCCACAGGCGTGGGCTCAGCTAAGAAGACATGCCCGAGGCCGACGACGGGCGCAACTCACCCGGGCATTCGACGTCGTAGAGGCATTACGCATTTCACGTAGCAAACGGGCGTTTCAGTTTGGATATTGGAATGCTATGCATGCGTGTGCGGTTCCAAGACGGACTAACGGCCATCCGTATGGAAGTAAAGGAGAAGTGCGGCGAGGAGACGGTTCGCGCAGATCTAAGGAGGCGCACTGATCGGCGCAAAAGAGGACGGTTCACACCGTGTGTTCATCAAGAGCACCCAACTGTTACTCCAAGCGACACAGAGTTCTATCTGAGCATGCTTCAAGTTACGATAAAAACGCCTGTTAATGCCATGGCACCGAAGAGGCAGAGGCTTACGCACCTCGTCTCGCCGATATTCCGAAGCTTTTCGTCCTGTATCAGCTCAGACGCTGGGTTTACATTACGGCCGCAAGTTTCAGGGGCAATTGAGATTTTCTTTCCCTAAGCTTTACGGCCGCACTTGACGGAGGAAAGGAAGACGCGAGTGGAAGTCACGCGGAGGCAGCAAACGCGCCGTCACGGCCATAAGAAAAAAATGCACGTGATGGAGAACACATAAAGAAACAGAAAATTTATAGACATATGTATATCGTCTCTGTCGATTAGTGGTTAAATCGCCACGTTGTGGCTATAAGGGTTGGGTGTTCTGAGAGTCCGTGGCGCCGTGTGTTCGATTCACACCAGAGACATAGCGAGTAAACACATCAACTTTTTCCTTCTCCTATTGGTATTCTGGTTCGCAGCCTCTCGACCAGAGATTTACGATGCACTAGTACTTCTTATGTCCATAGAACAAGACTTACCGAGTTCATTTCATTAAAGGCAACTTCAAGATGGATAGTCTACTTCTCGCTGACTAAGGTATACAAGAGTACCCATCTCATTCTAACTTCTTTCCTCATTCTCCATCGACTTCGAGCTGAGCCAGATTGGAGAGTTCTACATCGGTCCCGGGCCATCTCATAAGTGATGGAGAACAAAACCGGCTCTCACCATCTACATCTTTGTCCATACAAACTGGTCGTGTCGGATTTAAATGTCCAGGCTGCGCACCGCAATGCCAGTGATCATCCTCAAGCATATGTAGACATCTTCCAACACGTCGTTCGGGGTTTTTGGAATCTGCGAGCCGAAGGATGTGTCCTCCTGCTACCATGTAGGGCGAACTGTATGTGCGCAACACAGAAGTGTCTATGGCAAATCGTACCCTCGCAGCTCCTCCTGAATGTAATACTAATAAGTCCTAGTCCTGGGGTCAACTCAGCTTCAAATGGCGTCGCGATAGTTCCCACGCTCCTCGCCAATGCTGGCGCCGACACAGTGCCTGATACTACGAAGCCTCAGCAGCCTAGGTGAGAATACGGTGCATGCTAGATTACGGACTTTACCTTTCTGATGACGTCGCTGTCGACCCTCGCACCTCTCATGGATCGACAATTGTCCGCAATGTATTTCTTGGTTATCGTCATGTCCTCTATCCAGTTGAATGCCTCGTGCTCTTCATGCGAGTGCTTCTTACCCACGTTCCTAATTGCGCGACCTCGCGCATCATACTGAGGAGGAAGTCAGATGAGCTCATTCTGTTTATCAGACCGATAAGTCTCGGACTTTATGGCCACTGTAATTAGAAGACTTTGTCTTCTTCCGCATTTCGGAGTCGGAGGCCAAGTAATGAACCACTCGTACTTCGTCGGCTACGGTTTCCATCCGTCGCTTATACGAAGTTCGCCAGAGCATAGCAGTTTCCGACGCCCAGAACAACGCTGCATTATCTCGAATTCACTGTTGAAGTCTGATGTTGTCCCTCTGCTCTCTTTTCAGGATTTTACATGAGAAGGGTCGTTTCAGAGAAAGGAGAGCGCGGAGAGGCGCTACCTTTACTCTACGAATCGCAGGACCATGTACCCAGTACTAAGATGCATATCGAGGAGCGTACAAGTAGCTAGCTAGCTGCCAGCACGTTCACTTTGTTGCGTTTGAACTTCGAAGGAGTGAGTATTGTTTGGTCAGGTTATTCAAGTTCTCACGCCGCAAAGGGGCATTTTTCACGCGAGATTCGCAGCGTCTGTAAGCATACTAGAGAACCCTTGACGAACTGTGCACTTCATACCCCTCTCCCCAAGACTAACAACACTGCTTTGGTAATGCAAGGCCGTAGCGGAGAGGACTTGACTGTGGATTTGACTGTTTCACTGAGCACCAAGTATCCCACACGGAAAATTAACACATGTACGCATGAAACTTATTACTATGTATTGTTTTGCCGTCATTTGCGGAAGCCGCAAAGAATACTGCACAGCCCCTAAATCTTGCTCCATACGTTCCGGAATAGACCTTGTAGGGGACCTCCAAAACCGAATATTAAAAGCTTTCCGCTCAAGAGCACCACAGCTGCGCATGCCCGCATCGCATTGCCGGGAGCGAAACTATGTCCGAAAGTTTACCTCTCAAGCTGGGAGATGGTTGATGCGGGCTTCAAACTGGTGGGAAAAGAACTGGCTGGCAGTACTTCATAGGGTTGTGCTTATGGGACGAAACGTAGGTCATGTCGTCTGGCCGGTTCTATCGAAGTCCGAGAAGCTTGTCTGATTCATTCACGCACCTATCAATGGCTCCAACTCGTACTCAGTATTATGAACTGGAAGACTTCTTGCGAGTTCGCAATAACGGACAGTTGCCCGCCTTCACTTTTTGGCCATATTGGCTTACGATCTTTCTCATTTGCATTCAGTATCGCACTTGGATCTTATGAATCCATAGCTTCGATCGTCGGAGCATTTCGATTCCCAGTGTCAGGCCTATAAAGCGTCTCCATAAAAATGATTCCGGCGTATTTTATCCCCATTGCCGCATTGTAACCATGGATGCCTCTATGCTGCGTACTCTGAAAGTGCCGGAGCTCGCTTTTCATGACGCACTCCTCTTCGATGTAGCAAGCGCACTGGTAGGTGACTCTCGGTCATGTCATTCAAAAACATAAATATTTACAGACCTTCAGATAGTCTATGCAATCTACAAACACTTCGAACCCGATGCAGCGCGTTTCTTCGTCCATTTCTTCCTGCTCATAGCAGTTCCAAGTCTCCCTGCTGTTTGTTTCCTCCCTCACTTCCATGGCTCGACCGTGCTCGCGGTCCTCAGCGCGTTCGCCCTCTTCTACCTCTGTTTGGTGACGAGCATCGTTGTCTACCGACTCTCGCCCTGGCATCCACTTGCGAAGTACCCAGGTCCTATGCTTGCGAAGATTTCGAAGTTCTGGGCTGCGTCTGTCATGGCGAAGGGGAAGAATCATATCTACCACAAGGAGTTACATGAGAAGTATGGACCGTACGTCCGTGTTGGTGGGTCTTGGCACTTGATCAGGTAATACGCTCCTGTTAACGTCGCCTCATTATAGGTCCCAATGAGCTCTCCGTCTTAGATGTTTCCGCAATCTCTAGTATTCTGGGTGGCGATGGGATGCCTAAGGGACCAAGTACGTTTTCGCACCTCTATTGATTACATGCAAATATTTATTAGTAGTACGGTATAGTGTGGTCAGAACGTACGCCTCGTGACCTGCCGCCGTCCCTTGTTGCTTTGCGCTCGACCCATGACCGAGTGCGACGCCGTAAGCCCTGGAACCGCGCGTTCAGTACAGCAGCGGTGAAAGGTTACGAGCCAATCGTCCAGAAGCGCGCGCTTCAGCTTATTGGAGAACTTGAGAAGCGCTCTGTGAAGAATGGTGTGCCTTCTGTGAACCTGGCAGATTGGTTGAGCTATTTCGCGTGAGACAATTGTTCTCAGTCTACTAGAAATATATGTTGACACTGATTTCTTTGCAGTACGGACTTCATGGGTGATATGGCGTACGTAAATTCAACGGTCTCCTTATACTCCGCACTAACCATATGTTATAGCTTCGGGGGCGGCTTCGAGCTCATGCGTGATGCTGGAGACAAGGTTGGCGTCTGGACATTGCTGGAATCCGACGTAGAGTACGTTTGGGCTATAATATACCATATACCATTCCTGAGTTCTTATTTGGAATGGGATTTGGCAGATTTATGGCATATTTCCAGCATATTCCTTGGCTCTTGCCTCTCCTGCGCAAGCTCCCCCTTTCAGGCAAGGACATCGACTCCTTCAATGTATTTGGGATGGAACGCGTGCGCGCACGCAAGGAGAACGGATCATTAACGAAGGACCTGTTCTACCACCTTGTACGTCTCTTTTAATTTCTGCTTCTTTGTGGTCACTGATTTGATATCACAGATCGATGAAGAGCGCGTGGGGAAGGTGCAACCGAGAGACGAGGAGATACTGACGGACGGTGGACTTGCAATCGCCGCCGGCTCAGATACGACGTCTACGACTCTCAGTGGGCTGTTCTATTTCATACTCAGAAACCCGCAGGAGTACAAGCGCCTGCAGAAGGAGCTCGACACAGCATTCCCGCCCGGCGAGGGCGATCCATTCGATACGTCGAAGCTCGCGGAAATGCCGTTCCTCAATGCAGCCATGTACGAATGCGCTCCTTCCTACTAATTTGATCATTCCTCATGAACGCCTGTACTCTAGAAATGAAACATTGCGCCTACAGCCACCCGTCCCTAGCTATCTGCAGCGTGCACCGGAGGCTGGAAGCGGTGGGAAGTGGATCGGAGACCGGTTCGTGTTTGCCTTGGTGAAGATATATATCTCAAATGCTAACTAGTCATGGGTGGATTTTTCAGTTTCATCCCTGAAGGCACAGCAGTGGTCATCCCGCCTTACGCTCTGCACCGCAATCCGGCTTATTTCTCCCCCGCTCCGGACGCTTTCTGGCCCGACCGCTGGCTGCAGTCCAACATCGTCAAGCGCACTCCTCATTCTGTAGCCTCCAACCCAAATGCATTCGACTCAAATTCGAAGTCGGAAGTGATCACAGATACAGCAGCGTTCATCCCGTTCTCCTATGGACCCGCGAATTGCGCAGGACGTGCGCTCGCGATTGCGGAGATGCGCATGGTTGTTGCTCTCCTTATGCAGCGTTTCGAGTTTCAGTTCGCTCCGGGATACGATCCGAATAAATGGGAGGAAGATCTACACGACTTCTTTATAGTAAGTAATGGCAAGCTGCCTGTCGTGCTGACGCCTAGGCTGTGATCATGCGTCATGTGCGAAGTTTTGTCGAGGTAGAAGTAGATTTCTTCAAGTACTCCTTTGTAAGGCTTCCATCAACGAAGCTAGCCTGTCTTTATGATGGTGATGAACTCGACTTGAGCAAGGCATGGTAGAGCATCTTTAATAATATTGAGAACTTGCTGTAATTTGTAAACGTCGCAGAAACCGTGAGAAGCCTGCATATTCTAGACAGCCTCACGCCATAACAATTTTGCTTTCGACGAGCGGCTTCGTCTCTATGGTGGCTCCTGCTTTCTTCGTCAAAAATATTCGAGTCGAGCTGCGAAGAGAAGCTAGGCATGACACAAGACTCAGCACACACGTCTCAAAGACACTATGTTACAGCTCGAGCCCAGTGCAGATTTACTGAAGAATCAATGGCAAGTTGCCAGGCTCTTACAACAAACTTCAAAGCTTTGAGCGTATGTTTTAAGTTACTAATCCAACAGAGATCGTGACTGGTCGTACATCCTCAAGGCACCGGTACCGTCGGAAAATTTATATGACTTATATATTACCATATCATCGACCATTGTGTACTAGCTGACTATTAATATTACAGCGGTAAATACTAATCCAAATAATCGCCGAAAAGAGAATCCATTCTATCTAGAGGTCTATAACTCATGCTTCCAGACGCCGCAATGATAGGTCCATGGTTTCCGTAGGACGTTTCGCGCGTTCTCGCTGGCACGCTAGGCTTCGGGACCTCAATACGTGCTGCGTCCTTTTGCCTCTGCACCTGTTTTCGCTCCTCACTCTGCAACGACCGAAGAAACACTTCGAATCCCAGTCTCTTCTGACTGTACTGGACTTTCCTGCTCGCCGCGCGCGCCAGTCGCGATTTCGCTCCACTGACGAAGGCGTCGTCGTCGGGCAATCCGTACAGTTTCGCGAAGACAAGCGCCGCAGCTTCGCGCACCGCCTCGCGGTCTTCTGGAACGATCTTGCTGAGCACTCGGGTCTCTATCACGCGCAAATCCCAGCGGAATTGCTCTTCCTCAACAAGACGGTCGTACGCCATTTTGCGTCTCGAGAGGCGGGCTTGGTTGTATAGGAAGCTATGCATGCTTATGCAGTCGATTGAGAAGTTCGCTGCGGACATGGATTGGGAGCTTGAGATAGGCCACGGAAAGTCTGCGAAGGTGATGCAAGCGGCGTAAAATCCTTGGGGCACGTCTTCGGCCATGACGAGGACGTGCCACTTCTTTTCGTAGACGACCTGCGGACTCTCCTGCACGGCGTTGGTGAACGAAAATGCGGAGTACCCGCTCGGAGTCGAATCCTCCTCTGTATATGCGTCTTCGTCCTCTCCGTCATCCTCCGACATAGCTTCAACTTCTGCTAGGTCTTGCTCCATCTCCCATTGCCTGAGATAGTCCAGGCGGCGCGCCTTGAGCCTCTCGAGCTCAGCGGGAGATTGTATCTTTCTGTCATATGGGAAGTAGGGCGCGGACGTGACTCTTGAGGTTCGCTGCGGCGAAGCGGTGCTTTGAGGCGGCAAACGTCCTTCGACCGGATAGCTAGGTAAGCGAGGCCGCTGAGGGGTGTTTGGTGAGGGGCGGCCAAGTGGGATGTATGTCACCATCGGGCCTCTGCGTGTGCTGCGTGCAGGTGATTGATTGGGGGATTGCATAGTGATGAAGGGTGTGGAATACGGCAACGTGATTCAAAGAAAAACCGAAGGAAGGTACTATGAGTATAGGAGAGCTAAGCAGAGACGAGCCAGCGTCTGGCGCTGAACTTCAGTAAGAGAGAGTGAGGATGCAGCTGGGTGATACCAACTTTGAGGCCTTGGCGATGCTCTTATATTAGTTCGTATAACCCGCTGGCCACAGCCAATTAGTATGGCAGCCACAGGCCACTTTGCACATTTTCCAGATGCACTGCGACCGTGACAGCTAGGTGCATTTGTGGTTTTCATGGAATGCAATGGCATATTAAGTGAACAATTATCGTGGCTTCGAAGGATTGGTGACCTAACAACACTTAGACTAGATAGAATCTCCGAGGAGCGACAATCATCTGTGCGAGTGACTTTCGGATACTAAAATTAACATATGTACTTTGAGAGACAGTTACAATTCCAACTTCATCGTTAAATAAACAACAATCCGTTCCTTCTTGTATTCAATTCGTCCATCATGTCGGATTTACTCGCCTCGAAAAGTTATTTAATACGTGCCGGCAGCGGTTCCCGGAGCAGTCGTCGTGGCTGGAGCGGTCGTATGGAGTGGCGCTGTGCCACCGACTGGTGCGACTGGGTAGGCGGCGCCAGTGGAGCGCTCCTTTACCGAGATAAGATACCTAGTTTTAATCGGACGAACAAGATTAAAGTCTTTTTTTTTGCGAGGCGAAGCGCAAACTGCACGCACCATGCGTGGATTATACCAGGGATCCAGGCGAGGATGGTCAGGCAGATGTTGATTATGAAGTCTAGAGGGGAAGCATAAGCAATGCGAAAGTGTAGCCGATAGTCCAATCTTCTCACCAACTCCAAACCCTCGGTCTACAGTCCAAAGCATGAGACACGTCTCAAAAGCACAATAAGAGCCCACTATTTTGCTTACCGAGTAGAACAGCGAGTGGTGGAAGGATTCTGCGTGTTTTACAGTCAGGACCGTCAAGCGTTCCGAGATGAAGACGGGAGAGACCCACATTCCTAGAAAGTAGAGGAGTACATTCGAAGTGGGAGATACGCCGCTAGTCATGATGGTCTAGGTGGAAATGAGAGTTGAGAGTTGGAAAGCTGCAGTGGCGACAACTTATATGCGGACTGCGGAATGGAGCGCATCCGGGTCTACGACTCAGAAGTGACGTCACTGGTGTGATCTGACATACATAAGCGTTAGAGCCACTGCGTCTATTTATGGCTCGAATCCGGGTCCCGACTAGAAGTTCTTTGTTTGGAATAGAACAGCGAGAGGACATCTGCAGTCTGGATAGGTTCACAACCAGCAACCACCTATTGAGCTCTAGTCAAACAGGCTCGAGAAAGAACACGGTATAAATGCATATTTTTCTACTTTGTACGCAACGTTGTTTCTGTGCCGTCGTTCTCTTTGTTATATTAATATTTTCTACACTCGCCTCTAGTTTCGAGCTGGAGCGAGTTAATTTCAAGTATCCACTCAATCAAATATACGGTCAACTAGGTTCTGGATTTTTATAAAACGTTTATGCGTGTCTGAGGTACGTACTGGATGCATCTTCGTTTGTACACCACTGAGGTTTATTGGAGTTAGCACTCTTCTGACTTTAGAATCATTCTGTTGCCGACCTCGTGCCTCCCTCGCGATTCAACATTCTCAATGATTTCTAAGCCAGTCTCATCTTAATTCAAGCATTACTACGGTATACTGTATGAGACATGTCTTGTGATTCTGAACTACACCCTAACTTGCCGCAATCATTCTCTAGTACCTACGACGTCTGCGGCCTTTCTTGCGGCGGAGGACACCCTTACTTCTGAAAACGACCCAGCTAGAGATACATGAGTCAGAAAAGCGAGTTAATCCGTGCCTGATGAGAAAAGCTTACAGGCCATGTATGACACCGGGCAAATACCCACAGATGAACAGGAGTATGTTGATCCAAATGTCTATCAGGAAAGTACGTTGAAATTAGCCTCCTCGTATGCTACGAAGCCAACTCACCACTCCGCACCCAGTGCTTCATCTCGACCTCTTCAAATGTCAATGACGTAATTAGCTCAAGCCGCGACGTATATTCTACAATTAAAACGTACTGATACCGACTGCCAAAGGCGAGAAGATGCTGCACGATCGGAGGCACGTTAGAAGTGAAGCAGGAAGAGAATATCATTAGGATAAACGTACAAGCACACGATGGCGAGAAGAATTCTAAGAAACATGCTATCCTTGGGCATGGTGGCGAGACTCGATGGAGACGTGCGGTGAGCTGTTTAGAATAGCAGGTGAAAATGTCTGGGGGGAGCAACTTCTTATGAAGCTAGTTTGCACACTTTCAATCTGCCAGGGCGCAATATTCCATGTTTGCTATCGTAACGCAAATCCAAGAGGATAGTTTTGAGGGTTGCATGTTTTGCGAGCTTGCTGATATCATTCAAGTTTGAGCATGACATATAGACAGTAGCGAGATTTACTAGTCAATTGTTCCGCCATTGATGAGTCATATCAAATTGCAGAGTGAATTGAGTAGCATAATTTTGTAAGTTAGGCGACGAGTGAGAGCAGTAGAAGTGCATTCTCGTGTTACTTTGCGCGCTTTTAGGGCTGGGAACTAGGTTGGGTATGTACAATCAGGGTGCAAACCTGAGAGCGATGTTTGCACTATCCCCTCCTCATTATTCGAGTACGACCAGTAGAAAAAGCAAAAGAGCCTCTCCCACTTAAAGAGGCGCATCTAAGTCGTCATGTTTGAACTTTGACAAAGTCGTGGGCCGAGTACGGTGCGGTTTCGGCCGAGATCAAAGCACATTCACGTGACCTTCGTTTCTCGTTTAAAAGTATTCAACTTCGTTGACCGCCTTTTGACCTGCTGGAAAAGCCGAAAACATGCCTTGGAACCGAAGAATATGTATCAAAGCTCATGAATTCCGATGAGTTACCCTCCGCCTTTTCCTGGCTGCTTTGTTTTCTACGATACGTCGGGTGCTGTCGTACTCAAGGCTGGCGAACTGTTTTCCTTTTGTTGACTTAAGCTAGTTGACTTCTGCCGGATATGAGAAAGAGGTCATTGTCCAAAAAAAGCGTATAATCCGCGGCCATGTTTTGGCGCGGAAAGCGATGGCCATGAGGTTTGTCTTTGCAAGACTGCGCTTTGGTCTGAGCACTCTTTCAAGGCAATCGCGTCCACGTTTTGGCCCGGAATGAGTGAGCCTCGAGTTCTGTCTTTGCCAGTGGGACTGCGCTTTCGTCCTAGGCATACTGAACATGTGAGGATACAGCACCACTCGTTCATGCACCCTGCCTTGTCTACCATCCTACGTCGTAAAATGGTACTCGTAGCTTTTCTTCTCTTACAAGATCAATCTAACATAGGAGTACGGGAAGATTTTCAAAATGTCCTGCACAGATTTCGACTCTCAATGTCGGCCGCGGCTCGCATAGTCGCAAACACGTCTTCCATCACAACACCCACCTGAAGGCCCACATCAACGTCCATGACACCCAATATCCCTTGTGCGACACTGCAACTCGTATCCCATAAAAGCATTAGCGACGTCTACTGTTTCTGTACGACATAAACCGCAACGCGTAATGCACATCCGTTGTGCCCCCGTGAACTCGCTCAGGTGGACAGCCGCGAGTTCTTCTACACCTCCCTCCGGATAGAGCTTGGCCCACTGTAATGGCGCTTGTTCTTGTCGAGCCGATGATACAGCAGTTCACAATTCATACTCGGAAGTGCTGGTCTGCGACGACGACGGTCCGACTCATGAGCTATGAACCCTTCCCCCTCTCGGGTGCTTCTGTTTCCTTCCCATAGTCACTCTACCAAGATGATTTATCTGTTGATGTAAGGAGACGGAATGCTGATGCACAATTTCTATAATATGACTATCGTACGATTAGTACAGAGTTACGAAACAAGCTGACAACGCAGGCATGGCTCCTTCGCAAGCTCAGCCTCACCCTTCTTATCACGCCGTAGGCCTAAGCATGACGAGAACCTCGCCGACTTTCATAACGAACATATCCACCAATTTCCCCTCGCACGCACATGGATCACATCCATCCACGAAACGCATCTCAAAACGCTGCATGAGGAGCGCAGCGACGACCCTCATCTCCTCGATTGCGAAATTCTTTCCTGCGCAGTTCCGATTTCCAGCCGAGAATGGGATGAATGTAGCTGTGTTCGTGATGACCGGCTTCGATTTCCCGCCCTTGAGCGGCGAGGTCTGTCCTTGCAGCCAGTGATCGGGCCAGAACTCATCGGTCTTAAGCGAGAAGTAGCGTGAATCACGATGCAGAACGTATGGAGGTACGTTTACGGCGGTCCCTTCGCTTATGAAGCTGAAACATTCGAGCAGAGGATCAGAAACAGACTAGAATTCTTCAATGATATTGTTCACGCATTGCTCTCCGATCCACTTTCCACCCATACCTTCCTCCGGTGCACGATGTAAAAGTGTCGGCACCGAGGGCTGCAGGCGCATCGCGGCATTACTGAATGGAAATAGCCGCATCAGATTATGATATGCTCAATAACAAAGGAAGACGTACATGACAGCATTGAGGCAATTCATCTCGGCGAGACGTGACGCATCAAATGGATCTCCTTCCCCTGGTGGGAACGCAACGTCGACCTCTGCTTGCAGACGCGCGTAATATTCGGAGTGCTTGAGCAAGTAGTAGAAAGGGCCGCTTAGTGTCGTCGATGTCGCATCTGAGCCCGCAACGATCGCAAGCTCTCCATTCGCGACAATTTCCTTCAGCTCGGGCGAACGCTTTACACTGCGTTGGTTGGCCTCGTTGATCTGGAAAATAAATTTAGTCTGTTATTAGTTCCAGTTCTAATGGGGGAGAGCAGTTTGATAGGTATTTGACACGCACGGGATGGTAGACCAGATCTTTCACGGTCGGGCCGTTCACCCTCCGCTGGGTCGCGCGCGGGATTGTCAAGTTTCGGAACTTCACGATTTTACCTGATATGTACGGAGCTTTGAGGAATAACCATGTTGCCCATGGAAGGTGCATCTGCCGAGCGACATCGCTGGAAAGTGAGAAAGCAGTCAACGAAACAAGTATTTAGACGATCTGCAAGTTCACTAACTCGATTCTCTCATCCATCAGCTTCCAGACTCCGTTAGCATCACCCCCCTTCATGAGCTCAAACCCACCGCCGAAGAAATCGTCGGAGTTTCAGCATGGAAAATAATTCATAATGTTATAATTACTCACACCATGTCGCCCATGAAGTCGAATCTACATCCAGAATAACCGATCAGCGCTGCATCCCAATGAACAGTAGGCGAGAACGCCTCATACGCGAAGTCAGACATCCACTCGACCAAATAAACGCCTTCGCCTGCGACAGCGCGTTTCTCAAGCTCCTCCACGAGCTGCAATGCCCTACGTGAAAGTATGGGTTGAAATTGACGGACTGATACACTACTGAATTAATGCGACCAGAAGACGCTCTTTGCTGCTGCGAGTCGCAATGAGAGCCGGCGGGGCATCAGAATTTCGCCGTCCATCCCATACTATGTATCATGAATCAAGATCAGAAATCGACCAGTGGAAAAAAATATAATGCATTACTCGGACCCTTAGGCATGTCAGGAGCGAGGAAAGCAGGTACGAGGACCACGTCCACGAACGAGACTTCGTTCGGGCCTATGGCAGCAATCACAGTCGTAAGCATAAGTGTCTATCAAGCTCTTCGGCGACAATAACCCACCCGTCCTCACGTATGGTCCGCATTTCTTGTGCAAATCCGACATCACACACAGATGCCTGCCCCTCACGATGACATACACGGTCCAGAACTTTGAGAGCTTCGCGAGGATAGGACCGGGGTGCCGCGCTAGAGGACGTCATGGAGAAAGACGGTATAATGCGATGCTCGTCAGGAGTGAGGTATAGAAGGTTCCAGCACCGACAAGGCAGATGATCGCTGTAGAAGTAAAGTGTGGAACGAGGAAGAACGAGCGGAGAGGTACGGTGCCAGGACGAGTAGAAGAAAAGTCGGAATGTAACTTGATGGCTGCACTTCGTATCGTTTGTAAATAAGATGAGTTGCCTAAAAGACTATACAACAAGTGGGGTCTGAAAAGACACTATGAAATGGAACCTACCAAAGCACCTGCTACGACGAACAGGAAAGCGTCGCGCACATCGAGTATCGGGAGACCAGAATAATGGTGTGCCTGTAAGAGCGGCATGCTGAACACGTCAGAAAACTTAAAGAGAGAAAGTACGCACTTTATATGCATGATATGTGCGTGACTAATACCCACGAGTCAGCGATCCATTCGTGGGCGCTTGAGCGCGGAAAGGTAACTGTATCTGAGGCATCTGGACCAAACGGATCGAGCGCAGAGACCCTGCTGGCCTTTCTTGACCGACGGCATCCTAGTGATGCTATGAGCGCCCGCGGTTCACGTTCCGTTGATAGAGTGGTGTGCGAGCCAATCGTCGACGAGGAATACGGCACAAGCTACCCAATCTAAGCAAATCTTGTTTACCCCACACGCGACGCAGTGGGACATCTTAATCAGGCTGATAAATTATTGTCAAGCTCAAGGGAACCAAGACTGAGCCTTTTCCAAGCTTGAAAATTTGTCCTCAGCAATCTAGGATTCTGTGTCCGCCAATATGGCGCCCAGTTGAACTCCACGCTCCACGCCACGTGTTGCGCGCAACTGCATCTCCGATAGAGAACGAAGTGCATAGCATAGTGCCGATCACAGATATCCTTCATGTCCGAGTCAATATCGATAGACGGGCTCGGAGCGCAAAGATGAAAGACTAAGATGAAGCAGTTTGAAGTCGATGGATTGATCTGTACAACTGATCACGTGGCGAAAACGCGTCGCGACGCGTCCGTTGTCTATAATTACTAATTAGGAACTTGACATCTTGAGAGTCAAGAGTCGCTACGGGAAGGCTTGAGGGATGAGGTACACCAACATCTCGCTTTAAACTCGGGCCTTAGAATCAGCTGAACTACATGGAATGAGCGTCCATCGGATTGTGAGGTCAACAACGACGCAATAATTCGCCGAGTCGGGCGAAACCGACGGGAGAAACTCGGGAGGTGAAACGGCTATGAAACAATGCAACAGTAGATCAGTAGATCAGAATAAATGAAAAGCAGGGAAAAAAATAAATCAAGTGGAACATGACATTCAAATGTGCACAGTGATTCACACTTTCGTACTCGAATTCGTCCTTCGCTAGTCTCAGCAAATTTCAACTGTAAGCTGTATTTAGGAATGGAGAAGTGAAGTCCGGAAGAATTGTAACCCATAGCGATAGGCATATTTCTATTTAGACACACTGTCCGATGAGATTAATCTCGCCGTAACTACCTTACTTTACAGAAAGCACAGTAAGTTCGTCCCGAAGTGCCTTGTGCAGATGGAAAAGTGATACATGCGTACTGCGCACGACTGACTGCATGTCGAAGACACATCCTCAGCATCATCGCCGTGTTCAGAGTGCGCACTCGATTTCTGGCTTGTGGGTCTCAGGACCGCTAATAAGATTAAGATTGAGATTGAAACGACGAGCCCGGAGATGAGTGTGCCTAGAGTCAGCGGGAACTCGGATCACCCCCTTCCCAACACATGCTGTGCTTCTGATTCTAGCGCGGAGAGGCTAACGCGCCCTGCAGCTGGATCTGCACCCTCCCAATCCGCTAGGAAGGACGAGCAAAGGAGGGAGAAGCGTGCCTTTGAGACTGAGATTGCAGGTCGATTTCTTGTGCCAGTGAATGTAGTGACGCAGCTATATGTGATCATTAACTGTGACCGAGCGGGAAGCATCGGAAGTGTCGACGCTAGGCGGCACGGGACAGACTGACGGGAGGATGTTTGCGGAAACTCGGGAAAAGGGAGTCGTGATTAGGTACGCTGGCATCTGAAATGATTCAGTACAAGCTTTACAAACCTCGATCTTTCGACTAGGATGGGTCTGCGCGCGCCAGCCTCGAGGCCGCTCAGAATGCAGACGATGGTCACGACGGTGTGGATAATCACATTCACTCGCCAACAGACGCACTCGAAAGCTTGGAGACAAGTACCCAAAGGAGCAAGTTCAGAATCATCGAGCGCCGATAGACAGTTGATAGCAGTTTGCTGCCTCAAGGTGCGACGAGCTAGCTTGTGGATGCTGCATGTATTATCGTAAGGAGCGCACCGCGTAGCATGAGTATACCGCACGTACGTGTTGCGAGATCATGGAGCCTTGCATGGTGCTTTTCATATCGAAGAAATGGTTTCGCATGCATATGGAAAAGATATACACTACGATGAGATTTGATTGTCTCAGCACGAATAAATCCTACAGTCCAAGTATTTGTCCCGATGAGGCACCGGAAACAAAAGAGTCCGACGAGTGCTGATGTATGTGAAGGAGATGGCGAGCGATAGCAGGAACTGTTGCGAAAGACGTGTCCTGTCAGAGACGCAAAGGGAAAAATGGTTATTCAACTTCGATAATATCAGAGCTTTCATGGTGTCTAGTATCAACCTCTTACACAACACAGTGTGTGCTTTGCTTTTCCAGTAATCTAGTTACTGTGGAGGCATTTAAGTAGGTAGGCGCAAAGACTCTGGTAGAGGCAGGATGGTACTCATCGCGGGAACATGCCCGTGGAGGCAAAAGTCAGCTTAAAACACACAATATCTGGACGAGCATATCAACTCAATTTCTTTCCTCTTTCTAGAATTCAAGGCAAACTCCCTTCGCCTGGACGTTTCTGAGTAGAAACATAATGTTCTTATAAGCGCGTGTCATACCCACACGAACTGCGGCGAGGTGATGAAGAGGCATGGTCCGGCTACTTCAGCGAAATGCTCCCGCGGAGGAAATATACGACGCCATACGAGGACGAATAAGTCACTGAATTCCAGTTTTTTTTTCTAAGATGAGCGGCGCTTCTCAGGCCGGGAACAACATAGTCCGGATTGAGGATGCATACGAAAAAGATGGTGAGCGATAGTGGGAACTTCCGCGGGAGGCATGCGCTCGCAAGTGTTGCACAGGAAGAATACGTGGGTTACTCGACTGCGACGGCAACAGAGCTGTTCAGCGATACATTATGTCTGTATTCACCCCTTTGCACGGCGCATGTTACCTGTGGGCTCGTCAGCTCTTGTATGATGACGGTGAAAAGAGCAAAAGTAGTGCTCAAACTATTTGATCTGGTAGGTACAAAGAATCTGATAGGAGATAGCGTTGTTATGTTCATCTTCGCAGTGTATTTGCGGACACAGAAGTCGGCTTAGAGTACACAAGATCTAGAGAAGCCTTCAAAGTGACGAAAGACGGACCTATCAAATTACTTCATTTTCCTTCTCTAGACGTCAAGGGCATCTTTCTTGCGGCTGGATGTTGACGAGTCGAAACGACCAAGTGTTGGAAGAACGATAATTTTCGTTGCTTCAAGCGATTTGCGTCATGCTCACGCAAGTGGTAGTAAGGTGACGAAGAAGCATGCATCGGCCCCCTCAGTGTACTAGTCTCGAAATCATGGGGAAGAAGATGGGCTAGCATACTGATAGGGGATACCCGCAGGGTCGAGTCCCAGTTATTGCTGTGGAGGAGATAGGAGGTGCGAATATCCCGGAGCATGCCTGCAGAACTAAAGGAAGTCTTGGAATCACATAATGGACGGAATTGGGGAGCGAGCGCGTACATACCCATTCAGACCAAATCTTAATTAAAATCTCTCATGGATTCTACAGTTGTCCTCGGTTGAGTGCAATGCGATCGAGCGGCGTACGACGTACGCTAGCAGGAGTCACTGTTGCGTCAAATCCATGCGAGTCCGCTCATAGTCCGGTGAAGTGACGAAGAAGCGTGGTCCGAGCCCGCGTCCGGGCTCTTAAAGTGCGATTGTGATCGGTCCATAATGTGCACATATGGATATGGTGTTGTAATGCTTTGCAGACCTGTTGGTGTGCACACGACCGGTAAAAAGTCCACGGAGCAGGGCCGTTCTTCGCTGAGAAGACGGAAGGAAGGCAAGGGAGAAAGGCGAGCGAGAAGAGAAGGGGATCCACGAAGGGGGCGCGGAAGGAGAAGCGAGAAGAGTGCGAGGTAGGTCGGCAGAGGAGTTAGAGAGGGGACTCGGAAACTCTGGCTCAGAGTTGGAGTTGAGCTGAGTGCCGTGATTGAGGTCAACCCGATGCCGAGACGTCTTCGCGGTCGATTGTATCTGAGCCCGCGCTGATATTTCTAGCTGCGATGATACATTGCAAAAAAGAATTGTGTCACGGCGAGATTCAGATACATTGCGAAGACAGCCAGTGCGATAAGACGCGATGACAAGTATTCCATGCGCTGCGGGCGCAAATACCGTGACAAGCAGAGTTGACGTCTTGAACCATGCTCCATCCCAAATGAGGACGAAACCCAAATGTGGCACGCAGCTCGAAGTGAAGGATGTGTGGCTCTCTGGGAGTGCCGAGATGCAGATCGACCTCGAGGCGCTCAGGTGGGCGCAGCTGGCTGATGGTGTGGAAGTGTCTGGGTTGAGAACGAGTTACGGCCGTGCGAGGTGGCGATGTATTGAATCTGTTGATGACGCAAAGTAAAACCGGTCGGTATGATATTGGGGTGGAGACAAGATGGGTATTCAGTCTGGGATTGAACTGATTGAACTGAAGACGGGAGCTGTGAATACTGAACGTGTGTTGGGAGTCCCATGACTATGCTCTTTCTAATAGAGGCATCGGGAAAAAACGTGTGTGAAGTTCATCACAGGATCACGTGCGATGACAACACGTGTTGCTACTTAACCGCCAATGCGCCCACTGCGTACTCCGCCAGCAGCGCCGCTATCTCTCTACAGCACACTCGACACTCGACAGACGGCCGACGTCTGTCATCGTCGCTGAGAACGGTGCCATTGACGGCGAGGACGGTGTTTGCAACGTCGACGCTGCAATTGCAGAAGCGAGGACTGAGAGTCTTGAAGTGGACTAGTCCACACCTACCCCGCATGTAACTTACGACACGAGCGACATAAGTAAGTCAAGCTCCATATCGCTTTCCCATCCTTTCGCCTCCTCCTCATCCCTCCCCAAGCACATCGACAATGTCCGCTGCTATCAACCCGAAGCGCCTCTGGGGCGTGCCAGACCGTCCGCTCTCAGCCGACCCCGCCTCGCCTATCCGTCCGTCGTTCAGCAGCTTCAGCAGCTTCTCCTCGAGCATATCGTCCAGCATATCTTCGGCGTTTGGGGGCCGCCATTCGCGCTCAAACTCGACGTCGACGCAGAACTCGTCGAATCCCGCACGCCCCGCGAGTGCGGCGGCTCAGCAGCAGACGAAATGGATGCCGCGCCCCACCACGCCCGGGTCGGCGAACCAGTCTCGGTCGTCGAGACACCGCTCGACGTCCAGCGCCTCCGCCGCTGCAGCGGCACTTTCGTCCTCCGCCGAGACTCCGCTCCCGCCCTCCCGGATTCCCAGCACCGAAGCAGTCCGGCCCCTCCTGGCGAAGGGGCCGACGTCGGGCCGGAGGTCTGGCGCGCTTCAATCCAACGGGCGGCAGTTTCGCGGTACAATCGCCGCGTACGCGCCGCCGAGCAGGACCTCCGCGAGCGCCTACGCGCTGCGCTTGCCTCTGGAAGACTTAATGCGGCGACCGTGTCGTCGCGCCGGCGCGACTCGCTTTCATCCGGCTCATCGGGTTCGTCCGGCTCGTTAGCCTCGAGTGGCGGGAGCGCAGGTGAAGGACGCACGTCGGACGAGGTGCGTTTGCGTGCGGCGCATGAGCAGACGCTTGCGAAATTACGGAACGACATGGAGGAAGAGGTGCGGACGGCGCTTCGAGATGAGGCACGTCGGCGCGGCTTCTCATCTTTTTCTCCACCTCTCCACCCCTCTGCTCCTGTTCTTGCACCTTCTCGCAGCAGAAGAGAGAGAGAGCAGGAGCGTGGCGTCCTCGTGGAGGACGAGGCCGATGAATGGACGTGGCGACCTGAGGAGCATGGACAAAGACCATCCGAGGGCGAACGAGCTCCGGAGAAGGACAAATGGAAAGAAGCGGTGCGTCAAGAACAGCAAGTCATTTGGGAGGCGATTAAACGCGGCGGAACGCCTCCTGCCTCTCAACAGCAGCAGCAGCCACTCTCCTCTTCTGCAGGTCGGAAGGTACATTTCGCACCCGCGACGCCGCCTTCGTCGGATCCCTCATTACATTCGAACCCACCATCAGCGACGCCTCTCGCCGCCTCGCAGACGCAGCCGCCATCGCTGCCGCGAACACCACACACGCCCGCTGGTCCGGGGTACCCCTCGCATCTCAGCGCGCGGTCGTTGAGCGCGCATCCTTCTGTCTCTGCCGCAGCCTCGTCTGCGAACCGCCCTCTGTCTCCTGCTGTGGCCGCCGCGGGCGTGCGCCCTGGCAGCGCACGTCCCGCGAGCCCAGCTTACACGCGCTGGATTCCGTCGACAGGGGCTGCATCGGCAGCAATGCCCAGTGGACTGGGCCCAAACGCAGGGCAGGGACAGGGGCTAGGAGGAAGAATGGCGAGCAACCCCATTGCGATTCCTGGACGCGGTGCCGGTGCTGGTGCCGGATCTGGAGAGGGAAATGGGAGTGCCGGAAGGGAGAGGACAGGAAGCATGGGTGGGAGCGGGAGTTGGCGGGACTGGTCGGTTCCGGCACCTGGGCATGGGCATGTGTCGGGTATGAGAAGGGAGGCTCCGACGCCATCGCCCACGGCTACGAATGGTTCCTCTCATGGACACGGACAGGGACGGATGGCGAGCAACAGTAACCTCCACTCGTCCGTCTACGCCACCGCGCAAATGCACGGGCGGACGCCGAGCTCAGGCAACCTCCACGCATCGCACGGACGCACGCCGAGTAACAGCAACCTCCAGTCGGGCGCGGGAATGCGTCGGGCGCTGACTCCCGGCGCGGTCAGCTCTGCTAGTGGGTACGCGCGACAGCGGACGGCGAGCGCGACGCAGAGGGCGCCGAGCGTGCCGCCTGTGCTGCCGAGTGCGGCGCGGGACACAGGTCGTGAACGTGAACGTGACTACACTTATGGGAAAGAGTATACGAGCATGCGCGAGAGGGAGCGCCGTGCGAAGGCGGGTGTTGTGGACGATCGCGAGCCGGATGATGCTTCACATCTGCATACTCACTTGATGATAAACGCGAGCGGACGGATGAAGCAGGTGCAGGCGAGCGCGGGGCTCGGCTCGCGGCAGAGCAGCACGCGGAGTGCGCTTGTCGATGAGGACGCGCCGCCTCCTGAGACGTTCTCGTCTTCCCCCGCTCCTGCGGTCCAGATGTCCTCATCGCGGCATTCTCAGAGAACCGAGGAGGAGGAGGACGAAGCCCCGGCGCCGAGGAGGGATAAGGGGAAGGGGAAGGCTCGTGCGCCGCCGTCGCCTCTGCTTCCGCCTGTTCCTCTTCCGGGCACGGGTGCAGGAATAGGGAGGGGCGCGAGGAAGGGGAGCCATGGGCATGGGACCGGGGGGATGTATGCGGCGCAGTTGCAGGACTTTGCGACTGAGTTGAGGAGGGATTTGGGGATTAGTGCGGAGGCGTAGCTGGGTGCTTACCTTCGTCAGGGCATACGGCGCGTTCACCGAATGATTTCGCCGACTCTCGGCGCTCTATGTGGCACTCTATGGTGCGATTTTATTCTATGGCTTTATGGTCCTCAACGACTTGCTCGCTTTTCTTTCCGACCTCACTTCTTGTGTCATCGAGTCCCCCCTTCGGTTCTCGTTTTTTTTTTTTCATTTTTCCTTCTGACTATGCATGCATTTCACTTCCCTGATTCCCACCCCATCCAATTGTTTCTTACTCACTCCCACTGCTCATCAAGTACCCCTGCTCAACAACCAACGACGGACTCGGATCTCCCGCTGATGATCTCCGTCCATGATTTTTTTGTAAGAAGGGTGCAGGCTTTCGCGTGTTCGCTGTCGACGGGCGACGGGGCGTGCGCTGAGCTGTGCTCATTTCGAGTTCATTTTTCTGCTTTTGTGCATTCTTTTCTGGCGTGGTATTGTGTACTCGTTGCCATTCATCATTCATCCCCTGTTCACCACGCATTTATCATATTCCTTCCGATGGAGAGCGGTGGCGATGGCGGGATCACCAGCGCTACGCAGCTCTGAGCTCGGCCTCGACCCATCCACCTCGACTCGTATTATTTCTTTCGCAATCAATTTCAGATGCACGCGGTTTCCTTGCATTCACCATTCATCTCTCATCACCACACAATTATGCATAGCCTGACTCATCGCATGTCCTTTCATTTTCCTTTTCGTGGTACTTATAATTTACTGTGGACTGTATACGGCAGCTGTACGAATTCATTTGCCTCCGCACTTGCGCTGCGGGCAGATTACCAAAGACGGGTTGAGTCCGAATAAGGAGACGACCTCACAGCAACGCAGGGCTCAGGGCGTGGCTCGCCAACTCTGCGGACATGCGTGATTAAAGAAAATTGTAGTGCTTGCTCGTCTGAGCTCATTCACTCTTCTCTTCTTCCCTCTCTCATCTCCTCTCTCTCTTGGGCGGCTCGCGTTGCCCTATATCTAACGTCTCGTCCTCCTTTATTCCTATCTATTCCACCCCAGCATCCCCATCGCACGCGCGTGCCAGAGAGACACGACACGTGCAACGACGACGACGACGACGACAGCGCACAATCATCCTCAACGATAGCAACCAGAGATATGCCACGCGACGTCGCATCGTCATCTTCAGCAGCAGCCTCTGCGTCGACCTCAGCGTCCGCCTCGTCGTCCACGCGCTCTTCCCCCGCAAACGACCTTTTTCGCATCGCCCTCCCGGACTCCGACTCCTCCGACCTCGAGCCCGACGCCGAGCACGAGCACGAGCGCTACCCGTACCTCACACCAGACCCCGCATACGCAGACGGCTATGCCGCCGCCGCGCGTCGGCGGCTCGCGCTCGCGGGCTCCGCGCGCTTCCAGGACATCCTCGAGGACGCCTCGCTCGCGCTCAAGGCGCGCCTCGCCGCGCCCGAGTCATCGGGCTTCAGCGAGCGGAAGAAGAAGCGGATATTCGACGAGTTTTTGAGGGAGATGGGCGAGATTGCGGAGCTCCAGGAGAGGGAGGTGGAGGCGCGTGCGCGGGAGGAGGCGGTGCTTGCGCGGACGATGATGCTTTCGAGGAGCGAGGGCGGCGCGGGCCCGAGTGGGAGTAATGCGTCGGCGTCTTCGCGCGGTGCGGGTCCGAGCAATAGCAGCTTTGGTGCCAGCTCGTCGTCCGCGTCCTCCGCTTCAACTGCTGTTCCCGCGACGTCTGTTTCGCGCATCTCGACAAGCACGCTCAGTAGCCGTGATGAGGGCAGCGACTCAGAGGGCTCGAGCACCGAAGAGGAGACGGACCGTCTTGCCTCCCGCGGGATGAAGGCACACAAGTCGAGTACTGGTATGTATATGCCTCACTTTCACTTCTTTATTTCGTACTAACTATTATCGCGTTGCTTTTTGTGCGGCAGCAAAACACACTTCTTCCACCGTTAACGGAAGCAACACAAAACCGGGCACGAGCGCCGCGAAGAAGGGTAGCAAGGAGGAGGACGACGCGTCCTCGCCATCGACGCCAACGCCAGCACGGCGCGCACGCTCCGGAACGATTTCTCTCCCGCGCTCTGTCTCCGCCTCGTCGGCATTTCCCGACGACGTGCCCTCGCACAATAAAAGCAAGTCCTCCGAGAACGCGGGTGCGGATACGGGAAAAGCAACCGCGAACGCAGGAACGGGGGCGGGAAAATCAAAAGCGAAGGGGACGAGTAAGAGCGCGACGGGCTCGCCGCGCGTGGGCACGCGTCCCGATTTGCTCGCGGGCCTTGGGTTCTCGTCGTCCTCGGCCGCATCGCCCGCGTCTGTGCCCGCTGTGTCGACGAATGGGAGTGCAACGGCAACGGCTGCTGCTCCTGCTGTGAAGACCACCGCACTTGTGTCTGGTGTCAATGTTGCGGTGACGGTTGCGGGCGCAGCGACGAAGGGTGCTAATGTTGTTAGTGGTGCGACTGCGGCGCAGAACCAGAACCAAGGACATAGCAAGAAACAAGCTCAGCAGCAACGTTCGGTGGTTCCGGCTTCACCGTCGCGTGCGAATGGGATTACGAACGCGAATGCGAAGAAGGGCGGTGCGCAGCCGTCTCAGAACTCCAACTTGAACACGAACGCGAAACCGCTGGTATCAGCACCGGCACCGGCACCGGCACCGTCACAGGCATTCCAGCTTGCACAGACGCAGCTCTCTGCACTGCAGGGCCAGGCTCAGGCTCAGGCTCAGGCTCATCTTCCCGTTCAGACGCAGACGCAAAACCAAAACCAAAATCAAAATCAAAGCGCGAATACAGCTCAACCAAACACCTCGGACGACTTCGCGCATGCTCAGCGTCCCAACATGAATGGCAACGGGAATGGTAACGGGAACGGGAGCCACAAATTGTGGATCCCGCCGAAGCCGCCGCATATGCAGAGTCCTGCGCCGTCGACGCTGCATGTGCATACGTTGTCTTCTTCTAGTGCGGGTGCGGGTGCGATTGCTGGAGCGGGTACAGGTGGTGAGAAGGGCGAGCGGAAGGAGAAGGACGGGAATGAGAAAGAGAAAAAGGCGCGTCCGGTATCGTTTGCGAGTCAGGGCGTGAATGCGAAGGAGAAGGAGAGCGCATCTGCGACTGCGACGGGGGAGAAGGCCGAGAAGGCCGAGAAGAAGGTAAATAAGGAGAAGGAGAATGCGCCGCCTGCCGTTGATGCAAAAGTGAATGCGAATGCGAAATCGGATGTTGCGCCGTCTGGAAATCCGACTCCTGCGCCAGCGCCGTCGGTGACGAAACCTGCTGCTGCTGCGCCGTCTGTTGCGCAGCCGGTGAAGGCTGAGGTGCAGAAGCAGGTAGAGAAACAGGCGCCTGTGAAGAATGCGGCGTCTACTGCGTCAGCGCCTGCTCCTGTTGTGACAGCGCCGAAGCCTAATGTGAAGAACGCGCCTCCTGTTCCGGCGACTGCGCCTTCTTCTACCTCCAACGCTTCAAATGCGCAGGCCAGTTCGACTTCGAATAATAACGATGCAAAGGTTGCGCCGGCGCCCGTTTCCGCTGCCGCAGCGACTGCAACTAATTCATCGACCAACGAGAAAGCTTCGTCTTCTGCACAGTCCTCATCGGCTTCTGCTGCGCCGAGTTTGGTGACAAGCGCGCCTACTCCTGCGACGTCAGCTGCGACTGCGGCTTCGATCCCTCCGACGCCTACAACCTTGGTCTCTGGCTCCTCTTCGGCATCTGCCTCAGAGGCGGCTGCAGCGGAGATGGAACGCGAGCGTGAGCGCTTCCGTGCGGAGAAGGCACTCCTTTTGTCCGCGCAGCCGACTTCAGCCAATTCGATGGCGGTTACGAACGGTAATAACGGAAAGCCGCAGGCTCAAACTCCTATCAACGGAATTCATGTGAGTTGTCTTTCTTTCCATTCTTATTTTTATTTTTGTTTCTTTTTCTATCCTTCGCTTTCCCATCCCAACTTCCTATCCGACATGTGTTCATCGGATGACTCTGTTGAATTTTATCATTGCTTCTCTTGTGTTGTCGTTGACGTCGTGGGATCTCGCCTTCCTCCTAATCTTCATCTCAATCGCGCTCGAGGCACTTCCCGCCCCCATGATCCTTGCACTATCTTCTGCATCACACGCATGGTGTGACTCTTCACTCGTATGTGCTTACGGGCTGCATCGTGCCCAGCTGCGCGCACACGTACCCGGTGAACGAAGCGCTGACGGCGTCATTTGACGTCGCCTTTCCCTTAATCTCCCTCCCTTCTTTCTCGGTCCTTTCAATTCCCTTCATTCAACCCGAAGACGCAAACGTGCCCGATTAATCTTCCTGCCTGTTTTGTTTACTCCCTTTTTCTGTGGTTGCAACGCGCCAAACATGAGGCAGCTCGCTGATGCTTATCTTTGTCGCCCTCGCTTTTTTTGCATATCTAGCCGCACGCTCCTCAGCAGCTCCAGCTCCAGCAGTCACACCAGAAGGCCGTCTCTGCGGATACCGCGTCCCCGTATTTGCATCCTTATCCTTTCGCACACGCGAACGCGATCGCAAACTCGAATAACGCCGGTACAGTGAGCATGAGCCCGAGCACGTCTGGATCGACTATCACCTCGCCTTTCTCTCCACTCTCGATGGCGAACGGCTTCCCGTCTTCGTCCGCGGCGACGAGCGCAGCAAGCAGCCGCGCGATTTCGCGCCATGCGTCGTCGTCGTCCTCGGACCCCTACGCACAAAAAGACAGCCATGCATACCCGCACGCTCATCATAACCATGGACATCATCGTGAAAATAACAAGGAGAAGGACAGGCTCGCGCAGGCGGCCGCGGCACTCATGGTTGGCTCGCAGCCGCCGACGCAGGCGAGCATGTTCTGGCAGCCCGGCCCGAACGAGCGCGAACGCGAACGTGAGAGGGAGAGGGAGCGCGAGAGAGATCGTCACCATGGACGCACACCGAGTGCGAATAACAGCACGCAGGGTTCTAGTGCGAGCGCGAGTGCTGCGTCGTCGCGCTCCAGCTCTGTCTCGAGGAACGATGGTCCTGCGTTTGGTGGATTCGATCCGAGCACGGTTCGCCTTACAGGGCGTCCAGGCCAAGGTACACAGTCTGGCGGTGGCTCGGGAAATAACGGCCTTGAGGCGGCTTTTGCGAATCTTATGGATGGCGCGCCGGGCGATCTCAACGGACGTTCGGGCAGTGCGGACAGGAATCTGAGCGTCAACACGGGCTCAAGCAGCGCAAGCGGAGGAGGCGGCAAGTCTGGGTATGACACGAAGATATGGGTGCCTGGACCGACGTCGAATGTGACACCAAAGGCTGCGCGCCGTGGTGACCGCGACCGTGGTGAACGGGAGGGCAGCACGTCCTCTCCGCCCATCCACCCTCTTTCGCTCACTCTGTCCTCGGCATCTTCCATGTCCCAGTCCACGTCGTCTTCCTCGCTAGTTCCATCGACTGCGTCGACGGTGTCCAATGCCTCGACGTCGCAGAACCAGTTCTACGCGCTGGCGGAGCGCGCACGCGAGGACCGGCTTCGCGTGCGTGCGAACGAGTTTCACAGCCGCGCGGAGGTCGTGTCCGTGTTTCAGCGGCGCGTAGAGGACCTCATGGCCGAGTTCGCGGAGGCGCTGGTGCGCGCGGACGAGTATGAGCGGTTTGGCCCGTCTAGTGCCCTCATGAAGCCTCCGTCAATTTAAGCATACGCGGACGTGCCACCCTAAAAAAAATTCTGAAGGAAAAGCATATCCCAGAACGAAGCAAATGAGTCGAGCGTGAAAAGAGAGGCGCACCCGCATCCAAAAATCATATACCTTTCTTGATCTTTTTTCTCATCTTATCGAATTTATAGACGATAGATTTCGCCTTTCTCTCTCATCTGTATCCTTCCGTCCATCCGTCTCTCGAGTTCTCTGTTTCTTATCCTGCATCCCCTTTACTCCATTTCTCTAATTTTACCTCTGTTGAGTACGTCGACCGTGTTTATTCAGTTTCCTTTTTTTTTCCCCTCGCGACTCTTATTTTTGTTCCACCGTGCACTGTCCGATTACCTGTCGCCAATGCTTTCCTTTCCCGTCCATATTCTCACTCCGCCTCTGTTAAGTTATTCCGTCATCGACCTATTCGCACGCCTCGTTATAATGTGTAACATATTGTTATTCTGTTATCCTGGCCTACGAATACGCTTTCCTGCTTTTGTTCATCCCTTCCTGTTGGTCTTAATTCTTCCTTTTTTTCTTGTCTTTGTCGAGGTGCTATTTGTTCTCTGTCGTTCCGCGATGCTTTCCGTATACGTATACGATACCCTTTCTGCTTCATCGCTTGCGTCTCTCCAAGCCATCCTTGTTCCCTCCGATACTCTTCCCTCTTCGCCCTGTTACTCAACCGACCCCGCCTCTCTCTTTAACTTTCATGAACCCTTTTCCGGTCATCGTCTTCTACGTTTCTGATGATCCTGATTCCTGACGACACTCACGATTGATGTTGTTTTCCGGGTCCCACCTTTTCTTGGGCGATTATCTTCACGATACGATTTAGGTCCCTATGATCGATGAAAGTACCCACGCTGCCGATGTGCTCCTGTTGTACTGTGTTGTACTGTACTTGGGCTCAAACAAAAATGATATAGAATGTGGCTAGCTTGGTCTTGTATTTTGTTTTGGAGGCATTTGCGAGTACTGAGGGTTTTTGAATTTCGAATCTCTGACTCTTGAGCGCGTTCTTCAAGGTTTGCTTACGTGATTAGCACTCACGCGCCGGCTTCCATTTTTAGCCTGAACTTGGAATCTTCCTTGACTTTGGCGTAAACTACAGTGTACTCAATTGAACGACATATAGAAAAGAGCCGCACTTCGCGTTGTCGCCTTCGCTGCGCATGACCTTCCAGCTACCCTGACATAGTGACTGTATCCGACGATTCCGACCCACCTTTTGTCATTGGATACGTCTAAATTCCGAATCCTACGCCATCTCGTCCTCAGAAAGTGCCGTGTATCCAATGAAGCGCGCGGATGTTAGCTGGAGCTACGACAAGCGGGTCTCTCACTAGTAGCTTGTGTTAGTGTAAGCATGGCCATGCACTCAAGAGTATAAAACGCACACTTTAGACTGTCTTTTGGAGCACCCGAAACTCCCCAGTATGCCTCCCTTCCAGGAATACGGCTTGCCTGTTCTGCTTACACTCGAACTGCGCGATGCCTTCCTCTTTGTCGTTATGGGTGCTCTTGTAAGTTCCCTTCCCATGCCATGTCTCGCTTTCATCTGCTCAGTCTGCATTCTCATAGGCAACACATCTGATTTATAAGAGATACGAAGTCCCGCCTTCAGACTACATCCCGACTTTCCTGCTGCTCGTCGCGGCACCACATCTCTGTTCTTCCTTCCTCGTTCCGCACTTTTTGTCTACGGCTTTCGCGTATCTCGCCGGTTTTGGAACGTTCTACGCAGCTCTCCTGTCCAGTATTGCCTTCTACCGTCTGTCGCCGTGGCATCCACTTGCAAAATACCCTGGGCCCACCCTCGCGAAGCTCTCAAAGTTATGGATGGTGTCCGTCATTCACGCGGGCGACCAGAAACGCGTGATCCTTGATTTGCACAAGAAATACGGACCATATGTACGAACCGGTGGGAGTCACTCGTGCTGAAGAACCGGCTAACGTTGCGCTGATGTCAGTCATTGCTGATGCAGGTCCGAATGAAGTCTCGTTCGTGGACGCAGACCTCCTGCCTGCGATTCTTGCTCCTGATATGCCTAAAGGACCAGGTGATGTGCTTCCTGTGTCTTTTGCGTCAGTCGTTTCTCAACTCTGGTTCATGGATTAATAGTGTGGGAAGGCCGACGTAACCCTAATGTACCGGCCGCGGTCATCGCGACTCGCAGTAGCAAAGACCACGCAGAGAAACGCGTTTTCTGGTCCCATGCGTTCAGCACTGCGTCGATTCGCGAATACCAACCTGTGCTCGCCCGGCGGACGCTGCAGCTCGCAGAGGAACTCGAGAGGCGTGCCCTGGCGGGCGAAGATATAAATCTGGTCGAATGGCTGTCTCGTTTCGCGTATGAGACTTCTTTTATACGATCCATTACACGATTTTGTTCTGACCAAGTAATATGCATCCAGATTCGACTTTATGGGTGACATGGCGTAAGATGCGGAACTATATATCAATGCAACGGATGCTGACCTTGCGTGCAAAGGTTTGGTGGTGGCTTCGAGCTCATGCGGGATGGCGATGTGCATGGAATATGGAAGCAAATGGAGACAAGAAACGAGTAAGTGACATTACAAGATCGTTGGGTTCTCGTGTACTGATTGTCCCTGATTGTCCTTTTCCCTCTTCATTTCAGCGCGCTCGCTTTGCAGATGCATCTTCCATGGGCAGCTCGTCTATTCCTTAAAGTTCCATACATATCAGGCTCTGTGGTAAAATTCCGGAATTTCACGATCCAGTGCGCAACTCAGCGTCAGAAAAACGGCTCGACGACGAAGGATATATTCTATCATCTTGTATGTTTTTTTTTTTTTTTTTTATTTCCCTTCGTCGTTTCTTTCCATGCCAATAATAATGACGTCTGGTGCGCTGTTTGCCTGATAGATCAATGAAGCCAAGACTGTGAAACGTTCTCTCCACCTTAACGAACTTGTCGCAAATGGAGAACTCGCGGTCATTGCAGGCTCAGATACGACATCGACGACACTCAGTGGCCTTTTCTACTACCTCCTTACACACCCCGAGTTCCATGTGCGTTTGCAAGCGGAGGTCGACGACGCTTTCCCTCTGGGTGAGGGCGATCCATTTGATGCTGCGCGTCTCGCAGAGATGAAGTACCTGAATGCTGTCATGTGCGTTTCCTTCTTTCTTTGAGTTAGTGTGTTATAGCCTGAACAGAATGGGCGCGTTTTCAGTAACGAGACGATGCGTCTGCAACCCGCTGTGCCGACGTATTTACACCGTGCGCCAGAGAAGGGCTCAGGCGGGAAATGGGTCGGAGAGCAGTACGTACAGGAAACCATTGGACAGTGCTTGTCGACATTGTTCTAATTATTTGTTCGACTATTCAGCTTCATAGACGAAGGGACCGCCGTGAATGTGCCTCCATACGTTCTCCATCGTGATCCACGCTACTTCTCGCCTAAGACCGATGAGTTCTGGCCCGATCGCTGGCTGCAAGGACAGCCTGAGACCTCGCCACTCAAGAACGGGAAATCAGAGCCGGTCATCACGAACACGGCTGCATTCGTCCCATTCTCGGCTGGCAATCGGAACTGCGCAGGAAAGAATCTCGCACTTGCGGAGATGAGGGCCGTCGTCGCGCTCCTAGTACAGCGCTTTGAGATGCGCCTTGCAGACGGATATAACCCGCGTCAGTACGAGGAGGGCGTGGTGGATAAGTTTATTGCCAAAGTCGGCAATCTGTTCGTCGTGCTCAGGCCGAGGGATTTTATTTGAGGAGAAGCCCCGACTTCGGGGCGTTCGGCATCTGGCTTCAGTGATTCGTCCGGCATGTCCTGCCCAACTTTCTGCTAGAGTCCTAGTGCCAGAGTAAACGAACGAGGAGTAACCGTTGTTCACATACATGGATTTGTGCATGGAGTACTAACAAATGGAAGGGCCAAGGGGAGTTACATGGTGGGTCAGCCCAAGCTTCAAGATCAGGAAAGTGGAAAGGCTAGTCACACCCAATTTGCATTAAGTTCACGCTCCTAGCACTTCTCTCCCAACGTCGCCGCCATCACCGATAAAGATATATATCCTATCCGACTCTCTGTGTCTTCCGCAGCTTCAGGGGTAAAGTGCGAGGAACAAAGTTACCCGGCAGAGTGATCTTGCATTATTGTATCGGCAATGACTTGAAACACAATCCTGGCATCGCGTCGGCAGACCTCTCCTATAATCAGGTTTTCGCTGAATACCCGGAAAATGGGACAAAGTCCGGCAAACTGTCCGAGGCAGAAAATTCCGAGGTGAAGCTAATCCAAGCTGTGTGGCCAAGGGAGCGCTGAACAATTCCGAGATGCATATGCCTAAGGGCTTCTTTGCGAGCGACTGGTGCTTCAGCGAACGATCAAGGCATCACGTAACTGATGTACATCCGAAAATGATGGAATATGAACGGACTTTTGTTGCACAGCTTATCCCTCCCCTTTTCAATTGCAATACATGGTACGAGAGCGGTCAGCGGCATTCCTTAGTATCGTGAATAGACAGTTCAACGTGTCTTTATAGCAATGGTGGGTATTCTCCCTGGCGGTGCTACAACATGTGGAACGGTCAGGGATTTGCAGCTAACATTAGGAGTCACAGGCTGGTATGCGATCTTCACTCGAATTTGTTCTATACTGACAGTGCCCAGGACAATTCCCTAGCGTATGGGGACGTTCTGATGGTTTTGGCGCTGTAGCCGCCGAGTTCCGGAGGGATCGGCTGGATTCGAAAGGTTTCACATATTTGAAATCCTTATTCGAGACCAAGGCATTTACTTCCTTCTGTGAGTTTGTTCAGTCTCCGATCCTTATTTTTCTGTAGCTGGTCTGATAACACAGGGTGGTTATGTGTTGTGTGCTGAACATTCTGGAGTTCAAGCTGACCTTGACAAATGAAGTCCTGTCCGACTTGCTTATGGCGCTGAGAAGTCCCTCTTTTCTCAGTGTCCTCGGAAGCGGGTTGCTCGTTCATCTAAAGGAGGCCGGAGACGTGGGAGCCAACGAGGGAACGAGTTTCAGGTTGAATACCATAAGTAATCTAGAATTGGCAACCGTCTGGAGGAGGCACTACTCGACCTTCACTATGAGCGTATTGATCTTATTTAAGGAGTGCATATACAACGTGAACTCTTAATTGTAAAATGGAGGTTCATTGAACTTGGAAAGCTATGCAGCCCGCATTCCTCCACCTTGGTCGCCAGCTCCCATAAGTCATTGCGAGAGGGCCACGCAAACATGAGATGCATGTGTAGCTACTACCGTGAGATTGAATGATACACCTGCTTCTCTTGTTGGTATACAATAGCACATTTCCCTGTCTTTCCGCTATCGAAAAGCCCATATGCTTCTGCTGCAGCGTCGATGTCGAAGGTGTTAGTCACCATAATCTGAAATACAGGGTCGATAAATCTGTAATCCCTGTTTCTCCACGGAGCGGGTGGGCGCACCTCTGGATGTAAATTCCACCAAACAAGACGCTCAATCAATTCTTCCATCTGACCTATTGAACATACCCAGCTTCCGTATACTGCCAGACTCTTGTGAATGACAACTTCCGACACGTCAAATTCAACACGGCCATTCTCTCCCACAAAGACGACACGGCCCCATGATCGAGTCGCTTTGAGGCACGTAATCCGTGCCGATGCGGAACCGCTGCAGTCGATAGCTACGTCGACACCTGTGCCTGCGGACCAGGCGAGTAAAGCTTTTAAGTCCTCGCCGCCTTCCACATCATCGTCCTTGACACACTCCAAGCTCTCTATTCCCAAGCTTCTCGCGAACGTGACCCGATCTGCGTCGAATTCGATGCCTAAAACCCTTGCTCCCATCTTTTGCGCGAGGAGGGCTGCGCCAAGACCGACTGGCCCGAGACCTGTGATCAGAACGCGGTCACGGCCAGATACTTGAGCGCGTGAACATGCGGCATAAGCGGTACCGAGCCCGCATGCGACGATTGCTCCGTCGAGGTACGTCAAAGGCTCCGGAAGACGCACGAGCGATTGCATGTCAACGAGGATGAACTCTCCTGGATAGCATATCAGACATCTGATGCCGAAAATAGAGACGTAGCTCACCATGACCGCCATCACGCTGCCAACCGTAAGCTTTGCGTTCCGGAGCATCGCAAGAAATATAGAGACCTTGTCGGCAGTGAAGGCACGAGCCACATCCCTGAATATGATAGACAACCACTCGTGTTCCCTCTTTCCAGCTTTATTGCAACGAATATGATATCTAAATCAGCAATGCGATCGTGCGTGACGGTCGAGGACTCACACGTCTAAGACACCTTCCCCGCGCTTCACGATAATACCACACGGTTCATGTCCGGCAATGACTCCGGTATATCCTGCCGCGCCTGTTTTGCGAACGTTTGGCCGATAGATATAGCTAAGGTCAGATCCGCATAGCGCAGACGCGCGTGTCTGCACAAGAACTTGCCCTGGTCCTGGCTGGGGGACGCTAGATTCTCGCACCTCGCACTGTCTATTTCCGGGAAGGTAGACACATATAAATATCAGAATGGATGAGCATTAAACTCGAATGGAGAATTACCTGACAAGAAAAACATATATAGTATAGCAAATGCAGACCTTTCATTGAGGCTGGTATCACAATGCTGTCTGCCATAGCTCGTATCGATGGGTGTGAATGCTTGAGAGGAAATAAGGCTCATTGGAACAGATGACCCTATTTTAATGGAAGAAGCGTCTTGAAGTTGGAAGTTGGAGGCCGGAAAGCCTCCTCGGGCCGTTTTCTCGTTTGAACGAGTTGACGACTCTGACTATGGATCAAAAGACTTCGTCGAAATCGCATTCTCAGCGCATTCTTAAGTGTATTGGATAGTTTCATGAATCCAGATATCACAGGTCCATTCAAAGAGTTGAGTTTTGCGAACAGACATAAGGCGCACGAAAAGACTCAAAAAGAGTCACTGCAGCTTGAAGGATTATGCACGTGACTATTGTCCTCACTTTGACGCGTCTCTGCGGAGACGCACTTTGCAAACTTCCGACAAGCTCAAAACAGCCTCGTTTGTGGCGTTCGCATGTTTTCATTTGAAATGGATGAGCAGTCGCTTTGATTCGTCCTCTCACTCGCTGATCCAAGACAGAAAAAGTCAGACCGTACGTCTCCGGAGAAATGTGGTAGCTTCAATATTAATATAAAGCGTCGGGAAATGTTTTGGAGCCTATCATAGAACTGATATCCGCTTCAACCTTCAGTACTAATCAAGTATGCCGGACTCCAACTGGGACATCGAGAAGGTCATGCCAAACCCTCTGCGAAAGGTGCGATGCTCGCTCGTTGCTCCGCCTTGATCCAGAGACTGACTGTCATTCACCGTAAGGTGGCAATTGTTACTGGAGGTAATACAGGTCTTGGGAAGGGGCTTGTTTGCCAACTGATGTGCCATAGCTTTACTGTTTACAATCGCGCACAGAGAATTGAGCGCGCGAGTCCATTGAGGACCTCGTGCAGCAGCATCCTGAGATCTCGGAAAGCGGAGGACGCGTAAAACTTTTGCATCCTAACCGTGCCAGTCTTCCCAGCGGCCAGACAGTGACACGTACCTTCTCGGGAAAAGAGGAACAACTTGATGTTCTAAGTGAGTTCATTAACCTTCTTGGCGTGTTTAGCATAAACTAATGCTCGTTACCTACCGGTCAACAATGCGGGAGTCACGGCTACTCTGTATGAGCTCACATCAAACGGTTTTTAAGATGCACTTCCAGTCCAATCACACTCCCGCTTCTTCCTACCTTCAAAGCCACTTCGCAGGTATCATTATCCACCCTTTGACCTTATATCGTGTTTTTTTTTTTATTTTTTAACACTTCTAGGGTCCTTCAGGTTAGCTCCAATGGACACCACTTCACTCGTGACGCGCACGTTGACACTACTATTACTAACTCTGTCAATCGCGCATTCAGTTGACATGGCGACGTTACGACCAGTCCAAGCTTGCAAATATGCTCTTTTCGAAAAGCCTGACATGTCACGTCGCAGAGGTGAGCTCGCGCATAATGAGCTCAGCCATGCACCCGGTCAGCGTGCATACAGAGCTAAACCACGAAACGGCACAAGGCTATCTGTGTCTGAAGTCGACGGGCGTTATTGGCCTTGCGGACATTCTCGTGCTCGTTCTGCCCTACAAAGGTGCGATTTTGCCGCTGTGTGCTGCTGCTGCACTCGAACTTGAGAAGCAAGGTCTCTGTGGAAAGTGCTTTGAGTCGTATGCAAAGAGTAATGATCTCAGCGGTTTGTTGCGGAACAAGCGGCTGAGCGAGGTGCTTTGGGATTTCAGCGAGAAAGTTGTATGCGAGAACTGCGGTGGGATAGAATAGGATGGGAGAATTGAAGCCTGAGTGTGTTATATAGGTATGGCTTGTCGAGTAACGCACCGATGATATCATTCCGAGACAGCCCCTTTGATATCTAATAGGAAGAAAAGAGATGGTTGTGATTGGCCACCCTCCGATACTACTTGTAAACAGCCGACCCTTAGATGATCAGTACTTCCAGTTACACGCTAATGCTCGAACTATCTGAGATATTGGGATCCTTCATCATGTCCTGAAAGAAGAATCAAACACGTTCTAAACTGGATGATTTTATATTTCCTTTATGTGGCGAGTGACTATAAAGACATAGTCACATATCGGGATATCTACACTGTATCACCTTCGCTCAGACTCCCTACCGTCGCCTCTTGGAGTCTACTTGATGCGAATCGTAGTGATAGGTCCGCCGTCCCTGTAGACCGACATCCACTTGCGCTAGAAACAACCATCGTCTGTGAAAGCGACTCGCGCAGATGAAATGCAATGCGGCTCCCGACAATGCAGTAGCCTGCCTTCATGACAGATGGAATAATAACCAAAAGCCCTTCTCTTCCCGCATTGAGGACGACCGAAAGCATCAGCGAAAAGATACTGATCACTACGCATGATAAGCTCGAAAATATGGTAATGGAAGTAATCGTTACGCACCGAGCATGACACAGTAGTATACAAAGCCGTCGACTACGAGCACTCTGAGTAAAGGTGTGCGCTCATATTTGACTACATTGCCTGAGACGAGAGTCAAATATCAGCGTTTAGATTCACCTTCAGCTGGGACTCACCTGTTTTTGGGGCCCGAAGAAGCGTCAAGTTGAATATAGTAAAGTCAAAGGCCATGACTATTCCCCATCCAGCTGTCGAGTTCTCAGGGCTGAAAGACGCAACACGTCCGAAACACCCGAGCACCGGGGTAAGCAGCTCGTCGGAGAAAACTAAAAAGAGCACTTAGTACCAAAATCATTGAAGAGAGACATAGCACTTACAGTGGATATCACGAGAGACATTCACTAGCAACACAGTGAGTGCAATGTCCGTAGCCTATGAAAGCATCTTCGAGACTTTCGTTACTAATAAATAGATATACATGCATACCAGCGCAGAAAATATTGTGAGATACAATATCACTCGATTTCTATTCCATAGTGCAATCGTCCGCATGACAATTACAACTAGAAAAGAAGCTTTTATTAGCGTATGCATATGCCCTTGACAATAGAAGCCTTGCTTTGTAAAGGGATCAAGAAAATAAGGACGCTCCTGCAACGAAGTCAACTCGATACCGATACGATTGCGATGCAAAGAATAAACTGGCCAGCTAGTAACATTTGAATCCATCTTACAGCTAGTACCCAAAGTCAGTCATACACTTCACTTTATTTTTCTTCAAATAAGAGACACGCACAACTATAGATGAAAGGCGTGAGTATAAAGAATGTTTCGAGCCGAGAAGCATCCTTACAGAAAGCGAATTAGACACATCTATAGTATCTAAGAGGCCGATGTTATTGATACGCTTGTAGTGAGCTATAAAAATCATTTAGGCTCTATGATACGTACCGATAAGATAGATTATGCCGTCAACTATAACCGGCCATCTTGCGAGCAGAAAAAGTAGCTTTATTTTCGACCATCTGGAGCTCCATATCAGAGAGAACTTGCTCCGTTGTGCCTCATAAGCTATTAAGGATATTTGAATGCAAGAGAGAACTTGCCTCCCTGATCGGCAGGTCCATGCTAATCTGACAGACGCACTCTGGGAAGGTTATCAGATTGTCATAAATCATGACGGACAGCGATGCGACTTGCAATAACTTTTTTTGAGCTGCAGGAGAATTCCAGCGAAAATTACAGCCAACGTACCCTGAACATACTGAGAAAGAGGAATCCAATCAGTTTACAGATATACATACACTAGAAGTGGAGGAAGAATTCACCTTGGACATCTGTACGTCATTGACGGACTGATTGAAGAGCGAGATAGCATCGGAAAGCGACACGCCCTCTGGGAGCGAGCTAGACATAGTACTAGGTAAGGGCGGAGATGTGTCGTTTGGAATGTCTTACCTTGACTTTTATATAAAAAGTAAATTAAAAATCACTCGCAGTCATATCAGAAATGAACTTGAGTTCGGAATCTAGACGGTCTGCGAGTCGGCTGGACTTTCATTGACGACCCTTGAGGTGCTGTTCTGTCGTCTTCAGAGGCCACAGCACTCGAGCGTGCATTCAGCAGCTGCTGTCGCAAGTTCCGGCAAGGACTCAACAACTCCATCTGCCTTGTGCATTAAATTAGTCAGGTCAGACGGCAGACATCAGAGCAGAACGGCTTCTAGTATGCCGGCGAGGTCACTGAGGACTTGAAGAAACTGACTTCTTCCGATGCTCACTTAAGACAGACCAGCATTCAATTGCTCAAAAACGTATCAGCATCACTGCGAGCTACTGTTGTTAGATAAGAATCAGACTATTGAAGTAAATTAGGACAGGTACCACGATGACGATCAGACCTGTGGCTTTATTTCAGCATCAGAGTGTTCACTTTCCAGGAGATGCCATCGGGCTCCGTGCTTGAGTCAGAAGCTCAAAACGTCTCGAGAATAGAGCGAGATATCAAGGAAGCATCGAACAAGGACAGATCCTAGTGCGGATCAGCAACAGGAAGATTTAGCGGCGAAAACATAGAGAACCGTAAAAGTTTCTAATTTGAAGTTGCAAATTGCTCTGTGCATCGAACGTAGCACAGGCAAGTGATGTGCGGCTGTGGAAGTCAAATTAAAGTCAAGCCATTTCAAGTTGTGCGATACGAGCGCAGCTTGAATCTGGTGTTCCCACGCCTTACCGACAGCTCGCATCGCTCAGCTCAAATACGTTCGGCAGACTCTAGAGGGACAGGACTATATACATTCCATAAACGCGAACACATAAGTACTAGTAGGTTATCGAAAGGAATATCTAAAGCAAGACTAGCAAAAGATAACGTTCCTTCGTGCACGTTATGTGAATAAATAACAGTCCATGCAAACGGACACATCTAATTCATGATGACTTCCGCACGAGCGACTTTTCACGGACAAAGAAGGCACTTAACGCGGCGAGCGCTGCGAGGGCGATAGAAAAGATGAATGCGGCACGGACGGCCTCAGCGTACGATTCGCGTACAATCGTCTGGATTGTTTGAGGAAGGGAGGCGAGGGAGGCAAGAGAGGAGCGTGCGCGCTCGACGATCTGAACAGGTTAGAGATACGTTTCATGTTAGGAGAAGAATGCAAAGATCGAAAGAAAGAAAGGACTGACGTCGTCGACGTCGACATCTTCGCCAGTGAGTCGATCATGTAGGTACGTTCGAAGGGAGTTCTGGACGAGCGTACTGCCAATCGATATTCCAAGGACAGAGCCCATCGAGCGGAACAGATAGGAGACTATTGAACAGACTAAGTAAGCGAAAAATATAGCATAGATGGCGTGAATACGCACTGGCAGTGGCTATTGCCTGGTCCTCCGGAGCCGCATTTGCAATGATGGCGATGAGGGTCGTCGTGAGCCCAGTGCCTAATCATGCTTCTAAGTAAACAATTAATTCCATGTGACACCGGAAATAGAACTCACCGTTCCCTAGTGCCTGCACCACGAGCCCAGCCTCCACGACACCCACCGAACCCTTCCGCAGCCATGTTGCGAGCACCAACACTATCGTCCCAACAAGTTGCATGTTGTAAGCACCGACGGTGAGCCAGTAGTATTTCCCCGTGCGCTGCATCAGAAGTCCGCTGCTCAAGCTACCAGTGACACCGCCGAGCACAGCAGGCACGAGCCCGAGTCCTGCATGCGCGGCGCTCGCGCCGCCGGCAGCTTGTAGGTACAGCGCTACGTGGAAGATAACACACATAGATGCACCGACGCCGAAGAAGTTGCACAGGTACGCAGCAAGCAGCGATGGATGTGCGAGCACATGAGCGGGTGCGAAAGGCTCGGCAGCAAGGCGCGTCTCGGTAAGTGCGAAGAGCGAGAGGAAGACAAAGGAAAGCGAGAGCGAGGTGATAGTGATCGGCGCGCGCCAGGAGATATTTCCACCACGGTCGAGCCCCAAGAGGAGTGCAAGCACTCCGCAGACGAGCGTGAAGGCGCCCAGAAAGTCGATACGCCGGAGCTTGGAAACGAGATTTGTTTGGCGACTTTTGCTCGGCAAGTGGAACGCTACGAATACAATAGTGAAGGCGAGGAAGGTCATGGGGACCTGTATCAAGAAAGCCCTGGCGAGACGTTTGAATGGAGAGAAATACTGCGTTGGAGTCATTCACATACCATCGCCAGCCAATTCCATCAGCAAGAATACCGCCGAGCGGTGCCCCGACGGCCGAACCAGTGGCAAAGATGATATTAAGAATCCCTTGGACAGTACAAGTTGGACACTGACAGCGCGTCAATATGAGGCTTACTCACCCTGCCATGTTCCTCTGGATCGAAGTGGAACGACATCGGAAACCAGAATGGTGATGACTCTAAATTTTACAAGCAGAGAATCGGTGAGAATGTCAGATAGACAAATTCTATGATAAGGGGCATACGTCGATATTCCAGCACCTCCGAGTCCCGCTAGAGCACGGGCGGCAATGAGCTCCCTTATATTTCTTGCCAGCCCACAAAACAGAGATCCAATTCCAAAGACAGCGAACGCAAAGAGTAGACACGGCTTCCGGCCGAAGATATCGCTCAACTTGCCATAGAGGGGTCTACAGCGGTCAAATGAGTTGCCATTCGAGTCAAATGAGAGGAGGGTGAAGCGCACTGAAAACTCGTTAAAGTGAGCATGTATCCCGTTGCGACCCAACTCGTGCTCTGCAGCTGCTTGAGCTCGCTGCCGATCGATGCGTACGACGAGGCGACGATGGTCTGGTCCATTGCAGCAAGAAATACTCCGAGACCCAGAGGGACAATCTGCGTACGTTTGCGGCATAAGCTTCGATATTCAAGGTTCATTCCGAACAGTGATCGGGTACTCACCAGCTTTGACATCCGCGCATTGCCATCACGCTCTTTAGCAGCCTCAATATCGTCATCCTGGCTGTCGGTGGTGCTCGAAACCTCTTCAGCTGGGACAACGCTCACAGCGCTGTACGTGCTCTTGTTCGTTGTAGCGCCTTCGTCGGCACTGTTATCAAGCAAAGGGCGTCGTTCATCCGATTCGGTGTCAACGGCCATATTTTTGCCGATTTTCCCAGTTGGGTGAAGGAGGGGGAGCGCGGATGCTCCAGGTTGTGAGAACTCGGTGAGAAACGAAGCACCGAGTCAGCAGCTGCTGGTTACCGTCCATTTTTATCGTCGGGGCTGAGGTATAGACATCATCGGCCCGTTCAGTCACGCCTTTCATGCCGAGGGATCGACCCTTCGGCGCTATCATTTGTATCAACCAAGATAGAAAAAACGAAGTAAAACATGAATTGAAAAATAAAAACGAAAGCAATACATCCTTAGGGTAGAGAGTAGGTTTTAGATAAGTTTAACTGAGAAAATGGCTCTTATTCTCCATCTACAAGTATACATAAAAAATACAGTATATATACCAATCCGACTCGTATCTTCGAACCGTGTCGTATCTATTTAGCCAGTTATCACGATAAGCACCTGCTTAGCATGATTCATAAGGCATAATGACTATGCATCCATTCGGCCGATTCGTCTCACTGATAGCGAAAGGCATACTGCTTTCTAGAGCGCGTAAAGCATTCAATGGTCTAGCACACAGCATGAAGTAAATTGCATGTGGCCGGAGGCAGCTTACTTGTTTTCACAACTTGCAAAGGACTTGCAGGGATGCGGGAATCAAGGTGGGTCTTCATTGCATTGCTTGCCGAGCTTTAGGTGACGAGTGTAAAGCTCACGAGCTGCTGCACATTGCCATTTGCACCCGTAGAGCTGCGAGGTGCCATTGATGCAAGCCACAAGTCACTAATATTCCACTCCCAAGTGCACCGAACGTGAATTCACGTCTGCGGCGGTAAAGAAAGTGCCAGTCGCTTGTTGCTCTGCGTCTCAATCAGCCACGGAGTGCCCGATGAAACCGAGGACAGCGCTGATCTAAGAAGAGCAAAGCGTGTAAGGAGACATTAATCGTTGCTTGATGTCTCTAAGTATTGAAAGCTACAGGAAAGACGCACGCATCATATGCTAAAAACCGGTTCTCTATTTCTTCAAGCATTCCTCTGGCCGGAGCCAGAGCAGTACCCGCTCGCAGAAAGACCTAATGGTGAGAAACTGGTTGGTGTCGAGCGAATTAGTGGTCGAGCGAGTGACAAAAGACACCGTACTGATTTGCGACGGCATTTCTCATCGAGACGCTTTATACCAGCAAAGACGCAGAAACAAATTTCGTATCTCTATACGATCTTCAGAAACAGGTCATTCAAGTGAGACAAGCCTGGTTACACGGCTTCAGGCTCGGTCCCCATGCCCTCCAAAAGTACCGAAGAACAACAGGCATCGTGTACGTACACGACGGGGAGCGATCAGTGAAAACTGAGAGCTTGCGACCGGATGAACGACACGGAAAATGAAAAGAAGGAAGGAAGGTTCGGTAGTTGGCACATCGTGCAGTCACGTGCACGCCGCGTCGTTTAGAGCCGCAAAGAGTCCGTTTGTTTGTGTTTGACCCTCAAAGCTCTTTTACATTGCACAAACCACAAATTGTCACAAATTGTCAAAGAAAGTAGACAACCTACAAGATCAAGAGCGAAAGCAGGAAATGTGCAAATAATAGTTAGACAATATTAATCCGTTTGTCGCCATCGCCGTCTTTCTTCCTTCGCCCGGAACATTCATACTAGTAGCAACCGCGCCGTCCTCGCCAAAACGTCTTCCTCTTTCCCGGAGATTCTGATGCCAAGCAATGTCAGGCAGAAACCACGGCCTTGTGTCTTGTGCGTACATATATAAAATTCAGAGCGCTCTCCCGATGGTCTCATACCTCGCCCTTTCTTTCACCAGGTCTTGACGGCCATCTTACTCTCAGCCTTTTCCCTCGGTTTCACTTTCTCTTGCCTGGTGCATTCTTTTGATTCAATTCAGACAGCTGCCCTGCGTAATTTCTACTAGCGGCCTCGACGAAACCCCCTCCATTCATTGTGTATCGATTCTTGCTCTCTAACAAGATGACACGTTTTGCATACTTTTCTGTGATAGTCCTTTCCGCTCTCACTGCACTGACTAATGTCGGAGCTGCTCCCGTTCGGGTGAAGCGTGCCATTACTCAAACAGCGGACAACTTCAAAGAACTCGAGTGCGTCTCACATTCCTTTCCGCTTCTGAACATTTTTTATGACGCCTGCCACAGCTACTCGCAGTTCCAGATCAGCGATGGCGTCGCAGGAAATGCCGAGGCAGAGGCTAACGCCGTCTTTGTCGGCACGTCCAGCAACCGTTTCGAAGTGTTTCTCATTGTCTGACTACATCTGATACACTTCAGACCCCTTTGCCAACACTGACCTGAGTACGGTATCCTCGGATGTTCTTGACGCGATGCAAGCAATGCGCGAGGCTGCCGAGAGTGCGGAGACCGACGAGTTTGACCCGCAGATCGACGCTGCGAGTGGCGCGGACGCAGATGCACTCCAGGTTGGCAAGATTAAGAACAAGGTGCTGAAGCTCACGGGCGAGGTGCAAGTTCTGAATATCAAGGCATGTTTTGCTCTCCTCTGCCCGATGGGCTCGATGGAACGGATAAGGCTGATATGAAACCTCAAATAGATCGCTCAGGCTCAGGCGTCGGGAGACGATACCTCCGACCTTGAAAGTAGTCTCTCGGACGAGCAGACGAAGCTCAACACGAATATCGCGACGGACAAGGCGAGCGCGGGACAGACATCCAAGGGAGTCGCCTAATGTGTTCTGTCGAACGTTTCGTATGTTGCGCATGCTTTACTGCGATGTTCTGAAGGGCCGCGAACCATAAGGTGGCTTCAGTTTCTTCCTTTGTTTCGCATTCTTTTTCTTTCTCGATTCTGGTTACTAGTGCTTAATGGGGTGAAGGCGTCAAGGATTTAATATAGAGAATGATTTCCTCTTCATGTTTGGTCCACATTTCGCGCATCTTGCGTAAATGCGGGGTCGTAAGTCTGCACCGCACGCGAGCCCTCGTAAAGGTTTGTACGTCTCTTGCACTTCTTCGCTGCACACTAGACTACACAATATATTTACATGTAACTCAACTCCCTAACACGATACCAAAGCACGAAAACTAAAGGTGTACTGGGATGCCTTTACAACAAGTCACAAGAATTTCAAACAGATGCGAATCCACGAATCGGTACGGGTCTCCTTGTCAATGATATATGGTTCTCCGTATTCGTGGCACCGGCATAGACAAATACGCGTCCTTAAATAGCGCCGTCGAAAAGCTAGGCATTCACTAAGTTACATGCATACAACCAGGTGAGGCTTGTACTTACGTATAGCAACTTTACTCAAATTATAATAAGAAACTCAACATCATCATCGGTACAGAAGGTCTCATAGTGACTCTTCTAAGCTCCCCCAATTTCCTCACTGACTACAGTCGCAGTCACCGTGCTCCCTACACCCGTTTCCGGAGTGTCGTTTACGACACAGAACGTCGACAGCTCGATATCCTCTGTATCGCCAGGTGTTCCACTCTTCCAAGTATCGACTACTGCCTGCGAAAGCGATTCGCGCAGGCGAAGAGCAATGCGGCTTCCGAGGATGCAATAGCATGCCTTGTATATAGGCGGGACCATCGCTAGGAGGATCTCCCTTCGAGGGTCAAGAGCGATCGAGAACGTAAGCGCGAGGATACTGATGGCTAGACACAACGGGAATAACACATAGTAAATTCCCAAGCGTTGGAAGAAGCTCAAATTTACATACCAAGCATGACGCAGTAGTATATGAAGCCGTCCACAATGAGAACCCTGAGAAGAGGTGTGCGCTCGTACTTGGCTTGAATTTACAACTTGGGTTAGATGCAAGAGCTTCTCTATCAAGTGAGAAACGAACCCGTTTTCACAGCACGGATGAACGTCAGGCTGAAGATAGCGAAGTCAAAAACCATCGTTGCACCCCAACCGGCCGTCGAGGACTTCGGATCGAAAGTCGTGATATCAGCATAACAGCCGAACACGGGTGCCAGCTGCGCATCAGTAGAGACTTGATGTGGTGCTTCAGATCAACTTGACTCGAGTATCATACAAGCGGAAAGCAGGACTTACAATGGAGTTGATTCTTAGAGACATTCGCCAGTAATCCCACAAGCGTAATGTCCGTAGCCTATGCACAATATCAATGAATATTCCTACTATAGAAGAGAAATTCGCACTAGTGCAGAGAACGTCAGTAGATATAATACAACACGCTTCCTATTCCATAACGCAATCGTTCGCATCACGATAACAACTAGAGAAGCAGATCAGTTAGAAGGTTGAGCGTTTGTAAGCGACCGTCGTTGTACTTTGCAAAGGGATCAAGAAAATCAAAACACCCCTGTGACAGAAAGAGTGTTTGTATCCGATCAAACATATCTCAAAGGTAAACGTACCAGCTAGTTAAATTGTCTTCCATCCTGCAGCTTATAATTATAGTCAGTCAAGCGTTTCGCATGTAACTCATTCGGAGCACTCACAACTGAATGAAGGTGTGAGCTATGAGTGAGTACAGTTTACGTGCAAGGACTCACCGTTAAAGGAAGAGAGAGATCCATAGAGTCTAATAGGGAAGTTTAATCAGTGCTCCCACGGCGTATGGCATATTCTTTAGTTTAAAGTCACGTACAAACGAGGTACATCACAGACTCAATAATAACAGGCCATCTTGTGAGGAGAAAGAGCACCTTCCCTCTCGACCATCTCGAGCTCCACATTATAGATATCTGTCTCATGAAGCTGTATAAGGATGATGGATGGTAAGCTCTACAGGAATCTCGCCTCTCTAATGAACAGTTAGGGAGGACGCCCATGCAAATAGTAACTGTTAGACTTACTGTGGGAAGGTCAATAAATTGTCATATATCATGACGGACAGTGCCGCGGCTTTGATATTTTTATGAGCAAGCAACGGCAGCAAACAGCTAGAGGTGAACCTTGGCGCATACTTTGAACATACTGAGGAATTATCATTTGCCTGGGTCAGATGTGGTCCAAAGGACTTCGAATGTAACTGGCATACCTTTGATGTCTGCTGGTCAGCGACGACCTGTTTGAAAAGCGAGATGGCGTCAGAAAGGGATGTGCCAGCTGGAACCAAGTTTGACATCGTAGACGGAGGAGAAGACGCGGCGCTCGAACCTCCAGGGTACCTTATGAACTGTGGCAAGACTCTTCCTTTACTCACGATCGCCATCGGACCTCTCCCGGGTACTAGCGCGTCCTTCGAGGTTGTTTTTGAATACTGTACACAAATTCTGGAAATAGAATGCAACACGCTGCGTCAAGAACGAGGTGGACGATCCGCTTTTGTGCCTGTTTTCGAAGGAGTAGATGCGAAAGTTGTAGAGAATGAGTGTCAGAAGTACATTTATGGACACACTCCCTATGCCACGACCAAGCACATCATTGACGAGGTTCTCGAAAGCTCACTTTTTCCGATGCTTGATCCGAGACCATGCACGGGCCATCGTCCACAGCTTCTCTTCCGGCAATAGAGCTGTCTCGATGCTCGCGTGGGAGGCCCTCCAGGTACGAGTAGAGACGAGCAATTATAGCACCAAAGGAAGCATGTAAGCAAGGCTAGCGCCGACCGTGAGGCGGATAATCGCATCCAAGCGTAGAGCTAGAGATACTGACTACAGTCCTCGAAGACGATAGAAGTAACTTGAACAAGGAACGCCCTAAAGCCCTTGGGTGCAGCAGAATTGCGATCAGCTGAAGAGTTTCTAAGTCCGAAGTAACAGCTCTCAAGTAGATCAGCCCCGGGAAATGCGGACGACGAATCGAATTCGTAGCTTGTGAGTGAGCCTGTACTGGATTTCAATAGAGCGGTGCAAACGCAGTTGATGGCAGAAGTCACCCTCAGATCTCGCGTGCGTTGCAGGCGCCGATCGCGCTTTCGTAGATCCGCAGTAAGTCAACACAAAGTCACTATAAGCAATCATATTGCTTGTAGTCTACACGACTCGAATGTAAACACAATCGGTTGTTTATTTCATTGCTATATCCAACATCTGTCCTCGAAGTGCATGTACATGAGCCTGTCAGCACGACATCACAAAAATCTGCAGAGTATTATAACTAATTATATTCAATTATAAGTCTTAAAAGACATGTAATACATATAATCATTTCGGGCATAATTATAGAGTAATAAAATCTGAACTCCATCTTACAATCCACCATAATACTTACTGAAAAGCATAACAGTCATACCAAATTATAATATATCAAAACACTTATGAGAGATTTTAATACATGATAAGACTTTCAATAGAGTATAAGTTAGCGGAAGTATTGCAGACTTATATATAATTAAATAAATTCTAAAGTCAGGATTACAAGGCGGCGGAAGAGTTGTTGGAGTTATAAAAGCAAGAAATTACTTATAATGCTTTCTAATTGATGGTGATGCGCACTGTCGGTTCTCATGTGTATAATACTTATAGCTCACTTAGCAGCAGTTGTCGTGGATGACAATTAGATAGAAGTATTGGAATAGAATGAAATTGAAATAGCACATAACAATATGCGACCGATGATAGGGAAAATAGAAATAGCTGTTCAAGATGGACGGTATCAGATTGAATGTGAGCGGAAATTTCAATCAAAATTCATACATTGTCCTCTTCCTCTTCATTGTCCTCCTCACCCTCTTCATTGCCCTCCTCATCCTTGGTCCAGTCTCAATAGAAGTCTTCAATATCAGCTATGGCACCTAGGTCATGAGGATCGGTTGCTGCTTGGGTATTCGGAAAGATAATTCTGAGTAAGGGTTAGTAAGGGACCATAATATCACATAGACGCAGATGAACATACCAATTCCACCAAATCAATAGCTCAGCAGTGTACCTCTTGACATGTGGGACGTCAGACCTAAACAATTGAATAATACCATTAAACATCTCGGGTATTTCTGGAGCACTCGATGTAGAGAAATGGAGCCTTGCGCTAAGAGCAAAGTAGACCTGGTAGTAATACATTTTTCAGTATTATATACATGCAAACCGTGAAACAAATAAAATACCTGGACAGTAACGTATGCAAGTGATCCTGGAGTGACTTCGGTCATACCATGGATCTCTGCATTACCTATTTTCATACACCTTGAGCCTTTGACAGTGGGACCTGAGTTGGCAGAAGAAGGTGCCATAAAGATGTGTTTATAGGCCTACAAACCGTTTTTGAAGGCAAAGACTCGGCTATGATTGCCATCAAGTTCACGGGTAACTCCTTTTTTGTTTGTTACCATGGCCCTGTCCACATGCAACAAAGCTAGATATCTAGAAAGTATGTAATATAAATCAGCAATGATGTGATAGGAAAGGCATGAGCACGTCTTCTTTTGTTTAAGATTATCTCAAAGTACTTACTCTGGAGTGAGTGGCTGAACCTCTGCAGGGGCCAGGAGCTTTGCAAGTGTCTCATTCTCAAATCCATGTAAGTCTTTGTGATCATTATCTGGCCGTGTCGACTCATTGTCAACGGATGGGAAAATAATCCACTGGAGGATAATTTTCCTGATTCCTGATGTATTGGCAGACCGAGCAGCATGCTGACCCTCATGCAACTGTAAACATTGTGAGAGTTTATCTATGCAGAGGAAAAAAAAGCAATGACTCACACAATTAACTATATATTTGAATGTCTGAGTATCCGCCTTGACAACCTTCTTGTACAGCAAGGTGTTGACATCGAATAAAGCCTTCACAGCATCCACAGCACGGTGGACACTGACACAAGAACTGATTATTGAAAGAATAAAGTAGAATAAAACCAATCACTTACGATGGATCAGTGATTTGTTGTAATTCAGCAGGGCTAAGCTTTGCGTTAGGAATACCTTTGTTAAGAATTTGTTGCGGGCTAGTCCATGGTTCATATGCTCTAGCAAGGTAGCGTCCCTTGCTGATGAAGATGTCCGCTGCAGTACTGCAAATGAGTAAAGTAAACAGATAAACGAGGACAAGAGGAAGAAGCCAGCGTACACCTTCCTCTTTCCACTTCACGTAAACTCTTCCTCTGGCACCTGTCGTGAAGCACTGGTTGAGTCCGAGTCAGAAGAGGAGTCTGAGGAGCTAGGCTGCGAATCCGTCATAGGGGGGGTCGGTGTCATCAGGTACTGAGGGGCGAGCATTCCATGAGGGAGAGATATCGGGTACTGAGGGGTGAGCATTCCATGAGGGGGAGACATCACGGTGAGTGTTCGAATACAGAAAGGAGCATAGTAACATCTAACCAGTTTATAAGGCTGGGCAGGGGAGATCAGCAGCTGTGCAACTTTCACTGGAAAACACAACCACGGTGAGATATCCCCTCTTGGCTATATCATGTTATGATCTCACGTGTTTCAGTGAGAATGCCAGAACTTGAAGAGAGAAGGAAGAAAGCTGCACCAAATAGAACTTGATAGGGTTGAATGGCCTCTCCTCTGTGCTGATGAAGAATGGTTCAATGGAGACACCCGCTTGAGTCAAGTCCTAAGCAAAGTGTTCATGGCGTCAAACAAATGCAATGCTAACTCAAGCGCTACCAAAAGTGTCATTTGAGCAGACGTGACAAGTTGAGCATTCTTCGCGCCGGGATGAGGGTCGTCTTTGTCAGTAATGAGGAAAAGACACTTGATGCCAGATTTTGGAGCTCTGGTAGAAAAAAGTTGTTTTACGCAAACGAGCCTATACAGATAGGCAACACTTACCTGTCTCGTAAGGCCCAGTTACAGCTCGTAAAGACATCACCCATGGGGACACAATTCTCTGACGGTGGATACTCGTAACGAAGCCACTTATGGTTATCCTTTGCCTCTAGATACATTTGAGAGGAATGGATCAGCAATCGCTTAACATACAACTGCGAGTCGATGTATAACGCACCGTAAAGGAGCTGGATAAGATTTTGAATCTTTGGGGCATCAATCTGTCCTACAGGCTCGTATACGAACGTCCTATTCTTTGTACTCTGTAGCTCCACACGCCGTATTTTCTTTCTTGCAAGACTTTGAGATGCTCAGTACGGTGTGGTATATGCGAGAGTTTGAGAGCTTCTCACGGTATTGAAAAGTAAAATCCCAGCAGCGTCATTTGGCCCGACAACCTTCTGCTTCTGAATTTGCATATCGGCCTCGAGTGCAGCAAGTAGGTGGGAGGCCTGTGCGCCTTCTTTGTTCGGGTCATCATGAAGCGCTTGCATTGACTCCGAACAGTCAATCGCAAAGAGAATGACATCACGTTTGCCTTCAAAGAACTGACAGCATGTGTCGTAAGACACAGAAATGATTCAGCTGGTATCTGGAGAATATTACGGAGTTGTCGGCATACCGAGAACTCATTGAAATGCTAAAAAGTTAGTTTTGAGCTTCTTAAGTTAAGAAGTGTGCATAGCATGCTCACCGAATCAAGCATACAGTTCCGGGCACACCTCAGCTCGAGCTCGCCGTCATTCAAGGGCCAGTACGTCTGTCATTTCTTAGCTACACTCAATTTACAAATGGGCAAGATCACCTTACCAACACAAGTACAGAAGAAGGCGGACATGCTGCCCAATCGCATGTGGCTGGCCGATCAAAATCGTATAGTCAGTATTCAAGCTTGCCCTTGCATCTGTACAACAGTTCTCACCATCCACATACTTGCACAGGTACCGCCGCCTTGTATCGAAAAAAAGGGAAATCCTGGAGGAAAGAAAATGAGAATCAAGTTTTGAATGGTGTGTCTGACTGTCACAAAATTGTCCACCGTTCGACTGAAACACGACTATAGATAATGAGAGGATTCTCATTGTTGTCACTTGAGAAGTACGTTGACGAGTTGGCAAGGTGGGGGCGTGGTGTGAACTTGAAAAGAAAGTAGTTTATGATCTTGTACAACAAAGGAACCTTCGACTCCAATTGTTAGCTTATCGTCGGAGTCCTAGCGAATCGACTTTTCATCTTTCACGAGCCCATCTGACATCCTCGCACCTCACCCCGATCTCTTCAAGTCCGAACTCGACTCATCTCTTGCAGGCTTCGACCCTTACCTGCTGCAATCACTCATCATCAAGCAGCCAGACGCGTTCAACTTCCTACATTCCGAAACTACTCTTCACCGTCAGCTCAGAGTCTGCCTCAGCATATGAAACGATGACTGCCTGCTCGAAGTCTTTCTACAATCAAGCCTCCTCGAAGTATTCATTCGAACTCGTTGGTAAATTCGCACAGGCATCAGCCGTCTGACAGCCGTCAGACATTCCCTCAGACTATCGCGAAGCGGCTCAGGCAACATCTCGCTTGAAGAGTATAATCCACACCCTCCTTCATCTGCCAATCATAACGGCACCTCAGACTATTCAAGTTACAATTCTCGTTCTGAGTACTACTCCATCGGCTCCAGCCATCCGTCATTGGCTTATGCATCTGTCATCTCACCGGCTGCGATCTCTGCACGCAGCTAGCCCGCGCAGGTTCAGTCTCCTCAGGCTCGCGCACCCAGTCCCGTTGGCGCAGGCCTTGCCATGTCATTGCTTCCCCGAATCTCATGAAACGACAGCTGCTCTGCTCGCCTTCTTCTGGTGTCACAGATGCCAACTCATCACAATGGCTCTCATCAAGAGTATAATCCACACCTTCCTTCATCTGCTAATCATGACAGCACCTCAGACTACTCAAGGAGACAGAGTGCCCGATTAATTTTGGACTGGCATCTCCTCATCGGCAGATTCATTGTCCAGTACCGATCCTTCAGACTCAGAGTCTTCCGTTTCCTCATCTCCGCCTTCACTATTGTGTCCATCATCTCCCATTTTGCTTTGAATGCACTCGAGCAAAGTCTCAACTTCTTCTGCAGGTTCAACGTCCATCTCGTCATCTTCTTCATCAGAGTGGTGTACACCCAGCTTGCCATACATGTCTGCTGGTACGTGGTTCGCGTTCTCGGCATTGTGTGCTGTGGTGTGGCCTACTCCACCGCCTCGGTGATGCATGAATAAATCACGGTCGGCAAATCTGTACATCTATCAGTTTCAGTCCAATGGGAGATAAGGCAATTGTGACCTACTTATTCATGTAGAACGATTCCCAGTCTGTTATAATATCGTTCGGTTCTTTGATTTGAGCTAGATAAGATGGAGACAGGAGCACATCTGTGTGTCCATAATGGAATGTGGGAATTAAATGGGCAGCGCGAACGATGGCAGCTGGATCTACAAAACCGAATGGCAGGGACTCGTCTTCCCTTGTAATGAATCTTACATGTTCCAATCAACAGGCATCATCGCCAAACCTATCTTCCATGGCTCGGCCGAACCAATGAACCCACAGGAAATCCAAATGACTTGGTGCCGTATCTCCATTGCTCCTGAGCCACACATCGACATGATATATCCCAATCACTCGAGCGTACCAGAACGGCAATATAGACTTTGAGACAGCATCCGAGTCCCTCGATAGAAGCATGACGTCCGAAGTAATGGAGGTAGGATTAATAGAATCATGTTCCCACTGCATATCATATGTTGTGTAGTTGATGCGTAGACGTTTGTGCTCGTACATCTTATCGTCTTTAATGACGACGTCCTCTCGATCAACAGTCGAGAACTGAAGTTCATCATCATCACAATCAAAGTTCTTCAACCGAGCAAAAATATGATTTAATAATAATTCTTCAAAATCCTGAGCAAATGTCAGTCATATGTTATTCTGAAAAACAGCAATCTTACAATCAATGTGGGATCATAATCGTTCCGACACAACCATGATCTAATGGTATCCATCATTCCCCTCGCTGCTATGCAGTAGCGCACGTTATCATCATCTAAACCATCATCAATGGCGTCCAGTGGAATTTTGGGCACAGACTTGTTGAACTTTTCCGCCATGTGAGCAAGATTAGACTGGATGCATTGAATTTCTGTCACTTGTCGAACAAAGTTCACGTGGTTCGTTCTTAAGTAATTTTGTCTCGACTGTTTGTGCTCAGTTTCACCCTGATGTTGCAAAGTGAGTAAATGTTGGTGTTAGGCGGGAGTCCAGGAGACGACTCGGACTGGGCAGGCCTTGGCTGACTGTTGTCTGGGACGTGCTATACTCGAGTGGAGACTCGGGACATGCTATACTCAGGCTAGGTCGTCGTGGAGGTAAGAGGATTAATACAATATACACTACTACAGGAGGGGATGCAGTCTCACCTAGGTCGTCGCGGAGGTAAGAGGAAAAGCAGAACAAGTGTTCATGCGAGTTCCTCGAACCTTTTATTCGCGCCAATTGTGAGACCGGATTATCTAAGTACTGTATAGTTTATGTAACTTGGAATGGAACGAATGAAGGTCAGGTGGAAGGAGTGTGGGAAATGATTGAAAAGATGATTAAATATAATGGAAAGGAGTGATTAAAAGAAAAGAAATGATAGAAGGAAAATAAAAAGAAAGGAAAAGTTCGAGTCCTGACAGTTGGGTCTCGAAAATGAAGAGAAGTGTCTGACAATGGAAGTGCTATATGAGTCGGTCATCCCAAACATGAGAACATGATGTGCATAGTCCCCAAGGGCATGGATCTTGGACGTATTTATATTGAAGGACTTCTTCACTGTGGGACATATCAAGTCTGTGGTATTGGTATCACCTCCCATTGTCTTGCAGCATGATCTGCGCAGTCGCTTCTGGGATTCCGATGGAAGTTTGTTGGTCATGAAGGCAGAACATGTCTTGTCATTGAAGCTTCGCAGCGCAGTACCAAATCGCTTCGTTTCACTGTCCAATGCTGCGACTGTAGCATCAGTGTGCATATGGAGCTTTGCGAGTGCATGGACAGTTGCCACGCGATATAGGAGTTCGTGAACAATGGACTCATGAGGTTCTGGTAGAAGTCCCTCGAACACTGGTAATGCACACTATGCAGGGAGATGTTAAGCTACTGTTTTTGTTTCTGCCTTTGCTTGCTCACCTGTAAAAGGTCTTCGAAGCTGTACACGGTCATTTGTTTCATCTCTGATATGTTTCCTTTGTATGTTCGTATTGCATCCAAAAAAGGAGGTATACATCGGACCCTACTGAGTCATGAGAAGAGCCTTCCATTTAACATTTCGTCAACAAGCACTAACCTTCTGTCTAGCTCATGCACCTCGTTCAATTGAGTGTATGTGAAAGTATCAAGAATGCAAATGAGATGAGTGAAGATCTGCCACCATATGCCGACCTCCCACTCGTGCATGACATCAACCACGAGCATGGAATGGTAATCGAAACCGAGGGGACCCAACCTTGCAGAAAAAGCATTCTAGAAACGCGTCAGAGTCTGTAAGACCTCCATATCGAACCGAGCGAACTCACTTCAACAGGCGTGAGCGATTGCGCATCTAAAAGCCAACTGACACTTGCATTTGCAACATGCCGACGTTTATTATAGATGATGTCCCGAGCGACTTCTACTTTACGACGGCGCCATGTATCGTCAACTCGAGCACGCTTGATTTGGGTTTGAGAGTCTGCATGTTTACCCAAAGACGATATTGCACCACTCTCCATGAGACAACGGGGGCACAGGCACTTTCCTAAGTGCTTCATTGTCACAAGCAGAACTCTGCAAGAATACTTAGTTTGTCATCTGTATGAATTGAATGATACATACTTTTCAGGGTAATCCACAGAGTAAGTGAAGATGCAAGGATACAAATGTCATGTCACCCCATCGCCGCAGTGGATGACCATGCTGTGTTTCCACGCATGAAGAAATTTGTCGTCCAGCATAGTTTTCCATACGCTGTGCATTACTTCTCACCGGCAATGTGTCTGAAGTGCGTTCGACACCAGATTTCCCTGTGCATGATGTTGAACGAAGTCATTGAAATCACCCGGAAGCTACGAACAAAATAATGAGATGAAAAGTCCAATCTTCAAGAGACAACTCACTTACGGAAGGTATATGAGCAATATGATGACATGCTCCAGACTTTCTTCACTCGTACTTTGACTGGTTGCCAAACTGGAGATACGCGGGCCAGAGTTTTGCACTGCCAAACTTTGTGGCCGACATTCCATCCGACCATAGCTGCATTGCAATGACGGCTCTTGGAAGATCGTCGCCAGAGTCCCGAGGGAGACGTTGCACTTCCTTGTGTGCGTCACAAAACTTCTTTGACCAATATAATTCCCCATGGACTGTCTGCTCCTCGCCTCCATGTGGTGACTGAATCCTAAGCTCGTAAGGCTCGTAACAAAAACCTGCACTCTTCCCTTCGCTCTCGAACATGAACCGAATGACAGCGACCAACAGTCGATGAAGGAACTTGTTAATTTTGAAATCAAGGCAACTCGGTGCTTCAGGATGCAAGTGTCCAAGCGGCATGTGTATCTTCAGACCACTTTGCATCCAGCCATCACGGGGGTCAAAAAACTCATCTAGAGAGCTGTTTCGAAGCTGCTTGGTGACCTTCCATATATTCATTTCGAGAACGTCTTTCGCGATGAAGTCATCCAAGCCTATTAGAGCTTGAAGCCATTCTGTGTCCTCAAGTGTTTTAGTAAGGGACCCTGACCAAAACCATTGGTTGAAAAGAAATGAGGATAAATTCAGATGCAGGGCAAACAGATTTCCTTGCGCACCTTGATCCGCAGGCGAGGGCTCCCTATCACACATGTTTCCTACAGCGGGGGCTTCTGGACAAGAGATACATCTGAAGACCTTACACAATCCAAACTTGTTGCGTTCAGATCGGAATAGGTGGGAAGGAGTATCATCCACAGCCTCTGGGTCTCCCAAATTGGCTGCTGTTTCTTCTGTGCTAGAGTTTGCTTGAATCACAGCTGCACTGGTAGGAACATCAGGTAATGCGTCCCGATAACGGGCAGGAAGTACACGTCGGCATACAACGCGGCCGGCCACCGATAGAGTTGGTGGGTCAGGCACAGCAAGAGGATGGCTGGGTGCACTTTCAGCAGGATCGAGGTCAGGGCCGAAGTCGGGCGCTGCACCCGTATCGTCATAAGTCTCAGCGAAGGAGGCCAACTACATTTTTTAAAAAAATTGAGTAATCTAGACTTAAGTGAAGAGAAGCAAGACAACATGTACTCCATGTGAGAGCTTCACCTTCTTGGCTTTCTTTTGTATCTCCTTTGCATCAAGCAATACTCGCTTCACTTCAGCCTGAACGTAAAGACAAGCAGCTTCATGACGACCGAGGCCATTCATTCCCATGGACGTACGTGGGCACCCAGGACCACTACAACTGTACGACATTTTTTTGGACGGTGCAGAACGAGTGAGGGAAAGGGACACGGAGAATGCTTTGGGACCAGATAATGGTGCATTTATCTCTACAGTGCATGACCGCCTAATCATTCCATTCCTATTATGCAGCTGATAGATCTGCAATGTGCCCGCTCGAGGGTTCCAAACAATGATTCCTTGACATATGTGACTGGCAAGTCCCTGGCCAGCCACGCTACTGAGATATAATGTCCATGATTTTGCTCGCAGCTCCATCGACCGGCGTCGACCAATAAAGCTACCACAAAGTATGGAGATGTCAGCGAGCTGCATGTAGAAAGACAGAAGAAAGAATAGTATGCACCTCTTTTTGAATCAATCATAATATCTCACCTGACATGACGATGTATGTTCGATGCGCATCCTTCACCCTATCAAAAAACAGCACCGCTAACTATAGTTTGCGGTACTGCATACTCCACCCCACCTATCACATGCACTAGGCTGGCGATGATGGCAGGGTTGGCTAGACTATGACAGCGGTTGCTATTGAGCCTGGGAGCACTTGTCAAAAGACGAGGGGAAAAAAGGCTTGAGATGGCGAAAAATCCCATCCTGATCCCAGAAAGCTCAGATCCCAGTATTTGCTTGATGCGACCGACAATAGGGAAAATAGAAATAGCTGTTTAAGATGGATGGTATCGGATTGAATGTGAGCGGAAATTTCAATCAAAATTCATACATTGTCCTCTTCCTCTTCGTTGTCCTCCTCACCCTCGGTCCAGTCTCGATAGAAGTCTTCAATATCAGCTATGGCACCTAGGTCATGAGGATCGGTTGCCGCTTGGGTATTCAGAAAGATAATTCTGAGTAAGGGTTAGTAAGGGACCATAATATCACATAGACGCAGATGAACATACCAATTCCACCAAATCAATAGCTCAGCAGTGTACCTCTTGACATGTGGGACGTCAGACCTAAACAATTGAATAATACCATTAAACATCTCGGGTATTTCTGGAGCACTCGATGTAGAGAAATGGAGCCTTGCGCTAAGAGCAAAGTAGACCTGGTAGTAATACATTTTTCAGTATTATATACATGCAAACCGTGAAACAAATAAAATACCTGGACAGTAACGTATGCAAGTGATCCTGGAGTGACTTCAGTCATACCATGGATCTCTGCATTACCTATTTTCATACACCTTGAGCCTTTGACAGTGGGACCTGAGTTGGCAGAAGAAGGTGCCATAAAGATGTGTTTATAGGCCTACAAACCGTTTTTGAAGGCAAAGACTCGGCTATGATTGCCATCAAGTTCACGGGTAACTCCTTTTTTGTTTGTTACCGTGGCCCTGTCTGCACACAACAAAGCTAGATATCTAGAAAGTATGTAATATAAATCAGCAATGATGTGATAGGGAAGGCATGAGCACGTCTTCTTTTGTTCAAGGTGGATCAGTGATTTGTTGTAATTCAGCAGGGCTAAGCTTTGCGTTAGGAATACCTTTGTTTAGAATTTGTTGTGGGCTAGTCCATGGTTCATATGCTCTAGCAAGGTAGCGTCCCTTGCTGACGAAGATGTCTGCTGCAGTACTGCAAATGAGTAAAGTAAACAGATAAACGAGGACAAGAGGAAGAAGCCAGCGTACTGATCACAGAAAGCTCAGATCACAGAAAGACAGAAGAAAGAATAGTACGCACCTCTTTTTGAATCAATCGTAATATCTCGCCTGACATGACAATGTATGTTCGATGCACATCCTTCACCCTATCAAAAAACAGCACCGCTAACTATAGTTTGCAATACTGCATACTCCACCCCACCTATCGCATGCACTAGGCTGGTGACGATGGCAGGGTTGGCTAGACTATGACAGCGGTTGCTATTGAGCCTGGAGCACTTGTCAAAAGACAAGGTGAAAGAAGGCTCGAGACAGCGAGAAATCCCATCCTGATCCCAGAAAGCTCAGATCCCAGTATTTGCTTGATCTGGCTGTCGATGGTCAGCCGGTAAAGCAATATGATATGTTTTAGTATATGGACCTCTTTTTTGAGTTCTAGTGCTCAAACTTGTTGGGTAATGCACAAAGTCCATATCATAGCTTGCTACGACAGCTGCTGTTGTCGACTCGTATCAACGGATGGGAAAATGATCCACTGGAGGATTATCTCAAAGTACTTACTCCGGAGTGAGTGGCTGAACCTCTGTGGGGGCCAGGAGCTTTGCAAGTGTCTCATTCTCAAATCCACGTAAGTCTTTGTGATCATTATCTGGCCGTGTCGACTCATTGTCAACGGATGGGAAAATGATCCACTGGAGGATAACATCACTGATCCCCGATGTGTCGCTGATCCTTGGTGTGTCGGTCATTCGAGCGGTACGCAGACGCTCACGCAAGTAACAAAGCCCATGAGTTATTGACTATGTAGAAAGAAAAGGAAACAATTACTTACCAAACCTGAGCGGTGGTCCGTGCCATTTCGCAAGCTCAGTCTAGCAAGGTAGCATGATCGCACCTACTACTCGTAATCTGGCTGTTGAGCGTGTGCTTGGTCGTGGTCAAGTAAAAGATTGAGGATTGTCGAAGGGCTACAGTCACAGAGAATGAGATAGGGGGGAGGGAGACATCAGTGTGAGAGTCAGGCTTGCGGCAGTGGGGCCTGAGCCTAGTTGGGAGCAATTGCCGTGAGTTGCGTGTGCATTCCCACGTACTCCGGCACGTGACGACTCAGTCTGAAGTCAATCATTGCCGCTGCCGCTCTCGTCGTCGACTTCAAGTTGCCTCCCACCATCAATCAACCCGTTACCACCACCCGAAGAACCCACCTGACCATCACGAAGTCCCTAAGAGTTGGCCTAGTGCATACTTGTGGACATATCATCGACGGTCTGCAGTAGCAAACTGTCTTGTGTATCTCAGTGGCTACAATTCGTATTTGCTGAGCTGAAGGTCGTCGTCTTCAGGGCCCAACACTTCAAGGATTTCTCTGCGGAGAGGCAGATTGAAATTGCGAGGTGTGTCATAGAAAGTTGCTTGTTTGAATGCGCTGAAGGCTTGAACATTTTCAAAGACATTTCAGTCCAATCCTGATTCATCCTACATCAAGGCTTTCTTGAAGTTCTCCAAATTTCAATCCTTCGTTGACCACGTAACTTGTGACAGACCTATCTCAAGATGTCAAGTGGAGGTGATTACTCTTGGTATGGTACAAATGGCGAGAATAGCTTGTGGGGCAAAGAGCAAGGCTCGGGGGGCAAGGAGCAAGGCTCGGGGGGCAAAGAGCAAGGCTCGGGGGGCAAAGAGCAAGGCTCATACCAGTGGGATGGAGAGCTTGGCTCATGGAGCAATGAGCCTGGCTCGTGGGGCAATGAGCGTCATTCGAGGAGTGAAGGACAACAACAGAATTCCTTACCTTTGAAAAAGACGCATGATCTCGGTACGTTTGCGAGCTGCTGATTCTGAAATGCATTCTAAAGTATTCACATGCAGATGAGAGTGTATACCCAGTACAAGCCCTAGATGCCCGAGTTTTGGCGGATATGCAGTATAACAAGAATGTCATCTCGAGTCCAAACGCAAACTGGGTACCACAATACCCGATAGTGAATGAGAAACTTGGTGTTCTCAAACATGTCGATGGCTTTTGGGGAGGTCACGAATACAGCCAATGGCCCCAATTTTTCTCAAAAACTTCCATCCATCACGCTTGCATCCCATTCGATGTGAATAACACCACGGGTAGTTTTGTGTGCCTTTGTTCTCTCATCGTAGACATTCCTTTGTACGATCCCAAAGAGTCTAAGGACTTTATGGAGGTCCTCCTGCTTGATGAGGATGGTAACAAGGAGCACTGGCACAACAACGAACTGCAGATGCAAGTCAGCCGGTTGTGTCGAGAACTTATCGACAATTTCGAAACCGCACTGCTCTTGATAGTGGCAAAAATGCGAACTAGTGGCTCGATACGCAGGCAAGAAGGGTCCGACAATGGAATGGACAAGACATACAGGTGGTGCTTGCAAGTGGGCCAGTTTGGAGTCGAGTGCCTTCACCTCCTGAAAAGCAGCTGGTGGCAGACATTGTTCACTGTACGCGACATCCAGCACTCCATTCTCGAACTGCATGGGCTGCATACATACCTCGATGTCGTGCTGCCACACATCAAGTCGAAGCAATCCTATGAAACAGAGATCCTGCCTGTTCACGGCGCATTCACTACCGAGCCCTCCATTGTCAACCACCTCTATCGGATCGGTATACCTGTGTGGTTCATTTGTCGGCATGAACAGTTAGATGGAAAAAATTTTGCCGTCCGGGATTGTGTTCCATGGTCAAAGTATGTTGAAAGTGGCTTATTCCAATTTAAAGGAAGGCCTCTTCATGACGGCTTTAGCTTTCAACTGGATGCGCATTTGTGAGATCTGTCGAGGAGTCAGTTCATGGTGGAAGACGACATCAGCGAGCTCCTCGAGCAAATGTATGGCTTTCAGAATCATCAACCCGGAGCTCCTGCTTTCAGTCATCCTTCGTCATTGTCGTCTGCTACGAAACACACTCAGGCTCCTCCTTCAATACCTTTGTCTTCAGTCCCTTCCACTGATGCAGTGTCCTGGGTGAACGTACCTTCAAAGAAGAAGAAGAGCTTCAAGAAGAGGGCTGAGAAAGAAAAGGCGGAGAACAAGGGGAAGCAGAAGGCGCAAAGCGAGCCTTACATTAACTACGCTCATATCCTCCACATACCGAACAGAGTTGATGGTCGACCGGACCTGCCTTCGTACCACAAGGTCGTGTTGGGCAGTCTGACGAAACTCGGCACCATAGGCCAGAACAAGACCCACGCTGCACTCTACCCACTCCCTCCACCTTTCCTGCTCATCCACCCCAGCGCAGAAAAGACGGCAGATCTTTATCTCAACTACATCCGTATATGGCCTACATTGATTGATATGCTCCTCAAAGGCGGCATCTTCAACAAGTCAATATGGTGCAGGCTGCGAGACTGGAAGACCATCGTGCACGGTGACTACATGAAGTCCACGCCGCTCCCACCAAACACCACTGATCCATTCGTAGAGTGCATCTACAACAGGATGCCTTTGGTACTAGATGCCAGTCCATCCAGACAGGCTGCCAGTCACATCTCTCTCTCTTCACATGATCGTGACACGCCAGACACAAGCGACTTGCCTCCCATGAAATGGCAACAAATTTCCGACAAGGCGACCATCAAGGTTGTGTTCGGCGTTGAGCGCCACTTGGAGCTGTTTGATCGAACTAAGCAGCAGGTATGGTGTGGTAAATCCATCTCAACAGACTGCATAGGCCGCAACAAGGTCCTTTGAATGGAAGTCCAGTGGGAACTTTCCAAGCTTTTATTCCAGTACGAGCTGTATGCGCTCGATCAACTGATCCTGCTGTGCAAATGCATGACAATGGACGAGCATCAGCAACAGAATGCTCTATTGAGCCGCATCTATCTCGGCACCACCGACGGCTCGACCACTGTCATTCCTGACATACGGAAGCTGATAAGGGAGTACTGGGGAGAACAATTGGACAACGGCTCCGTTGAGGCCCTTTTCCTCATTCTGAAGGTGTGGCCTGGCTTCCCCACGAGTGTAGGTGCCAGTGTGAAGGACTTCTGTCCCTTGATCTCATTCTACATTGAGACCTTCATTTGATATTTCAATCGCATTCCCTCTATGCACTGTAATGTTCCCGTCTCGCTGCTGTAGCATCACTCATTATTGGATAGGATACATTGTAATTATACGGCATAGTTCTTCATCTATTTAAAGCAATTGTAGTTATATGACATAGTTCTTCAGGTATTTAATGCAATTATACTTTCCGTGTAATACTTGCAGAGATGCTTATAAGCATTGTATATAACCACCAAAGTCTTGCACAAGTATATGAGATGCTCGCAAAACTTATGCCTTGCTTATTATGGAAGTGACAGACTTTCCAGCACATTACATTTGCATGAAACATATGTACAACTATTTCATGCCCTTATATCCTTGTGGAAAGTCTTAAATTACCCTTACAACCTTGCACAATTATTATGCACGCTTATAAGCCTTTAGGAAGCCTTGTCATCCCATTAAAGCTACATATAACCTAATTTAGTCTGGTCTGATCATTACTGCATCATTATCATTCCCAAAAGCATATATCATTTGATGCAAAATTTTGTGATGGAATTCCGTTAATGATGATAAATCAACAAGAACTGATATCAAACCCAGGCCTCTCAAGCGAGGTCGGGCACCCGGTCTATACAAACTGCAATGAACTCATGATGCGAGCTGGGAACAGAGGACGACGAGGACGTAGACGAGAGGTATGGCGAATTTATGAGACGGTGCTGCCAAAGGTATCCTAATGTTCCATTTTCCGACTCTCCACCACTAGACGCCAACATCGTTCCAGGGCGCTGCCCCGCACTATATTGGTTCCCGTTCCAGACCTCATTTCCGTATTCGCTCCCTCCATGCACATATCCGAGCGCAGACTCATCTGGCAACAACTCATGCGGTGCATCCCCGTAGTTCTCGAACAACTCACTGAGCCCACCGTCCTGGCCAAACATAGTCGTGGAGTCCATGTTCACCTTGGCCGTATATCCCGATGAATTCCCCTGCTTGAAACTAGCGGCCACAGTGCCGGACTCGAAATCCGTGCACATGTCAAGCATAGAGAAGCTCGACTGTGAGCCTTCCGGAGAGTACGTCGTCACTGGTGGACTAGGCAAACCCAGGTGCACTGGGGGTACACCCAGACCCCCTGCATGCGCAGCAGGCATATGCATTAGCGCATCCACAAACACATTCCAATCAAGGTCGGATGGAAGCCCAGCTTCCATCTGCACCTTTTCCACAAGTGCTGATCCGTCCAGGTCTTTTGACTTCGATTCTTCTGGCGGGGGAATGAAGCCCCAAATAAGGCGAGCAGCCGTCGCGCGACGCGGATCGACAACAGCGTCTCTTAACACCTCCGGAATTCTCCTGACGACGTCCGTCAACTCTTTATGCACATGATGCCACATATTGTAAAACAGCTCGTCGCTGTGCTCAAGTGCATCAATTCCAAAGCGAGGAGTGAGAGGAAGCTTGCCAGCAGACTTCTCTTGCACCGCTGAGAGCGACTTCGCACATCTTGTTTTCAAGCTGAGAAGACCCGTTGTCGCATCCTCCTCATCCGCAGATGGTACTGACACGCACTGGAGGCGCTGGATAACAATATCGATACGCGTCTGACAAACAATGACCTCGCCGTTTGGTCCAAAGACGTCCATGTCGCCTTCTGACTCTTCGTGCCAACGGTTGAATACGTCACTGGCTTTCGCGTGGAATTCGCGCAAGATAGGCTATGTGGTACGAACCATAAGAGCGGCTGGTAGTCGTGGAAAGTAATGACACATACATAAGAGCGGGCAGCCATATGACATTTCGGCGATGCAGTGAGAAAAAGGTCCCGCGCTTTCTCAACCTCCTGCAGTGCAAGCACTGATACGGGACAAAATGGCTTATATACAACAAGCATAAAAAGTGATGTCTGTAGATGCGTCCAAAATCAATTTCTCTGCCCGAGACCAAGGCGACACGAAAGAAGAGGCACTCACGGCTGCACAAAAAGCATTATACCAAAGCACGCTCACCCTCGTTGCCATCTCTGGTTCCGCCGCGTACACATCTTTTACATTCCGAATCAGCGCACATGCTGCACTAAAACTCGCGATCGCGCTCGGCAAGAATCTCCTCTGCACGAGAGGTCCATGATCACGGATGTGCGCGTAGAAGAAGGCACGGTGCAAGTGCAGCAACGTGACGAGCTTCTCCTGCTGGGCTTTTGCGTGGATCATCGCGAGTACGTTGTGTGGAGCTTTGCAGCCACCGTAGTTTAAGTCGGATGCGGAAACGTTCGTGCTTAAGTTCAGGATCGAGATAGTATTCGCAGAAGACGTGGCAGGCAAGGACTCGCAAGAGCCAACGGTAGGTGGTGCTCCGGCGGGTTGTGCAATGGCGGATGGGATCTCAAAGTCTCGTATAAGTCTATCAAGAGCAAGGACGTCATAATAATCGTGCTCTTGCAGTCTTAGTTTTGGCGCCCTTGCTATCGTTTCGAGCGTGGGGACAATACATTCTTCCAGAAAAGCCAATTTAAAGTCATGATCTATCAAAGCAGGAGTCAGCGCGGCAGTTGGCGAAATTGGTGGGCGATAAGAATAACGCACAGACGGCCTCAGCATGAGTCGGGAAGGATTTGATAGCGCCAGGAATGGAAGCCAATGGACGCGCCGCGGTAATCCGCATTGTCCCCAAAGCTCCACGACGGTCCGTACCCAATAGCTAAACATCAACGCCGTCCATGTCAGCAACCACATCCTGGCGATTTAAAAGTCAACACTCACTAGTCTTGACTCGATATGCAAGACAGCCCAGAACAATATCCTCCTTTCCTGCTGCTCCTCTGCCGACAGGCCTTCATACGTCTCCTCGAGATGCAAGCCGATCTAGACCCAGATGGTTGAGCTGGTGTGTTCAAGAATTGCAACAAAGGCAAATCAAACCAAGCGAGGCAAGAAAAAGGCACTGAGGTGATGTGAAGGATGTCTGAGAAGACAGGAACGAGACAAAAAGAAGAAAAAAAGAGAGAAAGTGAGAACATACCTTAAAAGCAATTCTCACTGCAAGACTCATCAGCACTGTTGCCTCACGCCCCGCACCCTTGATATCCGCCAGCACCGCGAGATACCACGTCATCAAATACTGAATGCCAGACCTTTATCAGTAAGCAAATCTCCCAGTGTTGGAAAGAGAATGCAGGAAAGGGGCACAAAACTCAACGCAAATCCCCAGAGCGAGTCGTGAAGCTTTGGTATAAGTGGGAGGAAAGGCCAGAGTTGAATAAACGAACGCACTAAACAGTGAACGACAGTTATGTCCGGCTCGCCCCGCACCGAGACCTCGCTGAGCGCCACTTTGGCGAGGTAGAAGCTCTCCTGCGCTGCACGACTTCTACACCTGCCAGATCTCTCTAGCTCCTTTTTATCGACCTTCTCGCTTTCATCCGTATTTGTTCCTCTATTGGGCCCACTCATGCTCTGTTGAAGATTACCCGAAGGGCGCCAGGTGTCATTATGGTAGGAATACACGACATTACCAGAGCTAGAGGCATCAGTACTCCCGGATGACCCAGAACCGATATCAACTTCAACTCTTGTCCCAATGGCAAAGGTGGCAAGGGCGAGAGCGACATCCTGTGCACGCATATCCCTTAGTGGCCCATCATACAGTGTGTATAACAACTTAGCCCGTTTTGCGGGCCGTGCGGCGATGTTCAAGCTAGAAATTTCGCAAAGCGACGGACAACGTCAGCATTCTGCTGTGACAATTTGAGGCTCGCGCATAAAATGGAATTGAGAGCCGGATAGAGAGGCACAAGGTAATAGGAGGGAGATTGGAAATGAGGCGAAGAAAGAAATGAAGCCTTAAAACTCACATCCACGCACCATTCATTACCTCTCGCGTTAAATGCTCCGCCTCCTCGCGTGGGGGCAGCATCGCACGCAACCGTCTCCCCCGCTCTTCGGGACACTCTTCATCGTGCCGCTGTCTTTTCCCATCCGTCAATCTCTCGCCCTCATTAGCATCCTCAGTAGAAGAGAGCTTCCGCTTGACTTCAGGTACATTAAGAGTCTTGTCATCTGCATCGATCTCGGAATCGGGTCCTTTCTGTCTTAAACTGGCCGATGGAATGGTTGTCATTCTTGGTATATCCTCCAAAGGCGGAGCCGACTCTGAACTGGAAGGATGCTCCTCGGGTGAGTCACGCTCGCTCTTAGCTTGTTTCTTTAGCGGGTCAAGGGCGTATAGCTCGAGCTGACTCTTTATTAGAAGGAGTTCACTGCGCAGCAGTGGATGTGGAAGTACTGGTTGGTCATGTTTTAAGTTCAATTGACATGAGCATGGACGACAACTGGCATGTTCTTGATGGAGAGTGGCCAAGGCGTCCTCGAGGCCTTTGATCCTGTCGGCCATTCTCAGGATTTTCTCGTGCAGTTCTTTAGTACTGGCAAGGACGTAGCGGGTACCTCGGCCAGTGGCAAGCGAACCTGTTCGCAACGCTAAGTACATTGTAAGAAATTATGAGAAAATCATACGCACCTTCCGGACAGATCCCTTCAAGCCCGCGACGGACGCACGTTTGGCAAGGGAATACACGGTCGCACTTGAGCTTCATACGCCTACACTCTGCACACGAGCGCGTTGGTCCTGAGAATGCATCGTCCTTGTCCTTTCCAACAGCTTCCTTTGTCTGTTTTGTCGCAGCCGATGAACCTGAAGCGGTCGCACTCAAACTCAGGCCGGCATCGGATTTCTTCGTGTTTTTGCGTCGTTTCGTGGGTCTGTCATGGATTATGCTGAATTTCGAGAATTGGCCACCGCCCTTCTCTGCGAGGCCAGAGATGGGTTTCCCATAAGACATTGAGTCAGGGCTGAGGATGAATGAACATGAAGTCCAACGGAGAAACTGGATATTTCCATGTTACGGAATAGGCCGATCGTCGGGCGATATCTTTCCGTGACACACGCACGTGCAACTGCCGTTTTTATCTATTCCAGTACTACTGTAAGTTATCTAGTTCTAGATAACTTACTTTCGCCGTTCCCCAAAGGTAGTAACCCGCACTTTGCAGTTTTATATTCATTGTTATGTAAGCTTGAATATTAAATCATATATGTATGTCCCACTAACTACGGATCGAAATACTATCGAGTTCAAACCTCATCGCGTTCATCAAACTTCTTGAAAGATTTGGTTTGCGCAACTGTTTAACTCAGTTTCGGCCGTCTGTGACGCGAAATTTATCCCTGGGGAGTACCTGAGCCGGCCTTTATGAGTGAATTCGCTAGCTCATAGCTGGTTATCCGAACACTAGTACTGCAAGAGAAGTTGATTCAGAGATGACCCCCGAGTCTGATACAATTGCCCAAGTAAAAATTCCAACACACTCACCCCAAAGTTTCGACAAATGATATGAACTACGACCTAGCATCTCTCTTCTATCTTCAAACTCGAAAAATAATCACTATATTTCAGTCCGCTACTTGCGGTCTTATGCATGCCCATCAATAGCAGCGGTGCGCCCGTCTCTGCTGTGTTGGGGAGTGCATATGCCCTGTAACCAGACTCAGAGATACGCCGCATTTGAAGCTCAGAAGAGTGTTTCATTAATGCACCTCACTTGAGCTCGATCATCGTGCCACCGTCGTCAGTCCATTTTCAACTCCAGTCATGACTCCATCTCAACTCAACTAGAAAACAGATGGTTAATCGCCTAGTGCCACCAACTCCTGCCTGCGGCAGATGTGCATACCGGTCGGAACAATGAGCAAAGTTCCAAGTCCGCTCGCAGTCAGTTAAGTAGACGCGCAGAATAGCGCTCACCGGTCCGTCTTTGTTTGCATTCCAGCGCCAACATGAGTCACCGGGATCGATATTGATGCTGACAATAGTTTGAGATTTTCGGAGTATGAATCGACTTTACGCTCGTTGATCTCGACGTCACTACGAACACCGGTGTTCTTGAGTGCCTTCGGGTTACGAACGGAGGTCTGAATTCTGACTTTTAGGCAGCAGACGCGTGAAAATATGAGAAAGGAATCGAAGAATCGCACTACGACTATGGGAGATTGTGCATCTACAAACTTTATGCTCGCACGTCTCGACGTTATCGTCCCTTCACCCGTTCTACCATTGCATATCATCCTCATGTTATCCTCGTCAGCGGAACAGGAACCATGCCTGCTTTGCCAAATACCACCCTTGGGTCTCTATTCCAAAAAACCTTAAAAGCTCGCATGCGTGTCCCGGGAGGAACGCGTCGCGCACGGCGCACAGCGTGTACATGCGCCATCGCTGCACCTACGAACAGCAATCCGCGTTGCTGGCGCTGCCGATACTGTTCAAGGGCCTGTACCTGTGTGCGTGGGGACTTCCGAGCCGTGGTTCCACTCTCACCAGCAGGCGCATCGCCTTCACTTTTAACGTCGAGGCCATAAGATGAGAAGCCGCATGAAAATGATGATGGAGGTGGCGCGGACGGTGATGATGATGTTGAGGAGCTTTGAGAGGAACGTCCTGGAACAAATGAGTATGGCGTGGGTATACCATGCGTGGAAAGCCATCCAGAAGAAGGTGAGAGAGTAGGACCGGGTATGACGAGAATTGCATCAGCCGTCTCCGGCGTCGTCGGGATGAGACAAAAGGGCGGGCGCTGGCAAGGCTTGGTCTGCATTCTCTTGCCCCAACTTTTTCCAGACTCTGCCGCATGGTCCAGGTCTGCATTTTCAGCGGCCGAAAGCTGACCGTGAATACGTTTGAAGCCGCGTCCAGATCTAAGAGCAATCCTGCGATCATAAGGGGATCCTTGTCTGCCCCCGAGTTATGGAGAGGCATATACGAGGATGTTGGTGCTGGTGATGTTGGGGGAGACGAGATGGCCGGGTTCGTCGAACTCCAACCACTGTACGGCGAGCCAAAATCATCCGAAATTAATGCAGGCAGAGAAGATACTGCGTTCGATCCAGAATCCGTGCTTGAAGAGCCAAGGGTACGATCAGAGTCGTAGGAGACTCGATGGAGGCGTGAAGCGGGCAAGGGCGTGGGTTGGGGCAGCTCCATCGTCGGTATGAATAAGTCCTTTCTCAATCTGCAGAAGAAATGAGGCATGAAAAGACAGTGAGAGTGATGATTTATATAGGAAAATAAGGGGCAAAGGGCAGTAGAAGTATCTTGACGTGAATAGGGGAAATGAAGATACATATAACGTACATTTCGTGCATGCCCCATGTCATTTTCAAGCTGGTTGTCCCTTTCGAGCGCGACGGCTCCACATTCTGTCGCAACGGGCTTAGCGCAAAGCACGTTCTTCAAAAGGACAAAGGAAGCCATATGCAGCATATTGCTCTCCACAAGGAGCTGTAGGATCCAGGTCAGCTTCGTCCACTGCTCGCTGCAGAAAAAAACATGAGTCTTCTCAGAAAAGATACCGAACGGTCCCGACGGATGGTGACTTAGTTTGTTCCCAATTCATGTTTCCAAAACAGAGCTCTTGTTCGCTCCGTCGCTGAGAGAGAGCTGGCGCTTCGAGAGCAAAGGGAGACAAGCTCGGACAAAAACAATTGTTTTACTCTACACGTTCAGCCACGTGATGTGCAGTTACCCGATCTGGCCACGAACTCTACTGTCTTGAACTTTCTCTTTTACTTTCCGCTTCATTTGTTTACTTAATGCACTTGGGCAAAAGCGTACAAAACGAGCTATCCCATTATGACTTATTCGGTGTTGCGGCTCCGAAAAGTAAGCAACGGAAGTGTCGTGAATGGTCTCACTATGTTCGTAATGCTGCTCCTCCAGTCTCCAGTGCGCCGCTCACGAGCTTTTGAATGCAGCCTTGTGCCGCACATAGGCTTCTAAATGTACTCTTTCGGTGACATAAAGTCCGAATTGTATAATCAGCGAGTATGTGACTTGCTCGGTTCAGCTTGGAAGGATGGGATAAAAACATGCTCTCACGTACCGCTTCTTTTGTATGTGGACATATTCATCAGAGGAATTGGCACGCCGCGAACTCAAAACAGACCTATAAAATTTGCTTACCTCAAGTCCCCTCAAGTGAATCTATCATGGTGTCTCCTATCTCAACCGTGTAGCTTGGGGCTACTGTACTGTGCCTTCTCGTGCTCCCCCCAATTTCAAGGTTTACCAAATCCGAGATACACTACCAGTTATTCCATCTCTTGCTGAGAACCTTTGCAAGCCAAGTGAACAGAGTCAAGGTGATCATACAGAATGTCATGAGCCATGAGACTTTCAGTGCTGGAAACAATATCTGAATTCTCGTGAAATAAAAGTTCCTCACTACGTTTGCACAACTGAACTCGGTCTTGTGATGTTAAAATACTTGCGACTGGCCCCAGCGAAGAGGTATATCTCTTGGAAGGAAACTGAACCTGGATCTGTGTCAGTTCATCTCGCATCTTCTGTCGGGTTCTAGATCACGCCCGTCCCAGTTGTGCTCAGGCTCAAGTTCCTTATCAGCCTGCCGTTCGTCCAGACAAGTGCCAATAACGCTTCTCATTGAATACATTTAAAGATGTAGCGTGACCAGCGCTGGGTCCCGGAAACAAGGACTGGCAATTTCACCTGGAAGAACCTGGAAGTTTTCATACCGATGTCTCCGTTCTGGTATGCTCTCTAAGCGTAAGGCTATGCAAAGCACCGCCGCATCCCAGTGCCAGCATTATAATATACGTGAAGTTTCCACCTAGGATGTGGTTTTTAATAGAGTACGCGAAGAGCGTGGTGACGGTTGCTGGAGCGAGCGCCATTGTGAATGTCTGTACCATTTGAGCGAGGCCCTATTTAGCACGGACAAAAAAAAAGCTTTAGTTTCTATCAAGCTTCTAGAGAAAGGGTCCACTTACATTTACTCTGGCGAGTGCCTCTGGGGTCGGAGGGGCCTCGATGACTACAATCTGCGAGCTAGCTGAGAAGTCATACCGGTTTTTTCAGCATGTTGATTGTATTCCTAAGCAGACAACTTACGCCAGACAATGTTACCTAGGCTCCACAGGACAAAAAACACGAACAGCATCGCATTGAATGGTAAGGATCCGACACCCGCATTATCAGATCGCGCCAGCGCATTGAGCACGGGAAGGCTCGCTATAGCTAGAGGCCACAATGACATCCCGACCTGATAGAGCCGTACTGCGCCGAGGCGAGATGCGAAGGGGGCGTATACGAAGAGAACAGCAATGTTCATCGCTGACCGAACCGCCATGTGCGCACCGATCTGCGGTTCGGATAGTCCGAGTCCACCAGAGGCTATGGGGGTAAAGGCAAAGAGAGGATACCTAAATGGCACATGAGCGGCGAGAACGAGCAAGAACTGAGAGAAACAGACAGTGCAAAGAGAATTTCAGACACGAGTGTCATGACGAAGATGCTAGTGAGCACGGACAAGACATGAGGCGTTAGCACCGAGGCTATTGAATTACTTTTGATTCGGGGTTCAAAATCGCCAGAAATAACCCCTGAGTCTGCTTGTTCCGAGGAATTATTCTCGCTTTCAGAGTTGGTCGTTTGACTAGCCTTCCCACGAAGCCGCGAAGGTAAAGTCTGCATAGGTAGTGTAAGCCGAGTAGTTCTTTCTGCGCCACGTAACATCTTACCTCATCAAGAACAAAGTACGCCCAGATTACTGACAAGGCTGCGATTGCCGCTGCAATAAAGCAAGGAAGCGAAAATGGATAATTTCTCCAGAAGGATTGTCAAATATGGGCATTGTGCGAGATGGGTGCGAAAGCAGACCACCAAGCGGCTGGCCAACAATCTGACCTGTCCGGAATGCAATCTTAGGGTCAATATGAGTCAGAGTTAAAAGACGACATGAAGGAAAAGTAGATCAGAATGTACTTGAAACGTAGAGAAAGCAGAGGCGCGGTGCGCTCTGTTTGTGTAAATTTCAGCCATCATCACTTTTAGCGCCCTATGTCGGTTCGATTCTGATTTGAGTTTCCGTTACTTTGAAGTCCAAAAAATACTCACGACATCGTCCCGCCGAGTGTTCCACCGATGCATCGAGTCACAATCATCATGTGATAGGACTTGCTGATCCCGAACAGCGAGATTGAGAGTGCCATCCCAGCCGTACCGAAGAGCACTACAGGCTTGCGTCCAATGTGGTCTGATATATACGAGCTCGGAAGGACTGTTCTGACACATTAGATTTCATTGTCGATACGGCATCGAATAAGGGCTTACCAGCAAGAAAACTCATGATCTGGAATATCGATTCAATAAGCCCAGTATAAAACCCGACCTGTTCCGGATCGTTGGTGATACCGTTCTCGATAATCATTTGGTCTGAGATGGACGAGAGTCAGAAGAGGAAATGGCAATAAATGGAAAATTTACTAATAAAAGGGAATATAAGCTCAAAGCACATTGGCTGGACAACGCCCATGAATAGGATTGCTACAAGTGGCCCGTAAGCAAATGGCACATGTTCTGAGTGAACTTCTCGTCCCGCTGTGTCATTCGAGAACGCCGAGCGTTGAGAACGCGACTCAGAAAAACTTCCTTGTTCATCCCCAAGCGCGCCGACCTGCTGATGATTGCTTGGTCCGAGCAGAGGCCTTGTTTCATCGTCTGTTCTGTCCATCATTCTGCTGACGTGTCGTGCGTTGGCCCTTTTTGCAGATTTGTTTTGCGAATTTTGAGACACGGCGGTGTTTCGGAGTGCCAAAGGAACGATGTCGCCGTAGACATCAACAGCATTTAGCCTAAGGTCGAGTCATCACAAGCTGGAAAAGAAAATTTGATGTCGATCATTGAATCAATCTAAGCGCCGAAGAATCGATCTCTGCGGGAGTAGATTACAGCCGATCGAGCCTTAAAAGGTATCTATTTCCTGATTCAACCACGCCGATCAGTTTACTAATCACATAGAATAGCTTTATGCCAACAAATCCTGTCATAAACATTGTTATTTTCTTTATTTATGAAATGCGCGACGCTGCAACGAAACGGAAGTAAGCAGGAAGCGAATGTGCAAAGGACAGCCAGATCTATATTTTGGGTAACAAGATCAGTTCATCGTCTAATTTATCACAAGTAGCCCAGCCACTTACATTGTACAAATAAAAACTTCTCTGGTCCGCTTTCATGCCATTCTTCGAGACGAATCGCCCTCCGACGGCCGCACCGAGCACATTGAACAGAAGAGCTGCTTCAGCACTGAGCCCCCATACGACACTTAGTGTCATGCTCCAGATCATGAGTGCAACCAACAGGGTCGGACGAGCGAGCGCGGGATGCACGAGTGGAAGGGTATGCCGCCCAACCAGTGCATCGCCAGCAGAATCCTTAAAATCCTGCGCCTGGATTGTTGTTGCAAAGATGCCAGCACTGCAAAGAATGGAGAGCCATGATACCGTGTCCAAGGAATGAACATTCTTTCCTGTCGTATGCGAGTCAGTTAGCAACTTTGTTAAGGCGTCTTCCATGGCAGTCCCGACCGGTACGCACCGGCAATCAAGCACGCGCCGACCTCGAAGCTCATAAATCCAAGCGCATTCACGATATTCCTTCCTGCCCAGTGGCCCGCAGCGTACCCCATCTCGTCATATACATACGTCAAGACACAGTTTGCAATGCTCGCATACAACACTTCCTCGCTGTATCCCGCGCTCCAAAAGAAACATACGAGAGGCAGGATCCATCTAAGTATAAGTGCCGTACGCAACGAGAGACGCTTCGCCGGCAGTGGACGATAGGCCTTGTTCTGCATATCCTCTTCTGGATCGAGCGTCTGATTTGAGACATCAAACTGGAGGAGCTGCAGCCAGATCCAGAAAATCGTCGGTGGGAGGCGAGAGAAGGATGCAAGCGGTGCGGATGCAAGCGGTGCGGATGCAGCCGCAAGACAGGTCTTTGGTGGTTTAGAATTGATTAGATTGTAATAATAATTGCAATGAAGCTCACAATCGGGATGAGCGTTGTCTTAATGTCAGACTTCGTGAACAAGAAGGCTGTCCAAGCATGATACGCGAGCCAGTATGGCATACTGAAGACGCCCTTTATCGCAGACGGGATAATCGCGCGTCTCTGGGACATTATTGAAGGCGTTGCTACAATCGATTCAGACGAGAGTGTTATTTGAGTAGTGTCGAAGTGAGATGGAGGACAGTGAAAAATGAGACGCGTGTGATTTGCACTTATATACCTGTAGTGATAAAGCAAATTCAACAAAAGAAGGGCACAGGAAGGGCTGTCGGGAGTTTACGAAGCATTACTATAACACACCTATCACATACATTGAGCAGCACGCAACCACACTCAATGGAGCCGTTCAAGCTGAAACGCATGGATGCTTCCCCAGTGAGTACAAACAGAGCATTCAAACGACCGAAAGAGAAAAGTCTTGTTTGATGTGCCACATTTTATGAGCTAGTATTTTGTCTCTTGTTGATTATGGGATTGTGGAGACAAAATATGTCAGCACATTGGCAGAGAGCGACGGCTTTTCGTTAAGAAGTCTTACCAGAAGTCTGGCATCTCCTTAGAGCAGTAGTGTGGGTAACCTCAACATCGTCCTCGATACCAATGCATCCAAATATGAACATTTGGAGACAATTGGTTAGTTAGGTGACCATACTAAAGGAAAATGACAGTATCGGAGAACAAACGCACCGCTGACTTACTAGACAGGCTCGAGTCCTCTAGCGGTAGAATGACGAACTTACGAAAATTCAGCTAACATAGGCACATTTCAAATCTAAAACATCACCGAGAACTCCGTCTGAGACGTGATATCCGGTAATAACTAGTCTGAGTCCAGTAAGGCGCGGTGGTATCATTCGGCTCCTGATGCGACCGCAGCCTCAATAAATGCACCATGACACTCAGGTCGCTGATTAAGTCGTATGTAGCAGGCACATGTAGAATCGGATCAGCCACTTATCATTGCATCAGTCTATAGTTTCGGGATTGCGAACTCGCACATACCGCTTTCAAAGTCGGCCCGAGCTGCGAGTGTAGAAGGCCGGGCACATGCGGGTTGCAAGGGAAAGCTTGTTGAAAAGACATGCCCACACAAAGAGGTGGATTATTGAGGGAACTAGTTTTGCCAGAACAAGTATTGGCGATTGACATCCAGACCGTGTTTGTCTCATACATCTTTTAAGACCACATGCCGCTACAAATAGGAACATTTCGTATGGGCGCGATATGACAGCGCTGTTGTTTTGACGCTCGAGAGTTGAGGATGCGGTTTCAATTTCGGCCGACCGTTTGTTGAAACTCCTATGACATCGGTTACTTGAATACAGATGGCGAAGGAGTTTCAAATCCTCGAGGAAAGTTACGAATGAGCGGATGTAAGCTCTTCATTTTAAGTTACTAGTACTGTCAAGATGGTGGCGGTAGTGGTCAAAGAGAGGTTGGGCAGTCAGGGCTTTTGCGGTGGATAGCCGAGCTTCCGGAAGTACCCGAATAGGGAGAATAGTCGATTCAAAGTCTTGTATCTGGCCGTCAGCCATCTTCACAACTCACATTCCTCAGCTGGCTGCGAATGCTGCACATTAATGTAGAAAACTGTCCGAAAAAAAATGAGGATACTGGTCAGTGATACCTCTTGAGTAAGAACTAACAGCCATGTTCATAGTCTGGTTCTTACACAAGATTTCAGCACTACACAATGCCATCGATGCCGTCAGATTTACTCTTAGTCTTCTGTAAGTACAGACTAGGCTATCTGCTTGCACTTTGACGAATATTTTGATTACGTTCATATACCCAGCGGATGGCGATCCCCGGGTTTCTTGGGATGCTGGACCACGTCCCTACTCAACAAAAAAAATGGAAAACTTCTCAAAACGTATGCATGAACTTTTACGATGCTCCGAAGTTGAAAATGGGACACGTATAAGGCCGTAATTACGTGCTACTAGAAGACGTGAAGGGCATTGCCTAATAATGCAAGGCATGCTTGAAAGCTGTGAGTTCCTCTTCAAACCGATTTGTACAATGGTGTACTTTTTCCTTCTCAATCTCAGGGAGGTTGTCAGATGCTACTTGGCGAGCCAACTTCCCATGCGATGGTGACGCTATTACCAGCCTGATATGCCAGCGCCGAGTACCTGGGGAACTGCTTTGCCTGGTAAGCACTGCTAGCACATCCGCATAGCCGCCTGTTATCTTCTTCAGGGGACCTTACCTACTGGCAATTGCTATAGCACTTACAGTAAGTCCTATTCATTCTGCTTGAGGGCGATCCGAATAGACCGGTGAAAGATGCCCGAGTCGAAACTCGTCGATTCACTTGTTTCGGCGTATTCCGAGTCTCGCTGGCAAATTGGTCTCGAGAACGAGCGCAGACTAGCTGGACACATCTAAGTCAGATGCGAGTTTATATTACAACGGGCTGTCGGATTACGAACCCAGCGATCGAATTTTATTTGGTGAGTCCGCCTTTATCCCAGCGAATGTTTACACAAAAGTTTTGAACAAATCGGTTAGGACGATCATGTGAACATGTCAAAGAAGACTACAGCATGAAGAGCAACGAATGAGAACTCCACTCGAAGCGTCAATCTCATTTCGTCTCAGTTTCCTTATGAGACTGGTCCGCCTGTATCGGCTCGCCCGTTAGTATCAGCGTTCGGTCTCTGAATGGCAACGGCCAGCTACCTCAGTGGACTCGACGCCACCTCACAGAGCTTCATCATATGTTCAAATCCACGCACAAGTATCTATTCCACGACAACGCATGATGATGTGCAATATTCCTAACAAAGGCTTTTCCGGAAGACTCATATGCCATTTTCCACGCGGTCGGTCCCGAGTGACTATTTTGCTATATCTCGTGCAATTCCGACGCCCGGCTGACCATGGGCCTCTCCATGACCGACGGGAAACGTTACGCAGAAGCATTCATACTCGCGTCTGCAACTGTCTTGGTCCGGACACGTCACGACTTGTTTGCATAGGAAATCAAGTTATGACAATGGCATGACTTGGAGTTCTTCGTAGACTAATTCGGCCTGGTCGAGCTCACAAGGCACAGTCCTGTTTATGGCGAGGACTTGCTCTCCTGTGCTGGTTCTTTTAGTTTATCCTTGAATGCAGGCCTACAAACGCTTGCGTCATGCGTTCACGGAGCTTGCTCAATTACTAGTGTCCTTGGGCAGAAATCTTTGTCTGTTTTCTTTATTTCATGCGTATAAAGCGGTGTCTTTCGAATCCAGATGTTTCAACACAAAGTGATTCCTCAGCCCGTCCAACTCAGCAAGTATGAAGATGACTTCTGCTATTCTTCTCCTGCTCGCCTCCTTCGCCAGTGCGAGAACCTTTACTGTGCGCAACTCATGCTCCTTCACCATCTGGTATGTCAAGTCCATCCATTTGATCATAGTCACATGAACTGACTTGGTTTTTCAGGCCGGCTGTGAGCTCCAAAGCTCTGTACATACCCATAGATTCCTGATGCTCGTTTGCAAAGCTTTTTACAGATTTGAACGTCGCGCAGAACGTTCCTAGCCAGCCAACTGGGTAAACTCCTTTTTCTCGTTATTTTTCCATCCACTCACTTAAACATCTGATATCACGCAGATGGGAGGCACCTCCCAACACATCCGTCAGTTTCTATGTTCCCGACAATTGGGCGTCCGGTCGCATTTGGGGCCGCCGTGACTGCGATTTCAGTTCGAACTCGGGTCCAAGCTCATGCGCTACTGGCGGATGCAATGGTGGATTGCTCTGTGACCCTCACTCTGGCACGGTAAGAATCCCTCAGAACTTTCTCGCCGCGATATGTTCCTTAATATATATGTTTCCCTCTGAACTTTTATTCAGGGAGTGCCGCCGGCGACGTTGGCAGAATGGACGCTAGGGACGAACGGAAGTCCCGACTATTACGATGGTAATTACTGTGCAAGTTTATGCGTAAATTCACAGCCTTATTACACTGTAAATAATAGTCTCCCTCGTTGATGGATTCGACCTCCCGATGGCAATTACGAACAATGTTGGTTGTGCTGTCGCAAGCTGCCCCGTGGATCTGGATTCTATCTGTACGTTTGACTGTTTCTCATATGCAGCAATATGATCAAGAACTTATGGATGTTTACTTTCATGAAGGCCCGTCTGCTCTTCAGGGACCGTTTGATTCCGATGGTTCCCCTCTCGGATGTAAGAGCGCCTGTATCGCAGGACTCGATGACAACGATGGCAAGGAAAGCCATGTCTCTTCACCGTCCGCTACTAATTTCCTCTCAAATCAGGAAACTCCCCGAACTGTTGCACAGGCACGCACAGCACACCGTCGACCTGCCCCCCGTCCGGCGTAGACTACTACTCGTTCTTCAAAGACAATTGCCCGAACGCATATGCGTATGCGTTTGACGAGAGTAGCGGGACAGCACTGTGGACATGTCCCTCGAGCCAAGCTGCAAATTATACGCTTACTTTTTGTCCTTAAGTGTCGGAATAATAAAGAGGAGGGGAGCAAGGCGTATTTCTTGGAACAAGTACGATTTTTTATCGAGCCGCGATCTGTTATCTTGTTCCATCTGTCTTGCGTATTTGTATGCAGTGGATTAGTTCTCGTATTTTGTATAAACGCTTGATTCAGTACATTTGCACAGAAGCCTGGGAAGTTCAATCTGCCAGATGTACATGTCTTAGTATCCTTTCGCGCACTTTAGATATAATTCTAACCTAGTGAATGTTGCCAGATATGAAGGTGTAACTGAACTCATTGCATATTGGTTCGCTGCTTACCTGGTTTCTCATCAGTGCGGAAAACAATAATGCTGAGCCACCGGGACTTGCTTGCCAATATAAGCACGTCGTGAGTAGGGTAGCCTCATTAGTATTGTTAGTCAAGCAAAAGCAGTTGTGGAAGCTGACCGAAAAAGTCTTAAAGGTGCTGTTTGTGCTATTGGACTCCAATGCTGCTGAATACAATATGTAAATTTTGACTCAAAAAGCAAGCAACAATAAAATTGATTCAGCCAGGAATTGAACCTGGAACCATCTGTGTAAAGGACCACTAGGGTCAGCAATGTTAGACAGATATCATAACCGCTAGACCACTGAATCACCGTACAAAGCTTTAAAATATAAAATTACGGAGTCTCAACTCTATCGCCATACGAACAACTTTGGAGCCTCGTATCCAATATTTTGATAGGACAACAGAGACGCTCGTCGTGAACACGCGAGGCTGGGAGGATCTAACACAACAGGAATGCAGAAATACATATACGAAAAGTCTCCACTACAGTCGACCATCTCACAACGTGCTCGCTCTCCCTGTCCGATCAAAGCCCGCCGCCGCCAAGAATATACTCAATTGCAGCATGCACATTTCCACCGGTCGCAAGCAGCGCACGGACGTTCTGTGCCGCGTTACTGAAGCCCATGTCCTGCAGCTGCTGGAGCTGTACCTGAAAGCGCTCCTCGGGGCTGCGCGTGTCCGCTGGCTGTGGTGTCCCCGCGCCCATTGACCCCGTCGCGCCTGCGCCTGCACCTGCGCCTACCCCTCCGAAGCCTCCGAAGCCGCCCATCCCGCCAAGAAGGCTCTGAACGAGCGCGGGGTCAACTGCACCAAATGGCGCGCCACCCGCGCCTGTACCTGCGCCTGCGCCCTGTTGAGGTGGCGGCATCGATCCCAGAAGGCTCGCGAGCGCTGTGTAGGGGTTCTGTGCTTGCTGCGCAGAGGGTGATTGCGGTTGAGACTGTGCGTTCTGGGATTGTGGGGATTGGGGCGTTTGGGGCTGGGCGGTGGATGGGAGGCCGGGTGCGGGGAAGGCACTCGCGCTGGCACCGCCGCCGCCGAAGGGGCTCGCACCGCCTGCACCACCCATAAGCTGGGACAGTTGCATCATTGACTGGAGTGCCTGTGGGTTCGAGCTGTATGCGTGACGGTATCAGCGTCAGCGTTGCAGTCTCTCCGATACGAAGAGATGAGACGCACATCATTTGCCGGAAGGCATCGCTCTGCATGACCTGGCGCGCCTGCGGACCCATGGCTGCGAGTTGCGGGTTCGAGCTGATGATCTGGTCGAGCACGGCCGGGTTCGACATCAGCGAGCTCATCTGCTGGAGGAACGCGGGATTCTCGAGCATGCCTTGCATCTGCTCGCAACAGTTAGCGAGAACCGTTTGTAGGAAAGTGGACCGAGACGCACCATGTTCGGATCGCCTGGATTCAACCCCATCTCTGCGAACGGGTTGAAGCTCGAGTTGAGCAGCCCGTGGCCCATCGGTCCATTCAGAAGCGTAAGCGGATCGCTTGGGTTCTGCCCGGCTTGCATCGTCGGCAGCTGCTGCGGTACCGCCGTCGATCCGGAGCCTGAGGACGAAGCTCCGGCGGCAGCGGTGCGTGCGGCGCCCTTGACCATGTGGATGGTATCGGAAGGCCGTATCTTGTACGTCGAAAGCAGTTCCTCATCCTGAAAGGAGGAAGATGAGAAAATTGCGATAGTGAGAGTGAAATGGGACGCACCTTGAGTACTCGACCTAAGTTTGAGGAAGGAGGCGCATGTCAGAATCAGCTGGCGGAAGTACGAGCAGAGACGAGACGCACCGCTGTAAATCAGCCTTTGGCGGTCTGCTTCGACACCGGATTCGGTAGATATTGCCTGCTTGAGGTCGGCGACAGTTTTGTCAAGCGAGATTTTGATCTGCAGCTTTGCATCCGGACCTGCGCATCGACAAGCAAGCGGATATGTTAGTCGGACATCGGCGGGAAACATTCGATGATCAGCTGCGTGTAACGACAAGGAAGAATATAGTGGTGCGAACCCTTTATGTTTATGTCTATCTGTGGGGACGACGACGAAGGTGCTGATGAATCGGTGTCGGCCATGGTGGTTGGAAGCTGAGATGGGTGAGAGTGCCATCATGTCCCGCCGCGTCGAAACAGACGCGCGGCGATGACGACGACGACCTTGTATCTTGCCACATCATTACTTTACAAATTGTTTACTACAACACACGAATAGGAGCATACTCGGATAAGTATAAGCTAGTCGTACGAACGACTTCAGAATTTTAACGATCGGCCTTGCTGTCTTGGAGCGGAACCTCTAGTTGAGCTTTGGCCAACTTGGCCAGTCGGCAACGCTTGATTCACCACCATATGCATATCCTCAACAACTTTACACGACTGGTTTCTTCACATACTTATCCGACAACAAGTGTTCTTTTGCTATCTTCATACTGGTTCCGCTGAATGATTTAACATGGAGGAGATTCTGAGTAAACCGATGCGTCTCGTCTTTCCTGCGTTTGCCAATTAGTAGAAAACTTTTCGCTTCTCGCTTTTGTCGACGCAAGCTCAGAAGTCATGCAGTGTTCCAACTACGTATTCATCGAACTACCCACGTTCAGCTCAAGGGATTTCTCTTAAGCTTGTCCACAGAAACTTCCGCTACCAGAAACAGCTGCTGTAAGGCTGAACCTGTCTTCATTCGTTCTGGTCTCATCAAATTCAGGAAATTATTCCTTTAACTCTGTTAGAAAAACACGACATATCAGCCTGAAGGTACCTTGAAGATGTCAAATCTGAACGGTTTTTCCTCTGAAAAAATAAGTTAGACTCGAATCTTGGCATGAACAAATCCGGATTCAACTTGACGACGGCGAGCACGTGCACTGCGGCACAGTTCGGCTACCTCCGAGTCGCGACTGCTGAGTTCGGAGCGAACTGCAACTGCTGCTGGCCACCATGACCGACGGCCACAACGCTTGAAGTACGAGCATCATTGTCATTCGAGCCACAATCATATCTACGCATACTTAGGCTTCCCGATTTCGACATTACGCAGCAATACAGAACCTTGACTGATCCCGTTCATCGCACCGAAGCAATGACACTCACGCAACATCTGCCCCGCCCCCACCCCGATCCTAAACTAGTCTCGCCTAAACCCACAGCGTCGGCTCCTGCTAGTGTTAGGATCAGCCATGTGTATGTTTCCATCTGTTCTTCCGATTCAGATATTGAAGAAGAACGTTTGCCATCCGTGTAGGCAACTACGCGACTTGATGGTCTGTCCTGCGGAGCGTGGAGTCCTTTGGTATGTCAGCGAGAACAGCATAATCGAACAAGATATTCTCTCGAATATACCTTCGGTGCGTCTTGTGCCTTAGCTCAACTCGAATTTAATGTCCCAATATTGTTCTTGTTCTTAAATTGCAGCTACAGCGAACACTTGCACTCTTGACATTCACTCCTGTAACCCTCTCAACATTACGGCTTGCTTCGTCATGTCCCTCAGGAAAAGACGTGATCCTCCTTGCTGCTGGTGGCCAAGATGCTGAGCTCTTCCTTGCACTTTATATATACACTCCGAGACGCACTCGACAGGGAAAGACTATCCTGACCGGGCGTTCTTTCGAACAAGGAGCTGGTGGCTCGATGTCTACAGCGGAAAATTCGACTGATATGGACAAGGAGAGCGCTGTACAGGACGTCAAGGAAGAAGAGGACGCTGCAGGTTATTCCACGTCATCTTGGCAGCACGTATCCTCTCTTGTCGGCTCAATCAATAACAATGTACTGCTCTACGTGCCTCCCGCTCCTGCTGATCACACGTTCAGCGAAGGCGCAGAAATCAAAGCTCTGTCTCCGCGTCTGGTTGTAAGCAACAATGACTGCACGGTCAAGTTCTTCGACGTCAGCCTCGCGCGAAAAGGTCTTAGGCGCTCGACGCCTCAGCGTCCACAGGCTCACATCATCAATGCGCGGTATTTGCGGCATGACCATGGGCTACGAGGGGCATGCGAAGGCGAAGGATGGGGAGAACATGGTCTTGAACGAATTGTGCGGTATGAGCGGGTGGGGTGCTTGAGGCTGCCAGTTCCAGTGAATCACAGTAAGTCCCCACAGTATTGCGCACCATTTTACCTCCCGCTAAATTGTTTTACTTACCTTGTTAGCCTCGATATCTCCGGATGGCTCAACTGTCCTCTCATGCGGAGACGCTTCGACAATTTACCTTCACCGCATCCTTCCTGTACGCGACGGCACGTCACTCCTTTTCGAGCCGCTTGCAACATATACTGTCCCTGTTCCTGCTCCTCTCCCCACTCTCCGCTCTCCTCCACCCTCACAATCAACGACGCGTCCATATCTTCCACCCTATCCAGGCCACCAAGCCTATCACGATTCAGCAGCATACCTCCCCTTCGCTTTTGTCAATGGCGCGTGGGTTCTTGCGGGCGCTCATCCGTACTACAACGAAGTCACAGGTGTGGAGGTCCCACCCGCTTGCTTTACAACCGCATGGAGTGCGGATGGCACGCGTTTCGCTGTAGCGAGTCAGGAGGGTGCGGTTCGTGTTTGGGACATAAGAAGTAAGGAGCCACTTTCTGGCGCTGGGTGGGAGACGGGTCCAAGGGGCGATAGGGAGGCTGGTGAGGATGGGACTCTGAACTCGGATGTGCAACGTGTGTTGCTTGACTTCACTGGAGGCGCACCGCCTTGGGGCGTGCGTTCTTTGAAGTTCGCTCGGAATGCGAGTGGACGGGAACTTCTTGTCTTTACGGAAGTGAGCCTTGTATTTACTATCATCTTTCATATTTACAGAGCTAAATTCGACAACTATGTTCATGCTTTATCTAGCATGTCTCTCGCGTACACATCATAGATGCAGACACATTCTCGACACACGACGTCCTGCGTGTGCCACACGTCCAGCCAAGCGCCTCTGGCCCACTACCTCGAGATAACTCCAATCTTCCACCTTTTCCTCCTGGTTGGTCAGTCGACGTCAGCTCCGCTCCGACAACGAATCAACGACATGTACACTCAACAGGAACGTCTTACACGCCTCCCTGGGTGACTTCTACTCATACAGACTATCTTCCGCGCTTCGTGATTGACGCGTCAGCATTACCTTATGGTCCCATGGATGGCGCCACTGGTATAGGTCCTAGTCCAACTACCGGTAGTAGTGAAAGTGAGATTAATGCAGAAGTTGACAACATGGTACGCCGTGCTCGAGCTGATCTTCGCTCTGAGGCACGTTCTCTCGGTATCTCAGTTCCGCGGCGCAGACGTACGGGTCTGATGCCTCCAGAGGCGAGGCCATCTGGCACGGAGTCGAATACGGGAACGGATCGCGTGTTGAGTCCGAACATCCCCTTTGCGCGCTCGCCCGAGCCTTCAGCATACCGTACATTCGCTGACGTGGCATTAGAGGGCGACATTCTAAATGCAGAGGCAACCATCCAAAGGGCGATAGCGAATGGAACTTATGGAACAGGACATGTCGCGCTCGCCCAACGTATCAACGAACATATACGCATGAGAGCGAGAGCGCGGGAGCTTCGTGAATTGGACGGAGAGCAAGACGAGCGGCGCCGAAGGAACCCAAGCTCAACTTTGAGGGATGATGCGCAGATGGAGGAGGATATTGCGTATCATGCTGCGCTCGAGCGGATGCGAAATGAGCGTGACCGGATGCAGGTTACTCGAGAAAGAACCCTTGCTATGCTGGAGCGAAGGCGTGCTAGATTGGCGCGGGAGCGAGCTGACCGAGAGCAAGAAGGCACCGAGCGCGCACACGCGAGGACGTCCTCCACCATGCTACTTGACGAGCATGCAGCATATCATGTGGCTGAGTACGAGCGAATTCGCTCTGGCGCAGTGAACTCAGAGCATGGACAAAATGAAGGTGATGCCGGACCAGAGGCGATCGTAATTCCTCCTCTATCAAGTGCGCGGTCTGAGGAGGATGTACGCAATGTCCTAGCTGTGCATGGGATCTCGTCTGTGCGCTCAAGAGTAGGCGGGGACGCTGGAGCTGATGGGTCACAGAGCGAACGGCCAGTCTCGAGTACAGGTCTGCAGGGAACGGAGCACCGCCGCCCAAGCTTTTCATCTGCGTCGACGACCTCTTCGACTTCGCTTTCAGCGACAACTTCAACCAGTGCACAAGCTGGCAGTCTAAATGGCGAACGTCCCGATGCAAGTAGAGGAAGAGACATTGACTCTCTTCTAACCCCATCCATACGCAACATGCGCGCTGCGCAGGCAGCTCTTCGTGCGATTGACGCGTACAGAATGGATGTTGATGGCGAAGATGGGGACGACGGTGACGACTCAGACGCGACCGAGTTGGACTGTGCGGAGCCGAACGCGATTGTTCAGGATGATGGACCCACGTCGGATACTTCGGCAGGGCCATCTTCAATAGGGACAGGGACTGAAGCGACTATCTCTTCGTCTACATCTCCAGCTCTGTCGGCTGTCACCGCTACATCTATCACGTCCATGCCTCCCTCATTTCCCTCGTCACCTCCATCTTTACCAAACGCCGCACCTACGACTGATCAACCTTTCCCGACGTCATTTCCTAGCTCTTCTTCGTCGGCTTCTCCTCACAGCCTCCCACCGTGCCGTGATCTCATTGAGTCGACGGACCGATTGGATGTTGCAGGCGTCGCATTCGACCCGAGAGGTGCGTATATGTATGTCGCGACCGTCGATGGTATTACAGAGTGGGCAGTTAAGGGCGCGGAACAGCGCTGGTGGAATGCTGGTGGATGCATATGAGCGTAATGTCCCTTCCGTATACCTTTGCTTAGGCTGGGTGAAAATAGTTGAACCATTTGCAATTGTTTGCATTTCCACTCAGTTCCCTTTCTTTCGGACTCAACTGTATCTGCTTTCCATGAAAACTCAATTCATCATGATTTTAGAATGTATTATTGTCGTACCTCCTGTACTTCTTGTGTTCTCCTTGGATCAAGACTCTGGATTACTGTAGTGGTCAGTGAGCGAGTAAGTGATTATGTCATACATATGACAAAAACCTCTTTGCGGCAAATTCGGACATACTACTTCAAGCTTCAACTTCAAGTTCGACATTCAACGTTCCCTCCTACGTACTGTACTGGAACATAAGACGTTTTTCTTCTGCAACGTCTTCGCTAATGGCGACTCCGTCCCATCGTTATAGCTTACACTTGGTCTAAATGCGTCTCGACCAATCGTTCATTCGGAAAGAGCTCAGACGATTTCACGCCACACAGGACGCCAGCTGTCCTTGAAGTACACTCGACAGGGATTCTCTGTTTCCTAGGCTGCCCTATGAGATCTGCACATTGACAATTTTGGATGCTTAGTGATTCATCTTCACTGCCAACGCTCGTCGATGTCGATGTCGATGCCCGCCTGACTCATACTTTTGTAGAGTTCGAGTTTCCAGCCTCTCGAGACGATTCATCTCAGATAGACAATCATGAATACGTTCGAGGAGCGTCTTCTAGTGTGAGAGTCACGAGCAACTATTTGTGGCTGCTTCCTCCACCCTACTCTTGCAATTTTGCGCCATTTGCGGCGCTCGAGTGGTCAGTTTCAAGTTATCACTCTGCTCCGTGCCCAACAAAACCTGCAGGTTTTTCCTTGCCACGGCTGCCCGTTTATCAACTTTCTCATGGCCATATCCCAATCATCTAATTTATGATGCGGAAGTTTTTTGACAGATCTTCGTCATCAGGTTCGATTGTTGGTGTGGAGATAGTACCTACTCATCCATGAGTGAACTCTACATGAGCCATCCGAATGACAGGACATTTTCTTCTCTTCCTCAGCAGAATTAGGAAGTGGGAAGACCTCCGTTTTGGCAACATCATTGGATCAAGTGAGAGAACCTTGAAAGACTCACTTGACATTACCGCCCTGACCATACCCACACTGCTGGCGAAGCACCTGAGCCCTTACAGTTTCCTCCATTAAAGTCTGTAACACATTTATATTTGGTGGCATGCTCATTTAAACTGCGTATCTTTGTGCAATCGTTCTCACCAGTCCTTGTCCCAATGTCTTCCACACAGATCAACCCTTACTCCCTCCCTCCTTTGGATAAATATTCCCTCATCGGAATATGGATATCGACCATGCTGTACGGTGTGCACGTCTCCTATAACTTTTCAAAAGTGAAATGCTGACGAAAGTTTAACAGGCGCGAAGTGAGTCGGCCCAGATCTGTGAAGTCACTCGTCATCCGATATCTCTTTTCACAGTATCATTCTTTACGTTTTGTGCATGTATGTTTTACTCCAGAAGAAGTCGAAGAGCTCAGGACAGTGGTGAGTGCAACGCTTCGAAACATCTATTAATTGTTTATTAATTATCGGTCAGGCCGCTGCTCGCTACAAGCTCCTTCTTCTTCGCACTTGCCACTCTGCACATAGGTGCATCGCTTAAACAACTATTAGACTGCTTCATAGACGCTCCGAAGACAGGAATACCAGGTGCCGGGATTCTCTACTGGCTTAGCTTCACTTCGACTACGGAAAGGATCAAGGGCTATGTATATACATTCATTGTGAGCATGCTTGCATTGCGTTTGCGCTGAACATGACTCAAAGTGTTGTTGTAGGATACGACACAGGACCTCGTCCTCATATGGCGGCTCTATGTTGTCTGGGGTAACAATTGGATGCTCGCAATTCTTCCGGTGGGTAATTTACATTTTTTTCCATTTTTTTTCTTGCCTGATCTGTGCGCTTCACATTTACCAGTTCCTTCTTGAGATGACGCATTTTGGTGAGTTGCTACGCGAACGTGGTTCCTTGTGGAATTATTTGTCTAATAGCATTGATGCTTTACAGCTCTCGCCCTGTTCGAAACTGAGGTCAGCACGAGCGTCAATGGGATCCCGTTTTCAAGCAAGATTCCACTAGTGGCGTACATTCTTGTGATCATCGTGAACGTTGGAACGACCGCCGGCATTGCTTGTCGTCTTTGGTATATGGGCCGTCGGCACGCAGATTCTTTTGTTACGTCGTGGTCATCAGTCTCGCAGACCTCCAACCGATACTTGGCGCCTATCTTTACCATCGTCGAATCTGGTGCCATATTTACGCTTTCGTCGATCGTTTTGCTCGGTATGTTTGCAAAGAGCGACCCAAGGCTCGAGACAGCTGTCAATGTGGCCACTCAACTTGCTGTGCGTACAGCATTTGTTCTCGACGATGAATCCTTCCTAACGCACCGTTGAAGGCTACTACACCTCTTCTCATCATTGTTCGCGTCGGATTCGGCATTACGCACTCTATTGGAAGGCTTCAGAAGAAGGGACCACTCGACATTGGTAGAAATAACAACTCTGGGACAACAGCTGCTGTCAGCACCACCAATGTTTTCAGAACGATTGAGACCGATGCGACCGGGACACCAACAGGATCGTACTTGGACAACGGAGATTATCCTCTTGAAGATATTCGGGATAAGCCAGGTAGCTCTCTTACTCACTCGAAGGTGTGAGTCAGCACATACGTTATGCTCTTAGTACATAACTGTACCTATAGTCTGTGGCAACTTTCCTTGTCTATCCATTGTGCGTTCGCTGCTTGTTGCATACTCGGCTTGACATTATAAATATGCACCGTAGATTTTGTCCGTTATGTAATAATGTAACATGTCGTCTTAGTCCCATCCTTTGCCTCAGGCACTAAGGCCGTATCCTGTTCTGTATCGCGTGCAGCTTTTCCATGCTGTGGTTGTGGTCCGTCAAGACTCCAGAATAAACTGAATGTCCAAACTGCTCAAGAAGATCGGAGCATTCATAAGGAACGGTTCACAACAAGTGCTTCGACGTCTATCTAATCGAACGACAGGCCAAAGATCAAAGAGGACATGAAGTATCCTGTCGGAGCTGCAGAAAGCCCCCTCAAAATTTTTACTGACGTGTAATCGAGAAGCAGTCACCAGGACAGGGAGAAGTACGAGTGCGCATGACCTTCTCACGGAGCCTAGCTTCTTCAGAAGTGTATCTCGCCCTTGTTCGTGAGTGGCACATCCTGGTTGCAGCGACATGTGCCCTTCTAGACACTTCTTATACAAAGATAGACCTCTCTGAAAGCATCACCACGGGGTCCCTATCTGAAGTCTTGCATTTTGAGCAAACTTACAGTAGTACACGTGCCGAGCACCGAGTAAATTACAACTCCTAAAACCGTACAGAGAAAACAAAGAGACATAGTCCAGTATCTAATACCCATCAATTTAAAAATATATCTGGGAAAGGGTGCAGGCTACGATGTATACGGAACCAGAGTCATCTTGCCTTCCGGGGCGACGGAAGTTACGTTGAGTGGATCCGGGACGGTATAGGTGTCGCCTTTCAGCACGGGCGTCCCGCGGCATATGATAGCCCAAACGATCATCTTGATTTCTATTGCATTCGTCAGCTATACAACATTATGATAAGTCATGATATTCGAGTTCGCTCACCAGCAACAGCAAGCACTCGTCCAGGACAGGCCCAACGCCCAAGTCCGAAGGGGAAATATGTGGTGTTAATCGTAACGGCCTGCTTTCCTGACCCTATCCAGCGCTTTCCGTTGAACTCCTCGGCGTCTGGACCGTGGTATTGTGCACTCATATGGGAAAGGGAGGCCAATGGAAGTACCAGGTATCCTTGTAAAGAAAATTGAGCTTACGAGAAGCACTGTATAAGACTTCTTGAACTCACCTTTAGGAATAGTATATCCTCCAATGGATATATCCGAAGTCGTCATTCTGCATGTGCTGAGCGTGTCGCCTTTCGTTCGCATTACCTCTCGAATGAAAGAGTCGAGCTGTACTGCATTCTGCAGAGCATCATAAGATATGCCGACATTCTCTGCTGTAGGATCAATCTCTGTACTCTCGAAGAGCTCTTCCCGCAAAGCAGGGAGATAGTCTGGTCGGCTTGCGAGCTCATACAAAATCCAAACGGCTACGGACGCGCTGGATGCAAAAGAAAAGATGAGAACAAATGTAGCATGAGAGACGCATGAAGACGGACGTCTGATGAACAGAGGCGAAGATGATACTGTGATGATAGCGTACTCAGTGTGACAACTTTAGATAAGTGAAGTTGAAATGTACCCGAGCACAAGAATAGTGATACGCAAGTAAGCAGTGAAGCTGACTTTGCCATTTACGGCGCTGGCGTTCTTACATGCAAGATAGTCAAGGACACTCCCCTTTAATCAATATTAATCCTTGTCAAACTCGGGAAGAAGAGGGTATCAACTCGCCTTGTACAGCTCAGGGTTCCCCTTTGCTTCTTCAGGACTGTAACACTCGGACCGTACCTTCCGCCAGACCTCAAGTCCGATGACTCTATAGTACAAGGGAATAGTGGTGCACAGCACTCTTGCCCTGCACCCTTGTATTAAGATTCTGATAGTCTGAGTGGTAGGCACGAGTGAGATCTCACCAGGTAAGCAGACGCCATGTATTCGGGAACGCCGTGCCCCACCACGACGTGTTTTGGTAAAGACCAGTCACCACGGCCATATCATGCGCAACTTTCTCGATGGCCTCCAGATTCCTCGGGTTGACAAATTGCTGATAATAAAGTCAGCTCATCGCTGGGATGGGTCTCATTCCCAACATATGTGTGACGTACTGGACCGAGTATGACGAGAGCCATTGCTTCAGAAATGCTCCTATGTGTATGATCCAGCGCGTCTACGTATCGCGCTTCTTGCTTCACCCCGGGACCGGGACTTAAATCATGCATCAGCGTATTCGCATGCTTCATGAAAGCAGGGAACACTGGTCGAGAGCCTGTCAATACCAGTGAATGGTAAAATCAATAATCAGTTCTTGCCTTGTTCAACGACTAGCGGCATGCGAGTGATGATCACATTGCGAACGAGGTCGTCAATCTCGAGGAAGAACGCTGTGAAGAGTTTGTTGAAGTACTGAAGGTTAAGAATCTGGAACAGAGTGAGCCGCTCATTCGGAACGAAGAAAACAACTCATACAAATGCTGTTCCTTCTTCAAAACTGAAGGAGGTATTTGTCGTCAAAACCTCATGCGTCAGATTTTCATCGACGACGTATTCAAGCTGCAAATTGAACGATGTCCCAGTCAGATTTGGAACAGATCTTGGTTTCCCTACTTACCCGGCCCTTGCGTTTGACGGCGATCACCGGTCCGTACTGTGCGAGCGCCCTTTCATAGACTTCTCGTGGCTTCTTGAAAAGCTCGTGTTCCTTTTTTCACGCATTAAATATTGCTTATGTGCCAATACCCAATTTATTTTACTAACTGGTATAGCGACGATAGGAGGTGTGCGCGAGGCGTATTTCTTTCTCGGCTGCGTCAGAGAATCTTCTCAGAATCGTTTGAAGTGAATGAAAGGTATTCGCCTACCTTGGCGATCCTGGAGACCAAGGCGATCACGACAAGAAAAGCTGTGAGCGATGCGACGCCAAGCTGCACGACCGAGACAGAGAGAAAAGAGATCATTACGACTGATTCAGGTGGCCATGACAGGTAAACAGACTAAGGCTTTATATCTGACGGAGGGTGCCTACGGAGCCGCCGCTCTCGTCGGGAATCTTTTCCCGTGCAAGACAGAAGATCTGCCGGCACGCAAAAACGCCCAAAGTGAAGAATAGAAGGGCACGATCGAGTCGCCGGCGCATGATCTGATACAAGCTAAGATATGATAGGAGAAGAAATTTCTGTAAAGGCGTAAGAGGGACTCACGCTATGGTCAACGAATCCATGCCATCGTCGGAGTCTGGAGAACAAACTCGGTACGGCCATATCTCCATTCGAAGACATACATCAACATACACCCAGATCTTCTCGTACAAGTGAGAACAATCCCTACAGAAGCTCGGCGCGAGAGCCAACTCAGAGAACAGCCGAGCTACGGAAGCAGACCCTGTGCGACGGATCGGGAAAGTAATTATGTAATATTTTGGTACGTATAGCACTGCCGTATCGATATCGAGATCTCATAGCTTTGCGGCCTTAGCACAGCATTCACTCTCGTTACTGTCCTTGTCAATGTCATGATCAAACTCGATTCGTTTTCCGTCATCAGATGCCTTATATTTCACACTGATACATCAACAGAGTGCGTTCGCGTCTTCTCTCCGTTGTTTCCCGCCCAAAGTCATCTCAATCAAGTTCAAGTTGTGTTCAAACTCAAATCCCTCTTACGCACTCCCATCTTCCTAACGAGCATTAATTCCTGCGAGACTGGCGCCGGGCTTTCATCCGTTTCTCTCTGATTGGAATGATTACTGCATGGAGTCTTCACCCTTGAATCTTCGCGTCAGACTCGCTCGCTGTAGTCAAGAATGTTCGAATTCCGTCAAGTCGCTCTACCTCACATGCCTTATCGTAGCAACGCTCATCTTTCGTATACCCTATTGGATCACCGCTGCTATCCCACCTTTCCTCAGACAGCACAAGACCTGGTCCGTGAGTCGTGCTATTATACTGCCCAGGATTCGAGCGTTTGTAGGTACCGGGCAAGACGCGTAGAAGATCGCTAGTTTAACAACGATAGAGGAACTCGGTTTGACGTGGACCCGCCCCTCCCCGCAGAGGCGAGATACGCGAGATCGCGGAGTTGCAAGGCGTCAAGGCCGGGAAGACATGCGGCATCAGATACTAACTATACTAACGTGAAGGCTCGTCAGGGCCGCACATGGACAAAAAGGTTATCATAGTACCTATGGAAAATCCTATTAAGTTATCAATCGCTTAAGTTGTCTCCGTCTAATCTCATATCGCACATGACAGGCGGCGAGTACGTCTCGGGCTCTGCGCATCCGAAGGGCGGAGGATCGGACGCATCACTGGCAGGCGCCTTGAGCACTGGTCTCAGATCACAGGCGTACTATATCTAATGGTAATTACCGCGTCGTCCTCCGCGGCACTCCTCGACACGCTAGCGAGTTACTGTTGCCTGATTCATACCATCGGCCTCCGTGCGGGGAGCATCATCGTTGGCGGAGATTCCGCAGGCGCTTATCTCGCACTCACGTTGATACAAGTCCTCTTGATGAACTACTTGATGGACGTCCTAGTTCCCGGCGCGCTGCTCCTTGTCTTTCCCACTGCGGAGTGGAGTCCCATGGATGTCGTGAAGGACATTTCAATGTTGCATAGTGCAAAAAGAAAACGATTACTGCAGTGACTTCTTCAGAGGCTACAGTCAACGGAGCCTGTTAGGAAAACTCCTGCATGACGACTCGGACGCATTCACCATCCCATAGATATCGCCAGCTTCGTGTCGCCTCTCTGACTTATTCATCGGCTTCCCTGGAGTTTATCTTCTCTTCGGTGGCTCAGAGATCTGTCTTGACTCGTGCCACACGCTTCGAAACAGGACTCGTTGCTGGTACTGGACACGGGAGCCTTGCGTGTGTCGAGATGTCGAAAGTAACCTATAATTTCTTTGTAATGACCTGACACGAGCTGGAGGGAACTGAGGCATTCAAGGACATCGCATCTTGGCTAGACGAGCTTAAGTAGTGAAGTACGCTACCATTTTGCTCTCGAATTCGTTTGAAGTTCCAGCTGCTTCAATATCCATTTTTCGCCACAAATGGCAGCCCTTCTTGAGAACCTTTGTTTCTTCAAATTGCTTTAGTCTCTTTCGCTTACAAAATCCACTGTTGCAGCAGGTATGGGTGTCCTTCGTATGGAGACTCAGGAGCTATTGCAGTCTGCAGAAATCTCATGCTTCATTTGGTGAAGCGTTACTGTAAGGCAAATCGTAAGGTTTACCAGTCTCGCTTTGGAAATCCTCCAATTTGTTTAATGATGATCGTACTCGAGGTCACCGACTCAGAACAATAGCTAACTCTGAATAATGCATTTGATTGTTGAATAAGAACTTCTGTAGCAAGTTGATCGCTGACAGGCCGAAGAAAGTAACATAGTGCTTCTATTTAGACATTCTTTCAACAAAACTATAAGTGATAGCAAGTCTCTTCTCCGGTGATAGTTTATGGAGCATCGACTCTCAATATTTCCTCCAAGCTCGTGCATCTCTCACATATTTGATTTATTCACATCTAGAACACTTGAAGTCAAATATAATGGTCTCCGCGAAGCCTCAGCAGCCTCGAGTATACTTCCTGCATTTCCGTGCACTTCTAGACTCGTATACTCGACCTTCTGAGAGGTCTATCTACGAGAAGTTATTTGGTTGAAATTCTCGTTTTCATCTTATGCTCTCTTATCTGCATAATACGTCTGAACTGGTTAGAAGTCTGATGGTCACGCCGTATCACATACCGTTCTTATGCCCCACCTTTTGTCTTCTCCAACTGTTCAATTCGCTTGACATAATATATACCACACAATACGTCCAAGGTAATTGTTCGGAATAAAGGCAAGTACAGCAGTTGGTACAGCCCATCCACTTCATATGTCTCAACTGATATAGATCTCGGCGCTTTACCGTTTGGCAAGTGCAATCTCATATGAATTTGGATATAGCAACGGCCTTACGTGAAGTAAAAGCAGTTTGCGACAGAGAAATCATTGCTATATCACTTGGTTTATAGTGAGATGAGAAATGTAGTTTTGTAATCGGATTGTTCATATCAGTTCACGTTTTTCCTGTATGGTGATTTTGGCGGCCCCCTTTCAGTGTGCTACTCGTATCGACTGATAAATGTGCTTCGTGATTGTCCCTCTTGTCATCTCGCCAGTCATCACAGATGGCACCACGAGGAGCTGAATAGAAAAACCCAAGTTTCCCAAGCGCCCATGCGTGAAGTCTACCCTTCAAGGCACGACGACTCTGGACTGAGATGTTCAGTACACCTCATCTAAGGCAAGGGTACCTTTTCCTTCGAGGCAACGATGTCTGTCTTCTTTACCGTGCTTCAGGGAAAGCTGCCGAACTTTCTTATCCTTCGACAAATCCGTCTAGAACCAATATTGAGATGCATCACACAGAAGAGAAGAGTCGGTTGCATTGAAAGAAGAAGTGCGACGCATGCTGACTTCCCGCATTTGATTGGTTCTAAGTTATCAGTCAGTGTTCCAGAGTAGCGACTCCAAGACAATGCGGCATTCGGTGTCAACGCCATGATCTTTTCCCACTCTCATCGCTTACGGATGAAGTCGTAGCTTTCGGACCTCGTTCAGAAGGGAAGGAATGTGCAGATCGGCGATACGCGTCATGATGCATGCGGAGAAACGCGATTCTCTAAAGAGAGTTTTCAAGATGAGGCACAGGATAGTCCAGAGCAACATGGGACAAAGTTCAGAGATCAGACAACATGTACATAGGGATGTTCGGAAGCAATGAGAGGTAGCCGTTCTGGACTCCGGTACAGCGCATGACCCGCGAATCGGTGAATGAGCGTTCCCGAGTGCGGGGATAGAAGGACTGGACAGGGGATGTACCGCATCGTGTGCGAAAGCTAATCCAAGTCATAATGGAACACGATGAATGCTTGAATATAGCGAGCGCACCTGTGTTTGATTGGTTCTTTAGTGATCTCAATCATGGTTCTCGCCGTCCAAGCTCCAGAATATTCCCATTCTTTCCAGTCTTGTCCACGACTACGATGAGTGCCAGCAAGAAGACATTTGAAAAGCGAGACGACGCCATTGCCATTGAGCGCGAGGTGTCACGACAGAAATCAAGTGAGAGCAGCACTAGTACGAGCCCAGTGCCCAGCGGTCCAGACGAGTAAGCATCGGGAAATGCCGATTCTGTGGTTTACCCGTCATTTCGTTGACGACCGGCCTGGCTCTCGTCATATTCACAGTAAGTACAGCTTGTTCGTCCTAGACTGAAGCAAAACATAATTGGTATTCAACAAGGTTGCACTGAAAGATACTATCATCGGTATGGCATCCCTACTTTGTCCATTGAAACCAACTGATCGCTCTCTGCCGTCCAGCAACTGCAATCCCAACGATCACAACTGTATTCAACTCTATATGATGTGGGATTGGGTATCACTATCAGATCGTTGATGCGGCAGGATTCGGGTTAGGGATGCAAGTGCCATTCCTCACTATTCAGGCAGTACTGGACACTCCGGACATGCCCACTGGGAGTAAGTCGTGCTGAATAGCATCTTTTTTTTTCGAAACTCCTTTAACAAGTCCTTTTTTTTTTTTTTTTTTTTTCAGACGCGATTATTCTCTTCTGCACTACACTTGGAGGGTCCATTTCCATTTCCATAGCTCAGACTATCTTCTCCAACACGCTCGTGAAGGAAATTTCGAAGCACACGCAGGGAATCGACGCGCATCTCATTGCAACCAGTACTAGTGGGGTGACGACTCTCCGCCAAATCGTTCCCGCAGATCAACTGCAGGGCGTGCTAGTGACATACATGTACTCACTCCAAGGAACGTTTATATTACCCATGGCCGCCTCTGCAGTCGCTTTCGTTGTTTCTTTCTTTGTGAGTACATTTTTTTACCCGCTTGTCTCTAGATGAGTGCTCGTTATCGCTCTGCAGTCGGAGTGGAAGTCCGTCAAGGGAGAGAAGGCAATTCCAATTCCTGCAGCATAGTACGATCGCGCCGAGCGGTTGAATTGCTTGCTTCCTTCGCTTTACGGCTCATAGACCATGTATATATATTCTCCTCGTTGATTCGTTAAGCACTACCGTCGGAAAGGGATGTGAACACCAGTTGGATCGGAGTAGCTTGTTTCAGGACAGTATCACCTGAACCCCAAACGCGAACGAGGATCATTGCGGCCGCTGCGCATGCAAAATCCGGCATGAGAGGATTAGTTTATTCGCTACCGCTCATCCGGTTAGATCCATACCTTCTGGTGCATGTCCTGTCTTGATGCGTTAAGCGGGCAAAGCCACTTACCGGAATATCCCGGTCCGGGCCGCGCAGTGGATCTCACACGAGCAGCTATATATCAATCTCTTCATTGATGTTCTCTCATGATCACAAACGGCTACTCCGTCGACTTCTTGCTTGTCAAGCATCAGGATCTCTATCTCGATCAAGGCTCTCATCAATGCGCACCCAAAGTATCGGTTCGTCCCCGAGTCGGGACGAACTAATCAAATTTCTAGAACGACAATCTTCTGCAGATGTTCCCTCATTTTGTTCTTTGCTATTTGATCTCCGGCATCACTGTTATCACTGATAGAGCCTGCGGGTGAACTGGATGGACGGTGATGCGGTGTTACGCAGAAGACTAGCACTGCAGATTGATGATGATGCGTGATGCGAAGCTTCGCTGGCACTGGGCTTGGACTCGAGAGAATTTTTACCTGGTCCTGTGCCTCATGAACGCTTCTTTAGATTCCCTTCCGCAAGCATATATTGTCACCGAGTTGCTTGATCGCGAGCGCGGCTCGCAAGTTTTTGTGTGCAACTGTTACCGAAATCCCATGATCGAAACGTCGCTCTTTGCCGCTGGGGAAAAATAACAACTCTCAGGTGCGGAACTATAGGTGCTATCTGAGCTTCTTGGGACCTGGGAGACACAATGGTAACGTCAACGTCAATGTGCCCCCGTGGTTAGGCTTGGTATTCTTTCTGGCTTTGATCCTAGGATCAGGAGGAGTCCGCGTGCACTACTGCGTTCAAACATTTTCCAGGCACCAGGCCATTATTTATTTATTTATTAATGATCAATCCATTCGGACTCCTCGGCGTCTCCTTACGGCCTACAGCCAGCGCGGCGTCGCCCGTGTATTTCGGGCACCGTCTCGGGAGGGCGCTAGATTCTGGCCGTGATACATGTACATATGCATTTCTGGTTTTGCAGATCTGTCTATCTGTTCTTTTACCCGCCCGTGATATGGCCCCTTTGCCGGCGCTGTTAGGCACAATGTCGAGAGGGAGAGAGATCTGGCGCGGTATTGGGTTACGGACGGAGTTGGGGGGGGGGGGGGAAGGGTCGGCGACTTCGTTGAATGTGTCGCTTAACTTTTTTGATTTTTTGATTTTCGTTCTGTCAATCAGGAGGCTAACAGGAGTGAAGAGCCGATCATGTGTGACGGCAGATATATGCAGGGTAGACGCTTTATCTGACTCTGACAATTAATGCCGTAGGCACTTCATAATGAGGGAGGGGTAGAAAGCGAAAGGCGAATTTATTCAAGCCTTACGACAACACAGAATTTATTATTTCTCCTGCTAGCCATGTACAGTGGTAGTGTAGAGTTAGATACTTGTACACTTCAACCCGAACGAGCTGAACTCAAGAAAGCAAGAAAGACAACAACAACAAAAAAAAACAGATAAAAATTCGATAGGAGAGATCAAAAAGTCCAAACATAGCCATACATCTTACACCTCCGAGCGGTCGGTGAACGAGCGCGTAAACGGCAGCGGCCCGCGAGCATCCTTCATGTCGTCCATGGCATAGTCATCCGGGTACGCCTCCGTGGCAGTATCCTTGAACGACCCGACCGGCGTGCGCGCGGACGACTCGGTCTCGACCGTGCGGAAGACGTTGATCGTGCTGACGGCGGTCCCGCTGCTCACCCCGCCGCTGCCGATACCGGAGCCGGTCCCCCGACCGAATTGGACGTGCGGGTTGGTGAGTGCTCTGCTCTTGGTGCCGGAGCCGCCGCCGCCGCCGCCGCCGTGCGTGAGTCCGAAGCCGACGCGGACGATGATGAGCAAAGGAGTTAAGGCCTAGATAAAAAAAAAAGGCAAAAGGTCTCAGTATGAGTGCCTGGTTCGGACACCGTGATATATGATGGCTCGGAAACGCGGTATGCGCTTACCGCGAGCTGCGTGGCGACGTTGACGGCTGTCTCGAGCCTCACATCGTTTCTCGCGAACATGCCCAATAACACAATCGAGCTGAGCGTGAAGATCGCGCCAGACTCGACGATCGTGTATATCGGCGCCATATATCTGTTTGTGGGCTTTCCGGAGGAGCTCCACGACCCTGTCGAGCCCGAGAGGCCACTCCGCCTACCCATGTACCATAGCCGGCCGGCGATCCCAACGGTCGTGCCCACGTTCACGATGATGACGAGCACGTATGCGACGACGGGCAGCTTGGAGGAGAACGGAATCCCGTTGCTGCTGACCTCGGTTTCGAAGAGTGCGATTCCTATTTGGGGGAGGGGTGGTTAGAGAAACATGCGGCGCGTGGGGGGAAGGAATGCGGTGGGGTGGGGTGGACTCACCGAAATGGGCCATCTCGATGAGGAACTGATTGGCGTGAGACGGTTAGTTTGGTCAGGCGTTCATGCGAGGGAGCGGCTGTACGCACAGGGAGGAGAGCGAGCTTCCAGTTATTTCCCCAGACGACATACAGCCTCCAAATGAGTACGAGGTCCTGCGTCGTATCCTAGCGCCACCATTCAGCTTTTCCATCCGCTCTCAAACAAACTCAAACCCACAATGAAGGTATACACATATCCCTTGATCTTTTCCGTAGTTGATTTGAAGTTGAGCCAGTAGAGGATCCCTGCGCCTTGGATGCCTGTCTTTGGCGCCTCGATGAAGCACTCTATGAGTTGCCTGAGCGAGGCGCCTATATGTAGAGTTGCGAGGACGTAGAGGATAGTGCTCGTCGCCAGCAGCGGCCTGTGCCAAGCACGTCGAGATTAATATTGTTATTACTAAGAGTAAAAGAATTGGGTGATGCGTACCACTGTCCACGGACTTCATTCTGCTTGCGCAGCAGGATGTACATGCACGAGAAATACAGAATGACGCTGTGTTGCAAAAAGCGACATCTCAGTTAACGCGGTGACTTTGAAGATAAAAGGTATGAACTCACTTGACGCCTGATCACATCAGGATTCTCCGTTAGCAGTTTATCATCGCCGACAACAACGCGGTCGCTCACCATAGACCATCGTCGAGATCCATATCCCGATGAGGCTGTACTTGTCGAGCGGCGGGAGGGAGTACGGGTTGATCGCCGTGGCCATTTCGATTTCGGATGCGTGCGAGAAGCGCTAGGCGACGAGCAGGTCAGGCTCGAGAGGAAGAGGACGACGTCGAGGGAGGGATAGAACGGCGATTCGGAGCTAGAACTGACCAGCGCTCTTTATTGTTTGTGGTTGCACAGCGTTCTGAAAGTTGTGATGATCAGAGTATGTAAGTGATGGCAATGAGCGGAAGCTATTTTTGAAATACAATACAAGCTAAGGGCGTGGACGGGATCGGAGATGCAGCGCCAGCGCATGGCCCCATCCAGTGCATGAGAGCTGATAGCGCGTGTCGCCTTCGTGATGCAGGTAACAGACCATCCACATCCTCTGTGCAAGACAGAATACGATCACGGATTGATGGAGATTCAGTTCAATGTGCCTTGCGTGCGTAAGACAATGTATGATGCTCCTATGACCGCGTGAAACGGACACGAGAACCCACACGAGCACTCCAGTGTCCCACGCCCGACGCCTGGCGATAGAAAATAAGCTTCACAGTACTAGTCAACTGAGATCGCTATCCATGCCCGCCTATTGCCGCGTATTAGTCCAGAAATGGCATAGTACCGACTACTATATATAGTACCTCTTTCCTTACCGGCTCTCCGATTCTCTTGACCTGTAACGGGTAGTACTGTACGGTTGGATGCATTTTGCGTACTGAGCTTGCAAGCAGTTCAAACCAGTCACAAGATAACAATTGGGAATTCTGTCTGGTTCTCAGTTTACTCATCATTTTTTTTTTGGAATTACATTGGAAAGCGAGGGTTTGACAGGGCGTTAGGAGCTAGAGCACCAATGTTAATGCGCTGCTATGATTAGTCGTTCAATAGCACTACCGCCTTTGAGATCTAGGTAACATACCAGCCAAATGGGACCATTCATTTATCCAACCGCTTCCTCTCCAAGCATATGCAAGATAAAATCCCAAGTACGTTTCAAAGTGATCGCGGATTGATAGATGGAGATTTGCCACAAAAGCCAACTCGATGTGCGATGTGTGCCTTGCATTTGTAAGATAAAGCATATCCGCAGAACCATGCTTTCGCATTGACTGCGCGAAAGGGACACGAGACTGCCGGGAACCACAGACTTCCACCTCGGTTCTTTGGCTCGACCCAACACCCTACGCCCTGGACTCTGGACCTCAGTCATTAGGATTTGGGAAATAGAATAAGGTTCGCAGTCAATAGAGATGGTATATCCAAAGTGTATCATGACCGAGGCACGAAAGTCGTTATGTTGACCGATCTTGCCAGTGCCACCTATTGCTGTGTCTGAGTCTAGAAGCGGACTACATATATATATATATACAGTAGCTCCTTTGCTACTGACTCTCCTGTAACTCCATTCAATCGCCGGTTGCCCTTTTCAGCAGTGCAGTTGTATGCATTGTGTGCGCTGCTTGAGTCTGAGATTGCAGCAGCTTGAATACACTTATGTGAATAGAACCAATATGCTTGCGAATTCCGCTCGGCTCTAGGTTTACTTCGTGCATAGATGAAGAGCGACCTTAAGCTTGTAAGGACATTCCCTAACCTGAGACGAACGATGATCGAAAGTTAACCCAGTGATTAAATTTCTAGGTATATTAGACGTGCGCGAGGGTAACAAAGATGCATGACAGAGAAGCCGTGGAACCGTAAAAACTGTTAATTTTTGGAACCGAAAAGAAACATAGAAAGAGCACAGATGTTAAAAGAGAACATCCTCTACTCCTCTTCGGCTGCGTATTCCTCTTCGACAGGGAGCTCTTCCTCATATTCGCCCTCCTCATCGGCGCTGCAAGAGGCATTGATATCAAAAAGAGGGAGAAGTTGAATGTGGAATACTTACGTTGCGTCCTGATACTGCTGGTACTCCGCAATGAGATCCTGCATGTTGGACTCGGCTTCCGTGAACTAGGAAACGGAAACATAACGCGGTATATATTAGGTTCCGTCGCACAGCCGAATATATTAAGGCGGACAGACAGACGCACCTCCATCTCGTCCATACCCTCCTGGGTGTACCAATGCAGGAATGCCTTGCGCTTGAACATCGCCGAGAACTGGCCGCTCACACGCTTGAACAACTCCTGGATCGCAGTCGAGTTCCCGACGAACGTAACGCTCATCTTGAGCCCGCGCGGCGCGATGTCACACTGAGAGTTGAGAACATTGTGGGGGATCCATTCAACAAAGTACGCTGCGTTCTTGTCCTGGACGTTCTGCATCTGCTCCTCGACTTCTTTCATCGAGACTTTCCCTCGGAACATCGCCGCGACCTAAAGCCGCCGTTGTTTCAGAAGATGCTATGAGAGAACAGGTGAGGAAGAACAGACTGTAAGGTAACGTCCGTGGCGTGGGTCAGCAGCGGCCATCATGTTCTTCGAGTCGAACATCTGTTGGGTGAGCTCCGGAACTGTCACGGCCCGATACTGCTGGCTCCCGCGCGCAGTCAGAGGAGCAAAGCCGACCATGAAGAAGTGCAGACGAGGGAAGGGAACTGTCGGCGGTAACTGTTTCAGCAGAACTCAATGAATATGGGGGGGGGGGGGCATACCCATGTTGACGGCCAACTTCCTCATGTCAGAATTGAGCTGTCCAGGGAACTGCAAAACCAAATGAGAGCAAGCCTGTCACTGCGGGAATGAGATACGTACTCGAAGAGAGGTCGTCACGCCGCTCATGACGATCGAGATGAGGTGGTTGAGGTCGCCGTGCGTCGGCGAGCTGACCTTGAGCGTGCGGAAGAAGATATCGTACAGCGCCTCGTTGTCAATACAGAACGTTTCGTCCGAGTTCTCAACGAGCTGATGTACAGACAGGGTCGCATTGTAGGGCTGCAAAGAAAAACATGAGTCCTATATCGTGCGTGACATGCTGCAACGAAACGGACCTCTACAACGGTGTCAGACACCTTCGGGCTCGGGATGACGGAGTACGTGCACATCATGCGGTCCGGGTACTCCTCACGAATCTTCGAGATTAGCAGCGTGCCCATGCCAGAGCCCGTACCACCGCCAAGGGAGTGCGTGATCTGGAAGCCTGTCGAGACATGAGTTTTACTGTCGGCGCAGTCAAGGAAAGATACTTTGCGAACCTTGCAGGCAGTCCGTGCCCTCCGCCTCCCTCCTCACCACATCCAGCACAGAGTCAACTAGCTCAGCGCCCTCCGTATAATCTAAACAAACAAAACAAAAACTGAAAAAGTACCCCAATCGGAAGGTAAAAAGAGCACGTGACTCACGGCCCTTTGCCCAATTATTACCCGCGCCATTCTGGCCAAACACGAAATTATCGGGGCGGAAGAGGGTGCCGAGCGGGCCATTGCGCACGGCGTCCATCGTGCCGGGCTCGAGATCGACGAGCACGGCGCGCGGGACGTACTTGTTCGTACCCGTCTCGTTGTAGTACACTGAGATGCGCTCGAGCTGGAGGTCGAGCGTGCCCTTGTACTCCCCGTCGCGCTCGATGCCGTGCTCTTCCGAGACGACCTCCCAGAACTTGGAACCTAGTCATGGCGATCATATGAACGCGCCGTAAGAAAGAGAGAAAGAAAGAGACAGGGATAAGGACGCAAGCGCGTGCGCGAAACGCGTACCGATCTGGTTGCCACACTGATTGATTGGGGGAGGCAAGTTTTATGAATGTGTTAGGAAGGCCATGCCAGGGTTAGAGAACGCGATTGAAAGAACCTGGCCCGTTTGGATGTGGATGATTTCACGCATGTTGTGGGTGTGTTGATGTTGAGACGCGGTGGTTGGGAGACGGAGGACGCGACGGAGGCAAAGATTTGGACGGACGCCTTTCAAATTCAACCAACGACACGCGGCTTACTTTATATTTAGTCACAAATTTGAGCATGGTGTCATGTCACAAATGTCAAGTATCATGCCTTGACATAAATCAATAAACCAAACGAACCGAAATACGGGGTATATTCGGAAGCCAGACGAAACACATAGTTACAAGCAATATATACAGAACGTATTTATGCGAGTACTCATTTTGTCGAGAATAGAATAGAATATTAAAGCCCTGAACGAGACTCGCACCCGACAAAAAAACACCACCATCAATCACCGTCAGCGTCGAACTACAGCGCGTCGATCCACTGGCTAATATCCTTCAATGTCTCCGACCTCTCAGGCTCATGCCATGGCATCGTGATGAAATCATGCGTCGAGTCCGGCACCTCGTTGTATCGCACATTCTCTTCACCCACATCACGCACCAGCCTCTCGTGCAGTGTGCGGTACGAGTCCAGACAGATCTCCGCGTCGCCGGTCAGGAGGTAGATCTTCCCAGGAAACCCGGCGAATTCACCCTCGACGACTTCCTTCGGGAGCTGCAAGGAAGCGGGAGAGATCCAAGGGTTGGTGAATGCGGCGGAGGTGGGAAGCGAGCCGAGGAGAGAACGCTGGGTATACCCCTTGAAGAACCCGCCGCAGTAGTCTGTACGCGCGTTGCGCGTTATCGACGCATCCTTGCCGGTGTGTGTGAGCCCCCATTCGGACGTCGGCGAGAGCAGCAGTAGCGCTTCTGGGTTCGGGAGCCCCTTTTCGGCGAGATGTTCGCGTGCAGTGTATCGTGCGAAGGCGAGTGCGAGATGACCACCTGCGGAGTCGCCGCCGATGATGATGTTGGACGGTGCGAAGCCGACAGTGTGGATGAGGTAATAGTAGGACGCGAGCGCGTCGAGGAGGGCAGCAGGGAATGGGTTCTTCGCAGGGAAAGGAGCGGAGGACGATAGACGGTAGCCACCAGCAAATATCCGTGTGATTCGAGAGCAGTGCTCGAGCAGACCGCTCGTGACGGGACCGATCGCTCCACCTCCAGGGTGCGCAGAGCCCTGGACATATCCACCGCCTGTCATGTATGAATCCAATGGTCACATCAATCGAATTCGCGTAGAAAAAACGAAATAACATACCATGGAAATGCAAGATGACCTTCTCGTCCGCACCCGCCTTGCGGTTCTTGGGGCCTTCGACGCCCTCACGTTGGTACCAATACCCACACGTCCGCTCCACCGTCACGCCCTGCATCTGCATGAACTCCTTCACCTCGCCCTGGATGAGATCGGCGGGCAGGGGCGGGACCCATGTGAACCCGAGCGCCTCTGCATCGGGCGAGTTCGCGATCGCCTCGGGGTCTGCGCCAGGCGCGGGCGGGATCTCCGTAGCGTACCATGTTGCGACGTACGCACGGGTGCCTGTAAGGAAGATGACGCGGCTCATGGACCATGTTCGGCGCGGGCGCAAGAAGGAGGGCAGGGCGGTGAGGACCCAGTAAGGAAGACGGAGGAAGAGGGTGGAGGTGATGAAGTATGTGAGGTAGAGCGCCTTGAGCGGCTGACGCCGGAACTCGAACATCGCGGCGTGCTAAAGGATGAGGGACGGAGAGTGGGTTAGAGAGGAGGTAGACTTAGAGTGAGACGAGAGGACGACGGATGGTGGAGGTGAGGAGAAAGGGGATGAATGGGTTATGTGTGAAGAGAAGAAACAATGCAAGTGTAAGCACTCAGTTGGTCTTCGTCTTCTCGATAATTTGATCTTCAATGCGAAGACGCTCACATATAGTCCAATTTGTAATTCTCCGTTCTTCTCGTAAAGCAGCGCTTGATCTAGAGGGGCCAAGTCATTTCGACGGGCAGAACAGCATCTTGGAACCTGATGTCCGTCTTCATGCCGCCTTTTCCTTTGCACAGTTCTGAGCTTCCAAAAGATGGTGTGCACACTTCTATCACCACTTTCGACACCCACTTTGAGTCAGCACTCCAAAAGGCAAATCTGCTCTGCGGATCACATGGCCCGAAAAGAATCCCTCCGAGTGGCAACTCACAGATCACTCATAGCAGCAACTTACAGATTGCTAAGAGCAGTAACTCCGCAGATCACTCAAAATGACAGCATGCAAATATTAATCATCTACACAAGCAATCTCACACTTTTGAGCTCAAGCAACTCATTTCTCATGCAGGAGTTTTTGGAAGAATCATGAAAAAAAATATTCCATCTAGAAAATTGAGATTCTATCTTCCCCATGGGTATTAGTGAATAAATTGCCATGTTACATCAACTAATTTGAGTTTCCTGATGATGCATGAATAGATTGCCTACTTTGCTATCAATAGAAATGGCCTTTTCCTCTGGGTTCTCTCAGAAACATCTCCTTTCACATAGACACTTTCCTCTGGTGATTCATTTCTTTAGATTGGTTACTTTGCTTTTCCTCTAGCATTTAACTTATTTTTTACTAATTAAAAGTCCTCCTTATTCTCTCAGCTAACCTCAGTGCTTATATGACTGATTCAAAAGACTGTGTATTCTCTCATCTCTTCTATGTCTATCTCTACTTATTAGCTTATTATAAATTTGCAGCTATTTGTTCTCCTCTTTCTAAGCTATTTTGCTTTCTTCTCTATAAATCAATTCCTACAAATTACCTTTAGCTCTCTGCCTAATAATTAAACTTCAGTAACACCTTTTTTGTTAATGAAATTAGTCTCATTATAACAGCTAATTTAGCTTTATGGTTTAAGCCCAATTTGCTTAATTTATGTGCAAAGTTATGCTAGCTCTTTACTTTGCATGTTTTCTGAGAGGCTATAAAGTTTGTTTTGCCTCTCAATTGCTCTTAAACTACAGCCACCACTATCACCACTACCACCCTCCACTTTGCATCATCTGTCTCTTTTTTTGTCTCTTTTGCAGCTATTTTCAAAAGTATTTGCACTCACATGATTTTGTGACTCTGCATATCTCAAAACACAAAACAAATCATATCTCCATACCTCAGTCTATCTAATATCACTTGAAAGTCTTGAAATACAGCAGCAGATTGCTATAAATATTTAAGTTACTTTGCTCTTTTCTCTCTCTTTCTTCTCTCCCTCTCACTTATCTGAATATAGAAATACCTTCTTCACCTTTATCTATAAACTCACTGTTTTTTTTTCACAACCAGAACATATGCTAATATATTTACTTATTATTCTGTTTCTTTACTGACTTTTTATTTAGATTTTAAGGCAACAGAATCCAAGTTCTTTCAAACATGTGTAGATGTTATATCTATGATTTTTAAATTAACAATTTTTTTAATAAGGACTAAGATAATGTATTATCTATAAAACACAGATGAAGCTAGGATGGATCCAAGCACTCTGTCTAAAACACAAGTCCTGGCAAAGCCGGAATGGATCTGAGTATAGCAGTTAAAAACTGAGTCCCGTCGAAGCCGAAATGAATCTAGGCACTGCGTTTGAAACAAAGTCCCAGCTTCGCCAGGACTTCAGCTGGTTTTGTTGAGATTAGATTATATATCATACAAGACCCGACAAAGACACCAACATCGAACTACAGCGCGTCGATCCACTGGCTAATATCCTTCAGTGTCTCTGTCCTCTCAGGCTCATGCCATGGCATCGTGATGAAATCATGCGTCGAGTCCGGCACTTCATTATACCGCACGTTATCCTCACCCACGTCGCGCACCAGCCTCTCGTGCAGCGTGCGGTACGAGTCCAAACAGATCTCCGTCTCGCCGGTCAGGAGGTAGATCTTCCCAGGGAATCCGACGAATTCATCCTCGACGACTTCCTTCGGGAGCTGCAAGGAAGCGGGCGAGATCCAAGGGTTGGTGAATGCGGCGGAGTTGGGGAGCGAGCCGAGGAGAGAGCGCTGAGCATACCCATTGAAGAGCTCGTCGCAGCAGTCTGTACGCGCGTTGCGCGTCATTGATGCGTCCTTGCCGGTGTGCGTGAGCCCCCACTCAGCCGTCGGCGAGAGCAGGAGCAGCGCTTCTGGGTTCGGGAGCCCCTTTTCAGCGAGAGATTCGCGTGAAGTGTACCGTGCAAAGGCGAGTGCGAGGTGACCACCTGCGGAGTCGCCGCCGATGATGATATTGGACGGTGAGAAGCCGACAGTATGGATGAGATAGTGATACGATGCGAGCGCGTCAAGGAGGGCAGCAGGGAATGGGTTCTTCGCAGGGAAAGGAGCAGAGGACGATAGACGGTAGCCACCAGCAAATATCCGTGTGATTCGAGAACAGTGCTCGAGCAGACCGCTCGTGACGGGGCCAATTGCTCCGCCCTTAGGGTGCGCAGAGCCTTGGAGGTATCCGCCACCTGTCATGTATGAATCCAATGGTCAGATCAATCAAATTCGCGTAGAAAAAAACGAAATAACATACCATGGAGATGCAAGATGACTTCTTCGTCCGCACCCGCCTTGCGGTTCTTGGGGCCTTCGACGCCCTCACGTTGGTACCAATACCCACACGTCCGCTCCGCCGTCACGCCCTGCATCTGCATGGACTCCTTCACCTCGCCCTGGATGAGATCGGCTGGCAGGGGCGGGACCCATGTGAACCCGAGCGCCTCTGCATCGGGCGAGTTCGCGATCGCCTCGGGGTCTGCGCCAGGCGCGGGCGGGACCTCCGTCGCGAACCACGACGCGACATACACACGGGTGCCCGTAAGGAAGATGACGCGGCTCATGGACCATGTTCGGCGCGGGCGCAGGAAGGAGGGCAGGGCGGTGAGGACCCAGTAAGGAAGACGGAGGAAGAGGGTGGAAATGATGAAGTATGTGAGGTAGAGCGCCTTGAGCGGCTGGCGCCGGAACTCGAACATCGCGAAGTGCTAGAGGAGGATGGTCGAGGTGAGGAGAAAAGGGATGGATGTGCGATACATGTGTAATGTGTATCAATGCAAGTGAAAGCAACACATATAGTCCAGCTTGTAATTCTCCGCTCTTCTCGTAAAGCAGCTCTTGATCTAGACGAACCAAGTCATTTCGACGGGCAGAACAGCATCTTAGAAAAAAAAATGAAAAGAGGAACCTGATGTCCGTCTGTCGATGTCGGCGACGCAACTTCAGCGGCCGTCTTCGTGCCGCTTTTTCCTAAATTCCTTTGCGCAGCTCTCTGAGCTTCCAAAAGACGGTACACTTCTTTGTGAATCAATTACCACAGCAGCGCCGCGTACAGTAGTACGTAGACGTGGCAAACGGATGCAAATCTTGGTTCCCTAACTTGGTGCTCATCTATCTAACTGAAAAAAAAAAAACATTCACAAACACAAATTCACTTCCTTTTCATCTGAAACTAAATCTACTTCCAAATACGGCAATCTACTCAAAAACTAAACTTCACCTTCAACAAATCCTTCCCTACCACTTCGTCCTTCCTCTCCAGCAACTCCGGCATATCCCACGTGCAGCTCACGAACCTCCCGTTCAGCCAGTCTCGCCTCTCCTTCACGAGCCACACGACACTGTCTGCGGAGAGCTCGGGCGCGTCGATGAGCATGTGCTGTAGAGCGGACGGCACGGAACGCAGCGTGAGTCCTGAACGGAAAGTGCCGGGGTGTATGGCGAGGACGGTGATGCCTGAGGAGGAGAGGTCGACGGAAAGGATCTCGGAGAGACGGAGTAGCGCGAGTTTGCTTATCTAGAATTAGTTTTTATTTAAGATACACAGACCAGAACAGAGTGTAGAGAACAGACACTCACAGCGTATCCAGAACACTGCGGATTCGTATAATGCGCAGACACGCTCGAGTAATTCACAATGTACTTCGTCTCGCTTGCGCTGTCCTTCATGAGCGGAAGCACCGCCTGCGTGACTGCCAACGTCCCACGGACGTTCGTCTCCAGCGCGCTCCACCAGTCGTCCGGATCACTCACAGAGATGGGGACAGTCGCATCGATGTACCCCGCGATGTTGAGCAGCGTGTCGACCGTGCCGAAGGTCTCGCGAGTCTGCTCCATGGCGGATCGAATAGAGGATGAATCTAGGACATCCATGGTGAGTTTGAGGACTTTTGTCGTCCGACACTCCTTGAGTATCGCCCCCTCGAGCTCATCCAACACGCCCAAGCTCGCCTCCCGTGCAGTGAGCACTAAGCCCGCTGATCCCGCCCGAGCAAGAGTGGCTGCGGCCGCGTACCCCACACTGCTGCTCGCATTGCTCACAAAGACGACGCGGCCCGCGAGGTCCGTGCTGTGCGTAGCGATGGCGGGGTAGGGCGCGTGGTGTATAGTGGGCGTGAAGTGGTCGCCCGGAAAGGGCATCCCACTGGAGTCCGGGATCGGGGCTGGGATGGAAATCGAGCTTGTGCTTGGAGGCGCGGGGTCTGCGACGGGGTGCGGAGAGTCGAGCACGGTTAGCATGAGATTCTTCACGTCGTCGAGGTATGAGCAGATGAGTGGCTCGTCCCATACGTCGCTTGCCTATAGTAACAGAGTCTCAATAAATTTCTGAAAACTTTGAATCTGGACAAAATGCGCTTCGCTTACCTGAACCTGCAGCCTCATCTCGCCATTCAGGCTCCAGCAGTGGAACATTCTTCAAGGACAAAGCCATTGACCATCAGCCCGCATTTCTCAAGTCGCGGGAACAAAGTCGAAGAACTTACATTCTCTGCCAAGGGAGTCGATGTCCGAACACCATATCCACCACCTCCAAAGTCTTCTCCTTCGACCTCAGAAGCAAGCTGACGTTCCCCAGATTCGAAGTAATTGTCACGTGTGGGTTGCTGATGTCCTTCGCCATGCGCGGCGGGTGGTGCGCCAGCTGCGCGGGCAGCACGTGCGGCAGGTTGGGGTTCTGAAGGTAGTGGTCGAGTTGGGATTTGAGCTGCGACATTACGGAGATGATTTGATCGCGCCGGGACGCGGAGAAGGGGATGGAGGCGTAGGGGATTCGGAGTGAGACGAGGGCGAGCCCGGCGATGAAGTGGGAGAGACCGGTGTGTGGGGGGACGAGGTAGCGGTCTTGGGCGACGCTGTCCCATTCCAATCCAATCCGATTGAATAAATATAGACGAGAATGACGAGGACGAAAGACGAAACGTACACAGTAGGATCGAACGTGAAATGCGCCGTCGCCGCGTCCTCTGGCTTCACAGGGTTTCTCGCAAAGGTCACGAGACAGACAGCAGCATCAAACAAAGCGGAGGGTGTGAAACCGAGTGACTTTGTGGCACGCACGATGCGTCCGCTCGTGTCGCGGTCAAAAAGCGCGTGTACACGGATCATTTTGCCTGGAGTGATGACGGCGGAGCGCGGTGGGCGTAAGCTGTGCGTTGGCTTCGCGCCGTGACAGATACTTCATTGTCAGATTAAGCAAAGTGCAAGAGGGGAGAAAGATGAGCTCACCACCGGATGCATGAGCATCTCAGTCATCTCCTGCATGAGCTTCACGCCCTCCGTGTCCCAGTCGTCTCTGACCCCGCCCGTCGCGGCGATCGGCGGGACCGGCAGGCTCTTCCACTCTTCGCCCCACGCGAGCGCTTCAAGGGTCTCGGAGGGTGGGTCGGCGATCCACCCGAGGAGCGCGTCGAGGCAGCGCAGCGTCGGTCGCGCGTCCATGAGGGTGTGCGGACCATGATGAAACAAACCGTGGATCCTCTCTCCGAGATTCTCTCCTACGCTCCGCAACTCCGCGTCCGCTACGGGCGAGTCGTCGACGAGGAGATAAAAGTGCGAGGGCTGCTCGTGCCCGTCTGCATGCACATACGGTAGCTTGCGCCCGTTCATCTCCGCGACGAACGTTTCGGGGTCAAAAGGCCCGTGTCGGATTGTGAGCGTGGAGGAGATCCATGCGTGCAGGTCGGCTTGATCACGAGGGACGGTGTAGACGAAGGAGGAGGAAAAGGGGTCGGAGGGGTCTGCCTGGATTGCGCTGGCAAGAATTGGGATGATGAATCTGCAGGAGAAGATTGGTTAGTCGAGTGTGAGGAGGAAACGAATGAAGGCGCACCTCATCCGACCGATGGCTTCATGCGCTCTAGACTCAAGCTCCGCGTTGGAGAGACTCGTCTTGAATGTCGCGCCCATGACGACTTCAGAAAGCCTAGGAAATTGGGGTTTTGAGCCTCATTTGCAGGGAGAAGAGAGCATTGGACGTACCCATCGTTCATCCTGCCGGAGCAGTCATGCAAGAGCTCGGCGCCCTGCAGCGGCCTGGCGAGAGTTGCGAGTTAGTAACCTGTATAGATGGAGAGCCGTTGCACGTACCGAGTGTACTTGGGCGGCTCGCTGTGTGGGACTAGCGTCCATGAGGGCTCAGAGAGGACAGGATGGGGCATTTCGCGATGGTCGACGTTGGAATGTCGAGCGCTCTGATCTTAGGATTGAGCAGACAAGCTTAGTGTTTGCACCGCGGCAAAGCAAGCGCGTAAAATGCATGTGTGCAAGATTGAACTCTAAATTTCGGTCGGGAGAGATGTGCAACCGCGTTTGGGGCTTAGTGGGAACAAAGGAGATCTCGAGAAGCAAGGAGAGACAGCGCTCATTGCACATGGATCAGGATGCTGCCACAGACAAGACAAGAAGTGATGGTGAGAGCTAGCTGATGGCAAAGTTCATTACGGAAGCTAATCTTAGTTTTGCGGTGCCGACTCTCAAAAATACAACACGGCCATGGACATACGCTGCACTTCCTCGCGCTGCCCGGCATCGCCAGAATGATAGCGAACAATGATGCTTGATTCCGGTCTGTCATGCGAACTTACAAAAGCTTTTCGTCTTCGGAGGCAATGGACGCAGACAATCGAAAAAACAAGGAATAGAGACTATCTACCCGACCCTGCAACTCGAGCCTGAGCCCCTCGAGCACGGCCCAGAATGCTCTCGACGCTCTTTGTCGCCGGCCGCGGTGAGCTAGCTCTTTGGCTTTTGACGTTACGCGCAACGCTAATTATCTCTATTGCTAAGATTTTGTACAATATCTCCTGCTCTCCTGGCTCCAGCTCCTCCAGCTCGACGACCTCGGCCTCTCATTCCTCTCGGAAAAGGCTGCGCGCAGCTTCCCAGAATGTCTCTCCCTCTCCAAGCCTACCACGCAATCCCTCGTCTTCGGCCCCGCGCTTTCGCTCCCCCAAACCTCAATTCATGCCGCCTTTGCACACCATGCGGCAACGCATCCCGACACGCTCGCCGTTAAGCATCTCTCCAGCACACTCACCTACCGCGAGCTTGATCGTCTCTCGGATGCACTCGCGGTGCACCTCCGTCGGGCAGGCGTCGCACGCGGGCAACGCGTTGCTCTGCTCGTATCGCGAAGCCCTGCGATGGTCGTGGGCATATTCGCCGCTCTGAAGGCCGGTGCTGCGTACGTCCCTCTCGACGGTGGGATAGTCACGGATGACACGCTGCGGACGATCCTTGAAGATGCGAAGCCCATGGCTGTACTTTGTCTGAGCAGGTTTGTGAGACGCATGGAGGGAAGTGATGTTCGCGTGGTCGATATGGAGGAGTTTGTGAAGACTGTCGACCGGGAAGTGCCAGTGCAGACAGTGGAAGATAGGACGCAGACTGAGGACGAGGCATATGTGATTTACACGTCTGGTATGTCGACAATCATCTCTCTAACTAGCTGTCGCTCATTGTCTATGCGTACTTTGAAGGCACGACCGGCCGCCCCAAGGGTGTCAGCGTCAGCCACGGAAACGTCACCAACCGTTAGTTCTCAACTTCTCGGTTTCTCTTACGCACACTCACGCCCTACGCAGTCATCCTCTCCTCCCCCGGAAACCTCACCATCCGCCCCGGCACGCGCGTGTCGCAGCTGCTCAACATTGCGTTCGATATGTGCGCCTGGGAGGTCCTCGGGTGCCTCTCCAATGGCGGCACGCTCGTCCTCCGCCCGTCGGGCTCGAGCTGTGCCGGCTGGGAGGCGACGCTGAGGGAGGTGGACGTGGTGATTGCGACACCGTCGATACTTGCGCAGTTCCGCGCGAGGGAGTTCCCGAACGTAAAAGTGGTGGCGACGGCGGGGGAGAGGTGTCCCCAGAAGCTGGCGGACGAGTGGGCGGCTGGAAGAACGTTTTGGAATTGTTGTGGACCGACTGAGGTCCGTCTCTCCTTGTCCCTCTCTGTTCCTTTAGAAAGTGCGGAAAACTGACCAATGTGTGCAGACGACGATCATCAACACGGCACACCTGCACACACCCGGCGCGCCGAACACTATCGGGCGGCCGACGCCGAACAACGCTGTCTACGTGCTCGACGCAATCCTGCGCCCCGTGCCCGTCGGCGCGCCCGGAACGCTCTGGGCGGGCGGAAGGGGTGTGTGTCGTGGGTATGTGGGCCTGCCGACGTTGACGGAGGAGAGGTTCCGGCCAGATCCATTCTGCGCTTTGGGGTACGTGATTTTCCTTGAGTTTGTGCGAGTGGAAGGAAACGACATTCCCCCTCGCTCGCCGCCACTTGGTCATGGGCTAATCTGACCTTGACATTTAGGGGCGTTATGTACAACACCGGCGACGTCGGACGGCTGAGAGCGGATGGCGAGCTCGACCATCTCGGGCGAGAAGACGACCAGGTGAAGATCAAGGTGCGTCGCGCTCCCTTTCCCGTTCTCGTTCCTGTCCTGCACTTCTTGCCGGGAATTCAGACGGACCGCTCATTTGCATGTCTAGGGCTTCCGCGTCGAGCTTGACGGCGTTGCGGCCGCGCTCTCTTCCTGCCACGGCATCTCCGCGGCTGCGGCCCTTTTGGTGGACGACGAACTCTGGGGTTCTACGCGCCCGCGCGCATCCCCGTGGAACACGTAAAGACGGCTGTGGAGCGCGTTCAGCCGTATTATGCAGTGCCAGCGCGGTACGTGGCGCTGGAGAAGATGCCGCTTACGAGGTTGGTCTCTTGAAACTTGATTTGATGTTATGCGAGTTAGTAATGCGGAACTGAATTTGGTTCTTGGGGATAGGAATGGCAAAGTGGACAAGACGGCGTTGAGAGCGAGGGCGGAGGAGGACTTGGAGGGTGGGGTGTAGACGATAGTGCGCAGTGAGGTGTCGCTTCCCTCCTGATATTCTTGTGGTTTGCGAGCCTGTATCCCCTCGCTTTTGTTGTTTATTTTGCATTTTCTCTGATTGCTTGTACTAAGTAATTCTATACCCCGCTGACTATGGAACATATGGTGTTCGCTCGTGTAAATCACGCTGCTCAGTTCTTTCGGTGCTTAGCCTTTACGAAGATGGAAGCATGTTCTCACGATCTGCATGCTGCGTCTCAGACTCCCTCTTACCTCAAGCAGCCTCAGAACGAGAATGATCTATCTAATATCTTTGCTTGTGAGAGACTGTATCGTTTGCCAATCGGAGTCTTCCAGAAAGCACTGGTATGAGATATATCACAGTTTCGGCGCTACCAGAATTGGTGGAACATCTGCATCTGTTACACACGTCTGCGGGAAGAGGACTCGGAGAGGAATCCTGAAATGTAACATCACCTTCTATCAGATTTTGTCTGTCGCCTTGTGAAGTCAGGCTGCATTTATGGGTGCTAGCTCGGACCCATCATGATCGAAGACTAGCACTCCATCTGTTTGTCTTGAGTTTCTTTTGGTGACAAAAGGACCGACCGATCAAGCGCCTTCCGGAGAGAGAAAGAACATCCATCTTCACTAGTGCTGTCCGTATCAAGCCGGTGATCGTACGTGCGCTCGTCCATTATTCTTCCCGCACTAGTACTAATGCTTACTTATATCTGCCCGCTTCATGTCGTAACCGCGCCGAGCCCGTTGATCATCTCGCTGCCTTCCTATAGCAGCCGCGTCCATCAGCCGTGCTTAGTGCTACCAAAAGTCGCTCGCCGCTCGCACCGGATACTTTTTTGTTTGTACTTTTAGGTTCTCGACTTCGATATCTCAAGCCCTCGTTTATCAGACGATGCGATCAGATCCCTGAACATAGCCTTGTCTTCTTCAAGATTTCTGATATATAGCCATTCGTTTCGACGGTCCTTTCAGGCGGGTACGACTTCATCATGTCTCTACTAGCTCTAGCGGCTGTTTTAGGGCCCGTCTGCGTAATCACTCTATCGAGTTTCTTCAAGGTGCGCACTCCTGGTCGATGGTGCTGCCTGTTCTGATGTATTCCACCTTAGAAATATCGAAAGCCATCTTACTCTGACTTACCACCAGTTGTTAACATCCCGGTTCGTACACATCATATCTTATTTTTTTAGTCTGGACTGACGCTGTTTCTTTCCTTTTTTAGGATGAGGAAATATTCCAGAGACCTCGTGAGGCTTATGCAAAAGCGCTCAGAGACCACGGACATATCGTGGGCGTCTGGAAAAAGGGAAGAGTACGTCTTTCTGCACGAGGGTTTTTATCATATTCTGAGATCCTTGATTGTTCTTTCAGCTCGAGTACATTGTTGACGACCATCTGACTCGCGAGGTCTTAACATCCGAGCATCTGAGCTTCTCTGAAGGAGCATTCACGGCATGTTCTGTTTGAAGCTCCAACTCACGGAATCTAACAAACGCTTTCTTAGTATCTCAACATTCATTATCTGCACAAGTACTTTACGGGGTATTTTATCGAGCTAGAAGAAATTGTGCGGAACTGTATAATGGACAGGATGCCTCTCATCGTTGATCAAGGTATGATATTCCCTTTTCTCCTATTACTGAGAGACCTGACGGTATGTTTCAGTGGCGCCAGTTTTCATGAAGCAGGCGTCACTGCTCATGGAGAGCACCAATCCGACTTCTGATAGCTCAGGGAGTGCTAATGGGCACCAATATGTGAACTTCTTAGATCATACACATAAAGCTATATCCCAAGCGATGGCCACTATCATCTTCGGCCCGGTGAGTACGCTTTAGGAGCGATTGCAGTGGTGTCCAAGAACAAGTGTACTCAGTTGGGTTCAGCACTTTTTGAACAAGCAAAGTCTTGATATAATTGAGAGGATCGCGAGCGACTTGGCTGTTGCGAGCGGTCTTTACCAGAATCGTTCCTGGTGGGGGAGAAAGTTTCCAAAACTGTGGCGAATATGGAAGCAGTAAGTATATTTGTTGCTGAGTGATATGCTACAGAGCTGAGGCCGGCGCATATAGGATTAAAATGGCTGCTACGACTCTTCCGACGTTCTATCGTGTCGTTGGACTTCAAGTATGGAATGATATTCGGGGTAAACACTTTGACTCTGACATGAAGACGGACGGTTCAGAAGTACGCTCTCCTGGAATTCCTGGTGTTCTAGACGAGCTAATTTGGTTTTGTACAGGGTTGCGTACTAGGTTATCTGTCCAAAAGGTTTGCGAGGGCGGATGGAGAAATCGGCATATTGGGATTTATGAAGATTTCCGGACTTCTGATAGGGTACGAAACTGCGTTCCACTGAATTCATGCATGTCTGACTGCGATAAACTAGCATAATTTTTGCCTCTGTACATCTCACGTAAGTAAAATGTTTCTTTTTCGAGCTTTCGACATGATAACGCAGCCTTGTAGCGCAACCATTGCAGTCTGGGTGACATACGAACTCACAGTGCGACCCGAGTATCTTCCCGCCCTGCGTGAGGAAATGTTCTCCCACACATCAATCGATCCAGAAAACAATGATGCCGGAATAACTTTCAATGCCCTACACGACTCACCTCTGCTCGACTCATTCATTCGCGAAGTCCTCCGGACGAAAGGCGATGTGTTGAGCCCTGTCAGGTTCTCGACTGCTGACATCAATCTTGGAGGATATACCGTTCCTAAGGGTACAGTCCCAATAATATCAATCGTGTGCTTTAAGCAATTAAAGCGAAACATTGTTTAGGCCATCTGGTTCTCGTATTTTCTCCCAGCTCGCATTTCAGTACGAGCTATCATGGGCCTAATGCTGCAGACTTCGACGGAAAGCGATGGATATCGACAGACAAGCAAGCAGTTACTATTAGCCAGAGCTACTTGTTGTTTGGTCTCGGTCGTTGGGCATGCCCGGGTCGAGTCCTCGCAGTTACCGGTAAGTCTCGATATCTTCTATTCTGTGCCATCGTCAAACGTGGATCTGGATCCCTTGCAGAAATCAAGATGATAATCTGGTCGATTATTTGTCGTGCAACTCCTGTGCTAAGGGAAATGCATACCGAATTGTCGACCCTCTTGAGGTTTCTGCCACACCGCCAGATGGAGAACTCACACTACTTCCCTATTCTCACTGAAATTGTGTATTTATACGATCGACCTGGTTGTAATTAATCTAACTTTGTTGCCCGCAAGGAAGACTACCTGGATGAAGCCCAGTTGAAGATGTTATGCATTTCGAAATTCGATGGTTTGACTCAGAACAAGCCTGCAGCGCCATCGTCTTCCTGCAGAGAAGAGTTTCAGTCTGCCATCGGAGGCTCATATACTTGGATCTAACAAGACTTCAATTGATGCGCTAGAGAGTCAAGGGCGTACGTAGCCATAATGCGCCGCAGGCCAGCGAAACGTCTCTCACATTTCGAAGTGCACTCGATCTAGTTTTAGCGGCCGCAACGGACCGTTTCTGTAACAACTGAGGAAAGCATCAGTACTCAGACCAATCTTGTCCAGTTCTGCGCATACAGACGAAGTAGCACTGCTATGCACTAAGCTATCTTGTTGCACAATTACAAAGGTCATAGGATACAGAACTACAATATCCATCAAAATTCAGAAATGAACTCCGCCAGTTAGATTCATTATACCGTTAGGATCATACTTCGCTGATATCTCCTTAAGCTCCTGTACGTTCGAGCCGTACATCAGCTCAATAGGAGTCCCAGCAATAGCGTAATTGGGATACAAAATGTCGTCCCAACTGCTCACTCCTTCCGCTACTGCTTCTGCCTGAATGTTATGAGAGAACTCTTTCATCGAGCTCACGATCGAGTCATGGAACGCAGCCTGAGCAGCTGTAGGGCATGTCGGTTAGTCACTGACCATTGGATTAATAGACTACTACTTTTCTTACCGGAAGTGAGATTAGGGTTGAACTGGTATGCAATCTCGGGTGTGGCAGGTGTCACTTGGCGAGAAGGGGGGTGAGGGTACGCGCCACCACGAGAATGCGCGAAGGGGTTTGTGAACGGCTCCGGAGTCATGCTGACGATGACGATTGTCCCGTTGTTCGCTGCAGTAAGCTTGTCTCCGAGGGAGATGACCTGCTGTACCATTTCTTCGAGTAGTGCAACCGGGTAGTGCGTGATGGGCACGACATTCTCGGCGAGGCTAGAGCGCGTTTAGTGAGTGAGTTAAGCACAGAGAGTATAAATGCTGACCCAAATGCGCCGATACCCAAATCACCGTCTCCAAAGGTCGTCATGAAATCAACGAATGTTCGCGTCTTGACCGCAGATGAGGTAGAAGGAATGGCCAAGAAGGCGTCAAATATCCCGGCTGGAGGAGTGGGAGCATCATAAAACGGAACTACGCTAGCCGTAAACTTCAAATATAACGAAAGATATTAGGATCGAGAGGGAGATGATTCAAGGTAAATAAATCCCTACCTGCCCGCTGGTGGATAAGTACGTGACAAGGAGCTGAGCTTTCGGGTCCGTGTTGTTTACTGAGAAATTGCTTATGGCTGCGTTCACGGAATCGGTTACGTTCAGATCATACGAGATTGCGCCACCCTTAATAATATGGTCAGTTTCAGCTATCGGCACGCACAGCGGTGTAGCGTACAAAGACAAGAGTTTGAGGATGAGCCTCGTAGGTGATATTCGTGACAACTCCGAAGTTGTTCAGCCCTCCCTTGATGAAGAATAAGAATCAGTACTTCTACAGGATATAGATTCGTTTGTTACCTTAAGTCCGAAAAAAAGATCAGGATATGACGTGTTGGAAACCTGCACTTGCTGTCCAGAAGGAAGCACCAAGTTGTGTGAGACAATAGTATCGATGGTGAGGCCGAATTGATTCGTCTTCCACGAGTAGCCTCCACCGAGGCTCAGGCCGCCGACACCTGGAGAACTCGAAGCAAGTAAGTTCCCGTTCTGACCCAGAAAGTGAGGATTACTTGCCTACTCCATTTATGCGTCCTCCGGCCACCATCACACCCAATGGCTCGAGTTGGCTGTAGACTTGGTCCCAAGTCAGACCCATTCCTATAGTGACAGTGCTACTGTCAGCGTCATATGTCAATCCCGTGAACTTCGCCATTGAAATTTGAACTCCAGTAGTTGAGCTCGAGCCGTTGTTGAACGCATGTCCGCCGCACTTGATCTAGAACCAGATACACTTCAGACGCCTATGCTATTTCACCAACAGGGAAGCTTACAGCAAAAGGAGCGAGAATATCGTCTCTCCCGATAATCTCCATCTGCATTTACGAATTCAGGAACTATCGCATAGTGCGGAGGGAAGCTCGCTGACTCACTATCGAACTAACGTCGTCCGCGGTCGCTGGTTCTATCGAGCATGTGGCGTTCTGAGTGCTAGTGGATGACCAGTGCTCGATATCAGATTCGTACTGCTCAGAACCTGAAACAGCGTGTGCATCTTCAGTGGAGGGATACAAATTGTTAGAATGAGAAGTCGGACCTGGGAACGAAACCAGTTGCGGAAAGCTCGCCTGTAGCAGCTGACATGCTTTCACCGCGGGATCGGTTCGAGATACTCTTGTGGAAGCTCCGTGAACTGAGATCGCCAGAGCTAGGACAGCAAGTCCAGCGAAGTGCGGAACGGCTTTAATCATCATGGTTGGCAAAGGGCTACTACTAGGGTAGCAGATGATGTGAGCTGGACGATTCTAACTGAGAGTGTTACCTACTTATACTCTCTGCACACATAGCCGTTGAAGTTGAATCAATTGAATACCGCGTCCCTGGCCTCAAATAGACTGCTACTTACAGCCAAGGATCATCCCGTGGGCATGAAACAGTGATGGCTGCGCGTTGTCATTTGCTACCAGCATTCAAAAGGCATCAAGAATAGCACCGTGATAAGGCACCATGCCCGTCAGGGACAGACATACCGCGCGCTTGAAGTGGTTCCGGCTCGAAGTCTGCGATCTCACTTTTTGCAGGTTGCCGCCGATATCTAAGGAACAGATCGCTGAAGCATGAGAGAGGATGAGACCATCGACCAATAACGAACATAAAAAAGCAGGTACCCTTGCAAATTTGTAGTGCCGAGCGGTTTACCCCACTCGTCTGGCCCTTACAAGTGACAGCAAGAGTGCGGTGCATCATCCACGGCGCTCCATTTTACCTTTTCCGACGGCGATCGTTGTCGCGTAGAAGTGGCCTGGATCCAGTGCCTGTCTAACTCGATGATTTCAAAGGCACAATTCAGCCAGCGTTTCCAGATTGTCATGTCTGGAAAATAGACTTGCTTGAGCTTTGGGGCCTTTTTATAAGATTTCGTTTCAACATGAAGTGCCTCCCAAAGATATGAGGCGTTAGGACTGGTCGGACGTCCCGGGCGTCGGGCACATGCTTCATGTCAGCGCGGGTAAGACGTTTGATGTAAGAAGTTGTGCCGAGAATGTCGGCTGAACAAAAGCAGGAACTACGAGGGCTGCATGCCGGGAACCTGTAAGCTATGATAGGCGAGTTGCCCGTCCGGCCGGGATACACAACGCGTAAGACAAAATGTGTCCCTGAAATTTCTAAGCACACGAGAACCTGATCGTGCTGAAAAGCTAACGTTCGATCAACTCCGAACTCCGAACTTTTTGCATGTCTAGAGAATTGAGTACTACATCGGATCTGCCACTAGAAGATAAGAGAAAGACCAGAGTTAAAAGGTCCGATCTTTGAAATAAAGTTAGCACTCATACTCGTGAAGAACGAGTGAAGAACGGAGATGAGAAGATGCCCACCATAGAAAAACGTAAGACAGAAAAGTGAGTGATCAAATAAGGAAGAGACTATAACATGCACGAGAAACTCATTGGGATCAGGCAGGCGGGTCATGGTCCAGAGACGCCTCTCGCACCCTTGAACGGGATTTTGAGCTTGCTCTACTCATTCTCGGCGTACCCCCTTTCTCCCCGCTAGTCGATTCGACACTAAGATCCATAACAGGAAATTCACTTCGAGTTGAAACCTGGCTTTCCTCGCGTACGGATGCGTTTCTCTCCGGCTGTGCGGCGATGTAAGGCCGCTTACGTGTACGCCAAACAACGACAAAGATGAGAGCGAGGAGAGCGACGGACGCAAATCCTGCGACGATTCCCGCTATGAGCGCTGAGTCGGGGGACTTTGTCGCTAACGATACAGAGGTTTCGTCGGCCACCTGCATAGGGTCTTCCTCCTCTCGATGAACAGTGTATCTCCTAAGCCATGCAAAATCAGACAATTTTGCGAAGAATGAAGTGTCAACAAGACGTTGAAAATACGGAAGAATGTATCGCACTTTAGAGCTTCAATCGATAAGACCGTCCTTTAGCGTTCGCTAGGAATGAGGTGAAGTCTCTGCGAGCGAACCGCTTGAGGTCGTGGGACACCATCGTTGCCTGTGGCCTCGTGTTGGAGTCGAGGTTCGATCCAAAATTAACCATAGAATATAGCATTGTGAGAGCCCAATATTAATGACGTATTGGGACTCGTGACCCCACCCACCATCAGAGAAACGCGTCTGCCTCTGCGCGATTGCTGCCCGCGGCACGTAATCTTGTGGGCTCATCCTCTGTAGACGAAAAGGGCAGTGAAAATAACGGTCAAGTCGAACTTACTTTAAACCGACATCGGATATTTACAGGCAAGCGAGGCTAGATCATGGATAGTGCGTCATTTTGTCTCACGATTCGGATCGTGGTGGGTCTAGAGGATGCAACGAGCTCAATCGTCAGAGTGAACGACCGACAGCACCACTGATTGAATAAGAATGTCTGATCACAAACAGTAGTTTGTTGACAAAAAGCATACGAAGCTTCGGTTTGCTCAACGTGGAAAGAAGGCACATGACTTTCACATGACCTGCGACACAGTTTAAATTCAAACTCTTGCATACTCTCAACTTCAAATTGTGTCGACATGACAACACGAGATCTCCTGTCGCTGTTACGAGTGCAAACGTGTGGCACACGGGAAACGCACCGAAAGAGCTCTCTAATGAGTTCTTTGCTTTCCTAGAGGAATACGATTTACATTTAGTTTGCATGTTCGATGCAGTCTATCCCCGCTGCTGCCTGGAGATATCGTTTGGGACACTCATTCATGCTCGTCGTCTTCCATCCCTGGCATGATACTACACACATGTACGAGATACATAATTGTTTGTGTCTATAGTCGGGAAAAAAAATGGGCCACGAGTCCTTGTCCTCTTGGAAAGTCTTGATTTTGTGAGACGTGCATTCGCTGATATAAGCAACCCTTACAGTTTACAACGCCGACAAGGAATCCCCGAACTAAACCGCACTCTTCAGCTGGTTCATCCAATCATACGAAGCTTTTCTTACCTTACTGCAAGCTACTCAGCAAAGTAAATCATGAGGTTGGCATCCTTGGCACAAGCGATTTCACATTTGAAACCCGAATCGTCTCCGAGTCCGCCGTAAGCTCAAAGGGTTTTGTCTACATAAGAGGATATGACTAGGCTTTCGAAGTACCATTCAACATTCGAGAGACAGATCTTCCTGCTTCAATCTTCCGAGGTAGCAAGCCAAGTTCAACCTTCTTCAGTGTTCAATCACATCATGAGATTCGGTACCCGCGTTCTCCTTGTGGCATCCTCTTCGATTGTGTTCTCCCACGTTCATGCCAGTTCGATCTGTGATACTGGTGAAATTGCAACAGGATATACTAACGTGAGTTCTATGGAAAGCGTTTGACTTCGCCGTCGATATTCAAACAATTTTTTACCTCAGCAAACGGCAGTAATTGTGGCTAATGACTGCGGCATCATCGGTACCAAAGCCAATGCCAACGGTTCTGCAGTCAATGACATGGACACGTGTGGTAGATATACAAACAATGCGGTTTATGATTGCAATTCTTAGTAAGATTTCATAGATCTCGTTCGACGTTTCTAGCTCTAACTCCTTTGGATTTTCTGAAGTACCATTACTATCGGTAATCAAGTGTGGTCCAGAACTAGCAGCACCGGTAGCTGCCCTCAGCTGCAGAACAATGTTTTTTGCTGGCGTCGTCAGTGAAGCAGGTGTTTAAGGCCTTAAATATTTTGTCTGTTTTATAAGTGTCGCTTGAAGGGCACTGGCTTGCCGTAATCACTTCATCTGGGGTTTTATGTGCGCATCTAATAATAATAAGAGTATTTTATTTATAGTGTCTCAAGTTCACTCGAAGTTGGGCTCAGAGTGAAAATCGGACATGTACCTTGCTCAATAGATTCATTTTTTTTCTCCATATTTACTTCTGAAAGCATTACTATGCGGACACAAGCGCTACTGTGGGCTCGCGCGATATACCTGCTTTTCGCCTTGGTACAAAATTGCGCACTTCCCTGTCTTTCCGCTATCAAAAAGCTTGTACGCTTCTTCTGCGTTGTCGATTGTGAAGGTGTTTGTTACTGTAATCTGCGTCACAGCATTGGGGAAGCTCGTGACTTCTCAGGTAGGTTTATTATAACCGAGAATGGACGCACCTCTGGATGTAAGTTCCACCAGACAAGACGCTCAACCAACTCCTCCATCTGACCTATCGAGCATACCCAGCTCCCGTAGATCGTCAAGTTCTTGTGAATGACAACCTCAGACACGTCGAACGCGACTCGGCCACCTTCCCCAACAAATACAATACGTCCCCACGAACGCGCAGATTTCAGGCACGTGAGACGGGCCGACGCGGCACCGCTGCAATCGATAGCTACGTCAACGCCTTCGCCATCCGACCATGAGAGTGCCGCCCTCACGTCTTCGTCACCTTCTGCGTCCTCACTCTTCACACACTCAAAGCTCTCGATACCTAAAGTTCTTGCGAACGCGACTCGATCTGCATCGAACTCGATTCCAAGAACTTTTGCGCCCATCTTCTGAGCGAGGAGAGCCGTGCCGAGGCCGACTGGTCCGAGACCTGTGATCAGAACGCGGTCGCAGCCTGACACCCGAGCGCGCGAACAGGCAGCATACGCTGTTCCGAGACCGCACGCAATGATTGCTCCATCGAGATAAGTGAGAGGTTCTGGAAGTCGCACCAGAGACTGCACGTCAACCAAAATGAATTCTCCTGCATCAGGCATGAGGCAAGAATAATACTTGAAACACAAGTACAACTCACCATGCCCGCCATCACGCTGCCAGCCGTAAGCTTTGCGTTCTGGAGCATCGCAAGAAATGTAGAGACCTTGTCGGCAGTGATGGCACGAGCCACACCCCTGGATGTGATAGACAATTACTCGCGTTCCCTCTTTCCAGCTTTATTGCAGAAAATATGACATTCAAATCAGTAATGCAATCGTGGATGACAGACGAGTACTCACACGTCCAGGACCCCTTCCCCGCGCTTCGCGATAATACCACACGGTTCATGCCCGGCAATGACACCAAGATACCCCTCGGCGCCTGTCTTGTGTGTCTTAGGTCGGTAGATTGAGCGAAGGTCGGAGCCACAGAGTGCTGACGCTCGTGTCTGTACGAGAACCTGTCCTGGTCCTGGGTGAGGGACACTTGACTCTCGCACTTCGCACTGACGATCTCCAGGGAGGTATACGCCTATGAAGGAGCAATGATATCGAGAGCCTGAAGAAACTAAACTAAAATGAGCAGACAGACCTTTCATCGAGGTTGGTATCGCCAATTTTTCCGCCATAGCTGGAATCGATGGAAATGGATGCTGATTGAATGTAACTTTCATATAGCAGCAGGTGACTTTGTAGTCTGAGACTGTGAGAGAAGCAACTCGATTCCTGAAGCACCCGGACCGGAATAAGTCGCTTTATATGATCACAAGTTCCTGCTTATATTGGACTTGGACTCATTGTTACTGTAGACATTTAGCTGGAGAGCAAGTAATCTGACGTTAGTACAAGAAACTAGCTAGAAGAGACGCGAATATCTTGAACGAGCTGAGCCGTTCGATCTGTTCTTCCGCAGATCGCGAAATATCAGGCGAGAAAAAGGTTTGATCCGGTCAAGTCACGTGAACATTGATTAGGGCGCTAGTGGCGGCTCTCTTGAATCTGCTGCCGTCTACGCAGTACGATATGCCAATTACAGCTTGAAAGACCTCAAGCGATAGAAAGGGAGAAGAGCAGCGTGATTTAGAGGTGCGATGATGCGTAAAACACATTCGCCAACCAGTCACGGACGCTTCTCTTTCGGATATACCTACCTCCTTGCTCTTCGACACACTCAAAAGCCTGATTCCTGAGCACATCGATGTAGTGTGCCTTCCGATCACTGTTTTCTAGCACTCGAACGTAAATGCCGATGCAGAAGATGCGGGCGGCGTCTCGAGCGTCATTCTTGCAAAGTGGAATTTGCATGGAAAGATCGCCCGTCAAGCAGATCAACGCCGCGCAAAGCATTCATCATAACATTAGTCGCCGTGGCCAGCTTCTCTTCAGCCTGAGTTTCGACTTCCACCGTGCTTACCCTGGTCCCGCGACGAATGACAATAGGCGATACTCAAAATCAGCATAAAACCAGACCAGACCAGACGCTGCGAATTCGCAACCAACGCCAACGCAGGGACCGAGTTTGAATCCGACGGCTTTAAATTGGATAGGTGTGGTGAAGGAAAAGCAGACAGGAAATTGGGACACTGGAAGAGCCGAGGATAGCTGATGCTCGAGGCGGCTATGCTCGTGCACGGAATGTAAGCGTACGGAGCTCAGATGCGACTGCATCTTTCCTTGAAAAACGTGTGTTTGCCATGACTTAAGCGGTTATTCCTTGAAGGTGTGTGACTTTGTCCTTTCACTCAATCATGCACTGAGCGTCATGCGAATAGGTTGGCTTGTTACAGCCATTTTCATAAGTCCTGCGACACGTGCATGTCACGTGAAGTGAGCCGCGTCAGAGCCAAAGTGTCGAAAAATTAGAATGAATGCCTATTTTCTCTGTGAATTCTGCACAGTACCTGCTCATTAAGTACTCAAAAAAAAGGCATGGTTCTCAGGAGAAGAAATATGTAAAATATGGAGCAATAAATTGACTGTGTAGGTGGGTGGAGATCAAACAAGTGCAGCTGGTCTGTTCTCTCACCCATTTCCACTGAGATTCAAAAATTATGGCTCCCCTACATCTAACTATAAAATTCTTTCCTGTATCTGTAAATTAAGTATATGACTATACCAACATCTCCTGAAAGTTTGAAGCCAATCAATTCAGTATTCATGGTCCAGCAGCAAGATTTGTGTTCCACTTCAAGCTCTTTCCACCCTCCTTTTCTCACAACAGGTCTTGCAGAGTAGAACACAAATCTTGCTGCTGGACCATGAATACTGAATTGATTGGCTTCAAACTTGCAGGAGATGTTGGTATAGTCATATACTTAATTTACAGATACAGGAAAGAATTTTATAGTTAGATGTAGGGGAGCCATAATTTTTGAATCTCAGTGGAAATGGGTGAGAGAACAGACCAGCTGCACTTGTTTGATCTCCACCCACCTACACAGTCAATTTATTGCTCCATATTTTACATATTTCTTCTCCTGAGAACCATGCCTTTTTTTTGAGTACTTAATGAGCAGGTACTGTGCAGAATTCACAGAGAAAATAGGCATTCATTCTAATTCTTCGACACTTTGGCTCTGACGCGGCTCACTTCACGTGACATGCACGTGTCGCAGGACTTTTGAAAATGGCTGTAATAGCCGTAGCATGCGGCTGATTGCAATTTTACCACAAGCTCGGAGACTTCAGGATCTTTCGCTCTCAAGCTATCTCTGCCGCGTCTTCAAGAACTGTAGTTAGAGTCTCTAGCTGAGATGCTTTATACGTTCGGATGCGGTGGTTTGCCTCGTGGTCGGTATTTTCCTCAACTACATGCTTCCTTTAGGTGCTATAGTTACTTGTCTCTTGTTCGTACCTGGAGGTACTCCCACGCGAGCGTCGAAGCAGTTCTATTGCCGGAAGAGAAGTTGTGAACGATGGTTCGTACATGGTCTCGGATGAAGCATCGGAAAAGGTGAGGTACGTTGAGCTCTCGAGAACTTCGTTGACAATGTGATTAGCCGTAGCGTGGAGAAAGCGTGAATGGGGCTTTTGACTTATATCTTTACAGTCTTCACAACAACTTCTCTGAAAGCTTGTACAAAAGCGGATCGTTGCATCTCCTTCTTGCTGAAACTTGTGGAATTCTGTTTTCAAAATACGCGTCCAGCATTCAAAGCGGTTCCAAAAGATTCAACAATGATCCGATAAGGATCGTGAGCAAGGGAGGAGCCTTGGCATGATTTAGCGCCATAAAATTCTTTGAGATTCGAGCGCCGCATCTTCACCTCTAGCTACGATGTCAAACTTGATTCCTGCGGGCACGTCCCTTTCTGACGCCATCTCGCTTTTCAAACAGGTAGTCGCTGACCGCCAGGTAACGAAGGCATGTTAGCTACACTCGATCCCTCTGTGCTATAGCTAACTCGAGCAAGTGTTGAACCCTCAGTACGTTCAAAGTATGCACTATTCACTCCCATTCACTCCTGTCCGCTGCTTATATGAGGGTGGAAGCTGCAGCGCTCTCTGTCATGTTATATGACAATATGTTGACCTTCCCGCAGTAAGTCTCTGACCATTTACTCTTGCTTGGATGGGCTATTTAACTATCCATAAGAGAGGCAAGACATTGTAGATTTACTATCTGTCTATTCTCCTTATGCGCCTCCTTGCTGCAGGTGGGTATAATATGGGGATCAAGGTGGTCAAGAGGAAAGGTGCTCTTTCTCCTCACAAGATGGCCTGTTATCATCGAATCTGTGATGTACCTTGTTGGTACGTGGCATTAAGAATATAAGCATGCGATATACTACAAGAGCACTGATAACTCTTAGTCTCTATGGATCTTTCTCTTCCTGTATCGGTGAATTCTTGCGTATCAACTTCTGTCACACATAGCTGACATCTTCGTTTTCAGTTGTGAGTGTTCCAAGCGAACTGTATGCAAAATATTTGACAAGTCATGATCGTAAGCTGCAGGATGGAAGACAATTTGACTAGCTGGTATGCATACTTCTGCGTCCTACTTGACATACATTCATATCTTTCCCTGTTACAGGGGTGTTTTACTTTTTCTAATTCCTTTGCAAATTGCTCAAATGGTCTCTTAATAATGCTTAACCATACTGATAAGTTACTTCTCCAGTTGTTATCGTGATGCGAACAATTGCATTATGGAATGAGAAGCGCCTAGTATTGTATCTGCTGACGTTCTCTGCATTGGTACGAATTTATTCGCCCTTCCAGTAAATGATATTGATGTTCTCCTAGGCTACGGACATTGCACTTGTGGGATTATTGGCGAATATATCTAAGAATGAACTCCACTGTAAGATGATCTTTCGGCATATATGATTGATAAGACGAGTCAATCTGAAGCCCCGTCTCAAGTCTCTGCTGATGTGCAGCTGACACCCGTGTTCGGTTGTTTTGCTAATTTGACGACCTTCAACCTGAAATCCTCTACGGCTGGGTGGGGAGCCACAATGGTCTTCGACTTCGCTATCTTCAGCTTGACACTTGTGCGTGCTCTGAAAATGGGTGAGTTCTGGATTCGTGGATAGACACCCTCGTCTAAATCAAGTTGGAAATTCAAGCCAAGCACGAGCAGACGCCTCTTCTTAGAGTACTCGTTGTGGATGGGTTTGCATATTACTGCATCATTCTTGGTACGTCGCGTTGGGCTGCTTCCAGCGCTCGAGAGCTAATTTTGTATGCGGCTAGCCATCAGTATCCTCGCGCTTACTTTCTCGATTACTCTTGATCCTCGCAGGGAGATACTCCTGGCAATGGTCCCACCTGTATTCAAAGCATGCTATTGTATCCTCGGAAGCCGCATTGCGCTTCGCCTTCGGGAATCATTCTCGCAGTCAGTAAACGATACTAGGAAGAGCAGAGCACCTGGCGATACAGAAGATATCGAGTTGTCGACGTTTTATGCAGCAAGCAGGGCTCCAGAGACGGGTACAGGGGGTGCTGGTACTGAAACTGTAATTGGAGAGGGAGTTGAAGGGGCTCTCTAGATATGTCACCATAATAAAGCTGCTGTACATATTCGCAGAAGCGAGCGCTGTGCATGTCGAAACTAAATCGGCCCACAACGGGTTTCAGGCGATGACATAATGTTATTCCTTGATGCGTGCACAGCATATGCACACGTGACGCGAATGCCATAAGGAGTCGACGTGTACTTCAAGTTGAACTACAGCTCACTCAATGGAGACAGTCAACTACTCTACTCCGCCCGTTCCAGCAAGACCATACTCTAGAAGCAGCAGAGAGAGCTCGCTGCCTCCGCCGGTGCCGCCTCTACCGCCTGGCTATCATAGTGAAGAGCCTCTTGCAGCTCCGCGCCCGCAACGTCTAAATCCAGACCTTCCTGCCCACGTGCGTAGCTTCCTTATTTCATTCAGATGGCAGCTAAGATGGCACTCAGATGGCACGTACTCTCGACGAGCAAATTGCGTACACCGGCCCCCGTCTCTCGACTCCGCAACCACCTCCAGGAGGTAACATGGGCGTCAACCAGACGCCCGGGTTCGCTTTCCCTGGAGCACCAGCTCCATTTTACGGCTCACCTCCGCTATCTGGTTCGGGGATGCCTATGCTTCCGATGCCGCAGATCCAGGCGGATGATGGCGGACTCTCAGCTTCTATGGGCGGTCTGTCTCTCAATGGACCGTATCCGCAGAGGCAGAGGGCGGTGAGCGGCATGTCTCCTGCCTTACCCGTTCCGCAGATGGGAGAGGGAGCATCTAGGGCGAGAGCGCTCAGCACGTCTGGCCCTCCTCAGAACTACGGTCCGTCAGATCAGTCCCTTCCTCAGTACGCGCATCCGCCAGCTACATCTTCACGTGTGTCATCAGGACCGCCGAGTCTCACGGCAACACTTCCCACAATTTCTTCACTACAAGCTGCGCTCCCTGCCATACAGGCACCGAATGCAGACTTAAACAGCAAAGTAGCATGGATACGCGACGTCTTCCTGCTCGTGAATCGCTCGACGGCCTCGACAAGCAACAGATCGCCTACGAGCATTGATCCGTCTTCGGGACCCGCTCTCATCACCGATCCTGTCCTACAGCGGCTTGTTGCCGACACTGCCTTACCACTCCTCGTCACCCTAGCCCCTGGCGTTCCATCGCAAGGTCAGAAGCTATCTGCACCGCTCGCTGAGGCGCTGCATATGCGTGCTGCTCTCACCGCTTCTGGCGCCTTCCCCTCGTATCTCCCACAGAATCAGCGCACAGCGTTCCGCGAATTTGAAGCTGCTGCGCGCTCGGGACACTCGCCTGCTTCTTGGTTCAGGCTCGGGAGGGATTACGAATCGTTCGGTGATGCGGCGCGTGCGGTTGATTGCTTTGATCGGGGAGCGAGAGCGGGAGATGAAAGTTGTTTGTATAGATTGGGCATGGGGAATTTGTTGGGGCAGATCGGGCTGCCGCAGGATCTGACGAAGGCGCTCCCGATGTTGCAAAGAGCGGCGACGCTTGCGAGCATCAGCGTCCCGCAGCCGGCGTACGTTTATGCGCTACTTCTTCTCGGCGACCTTTCTTCGTCTTCCCTCCCGCTTACTACTCCGATCCCCCCTCAACTCATCGCTCCGTTGATCCCGCCAGGCTCGAGCGCCCCACTCGAGGCTCGCAAACATCTTGAGCGTGCGGCGTTCCTCCACTTTACACCAGTGAGTGCTTTAGCTTTGGTTGCGTGATGGATCTTTTCATTTGACTTGGCTTGTCTCGCAGGCTCAGTATAAGCTTGGACACGCTTATGAGTTTGCAGAACCGCCATTCACTTTTGACGCGCTGCTCAGTGTGCAGTATTACTCGTTGGCAAGTCAATCCGGCGAGGCCGAGGCAGATTTGGCTCTGAGCCGTTGGTTCCTTTGCGGTTCCGATGGCTCTGGAGGAGCGGACGCTGGTGCTGGCGATGCAGAAGGGGGTTTCCAGAAAGATGAAAAATTATGTTTCACATTTGGAGAGAAAGCTGCGAGAAAGGGTCTGCCGACTGCGGAGTTCGCGATGGGATACTACTGGGAAGTTGGCGTCGGCGTGCCCGCACCTGACATTCAACGCGCTCTCGGATGGTATGAGCTCGCGGCGAGCCACGGGAACAGCGACGCAGCACAGCGCATCACGGCACTGAAGAAGGAAAGTGCCCAGGCACTAACGCGACAGGAGCACGATGCACTTACGGAGAACAAACTGGTGCGGAAGAGAACACAGGCGAAGGCGCGCTCGGCGGCTGCTGGGGCACCAATTTCGGTACCTGCGGGCGGCAGAGACGCCGGTCGGGTCGTTGAGGGTATCCGGAAGAACTCGCAAATGCAGTCGCAGCAGTCTTTCCAGCCTCGTCAGTCCTCTCTCGCAGCGCAGGCTCAGCAACAACCGGATAGCCGCCCGTACGGCCATCAGACACCCCCATCTCCTATGCCGAGTGCGCCTGGTCCGGGCTCGAATGGGCAGGACCGGATGCAGCACTTACGCGACCGTCCGCGTTACTCTCTTGTCGATCCAGGATCGGGGTCTGCGTCTCCGCCGTCTCGTACCGCGGGATCGCCACGCCCTAGTGCAGGTCGGGGTGCTGGTGGTCGCATCGTGTCGGGAGGGTATAACCAAGGTTCTCCGCGTCCGGCGAGTGCAAGTCTCCCACCGAGCCACGCATCGAGCCCGGCCTCTCCACCTGCTCCTCCGCCAGAGACAAACCAGACATCGAGTCCCACGCCGAGTGCCGGAGGGACACGGTATAATACTTTTGCAGATATGGGTGTGCAGGGAGCGAAGGCGGAGGATAAGGATTGCGTGATCATGTAGATGGGGTGAGTTTCTGCTTCTTTTTCTTGGCTTAGACTTTCTTCTGTCCTCTACCTTCCTCGCATTCTCTTTCTTTCGCCCATTTCTACGTCTTGATACACGGATCTATCAGCCTAATTTATCGTACAATTTTACTTCTACGCCCTTGCTACCTGCTGTTCAACACAACAACTGATAAAATATACCACACATATGTATGGGAAGCTGTACTATTTCGAAAGAATATAAGGGACTCTCTGGACCGCCATGTATGCTGGTGGGTGATCTCGAAATCCGTACGACAGCGCGCCATTCGATTCTTGCAGCAAATTTCTGTGGCATTCGTCCCCTGACGGTCTATGGTCTTCCATGGCTCTTAATTCTTGGTGCCACTCCACGTCGTGTCGCTCTACCTGTCAAACTGCAAGTATGTCGTAGTACAACGCTGCCACGGCTCGCATCAAGACCAGCGGCTCCTGCATAGCCAATGCAACCATTTCTAATTCTCTCACGCAACCAAACAAGCTCGACCTTTAATCCGCAGCTTTCGTACGATGCGCTTTGACAGGAGCTGAGAGCGGCCTCCAGTTACTTATATCGTCTTTGACTCTCATAAAAAGCGCATGAAGAATTGTTGAAGAGCAAGAAAACTTTCAACTTCTCAGATATATTGCCCCACAAAAGAACGCCGGCCTCCCCGGCGTTTGACGATAATCGCCGCCTATAGAGTTTGATGACTCCGACCTTCTCCTCGCCACATACTTGTCTGTTATTCCCGAGTTGTCAGCTGAGCTCAAATGCGGTTAACGGACAAACGATAAGATCCCGCTACTCGACGGAGAACTGGTGGAGAACTGACCGAGACGCAATTTTGAAGGTCTAGCAGTATCATGCAAAATTACCGCCAAAGCGAGCTCCGTATGGTTAAGTCTTTTTCGTCACTCACCTCAAAATGACGAGTATATGTATATATATATGCCTTGAGAGGAAGAGGTTGGAGTCCATACGATGCTAGGAGAATACCATCCACTGTTGCTCTCACTTGCTGCACTCTCGCTGTCTAGTCTTATCCTCCCGACAAATGCTGTCTGTGAGGACGGAGAAGTTGCTGTTGGATTATTCTACGTGAGTTTAAAGTTACCATTTACCTCCGCCAGAGTTCATCTCCCTAAGTCATTTCATCCATCAGGCTTTCGCACACATAGTCGCGAATGACTGCGGAGAACTTGCATCTGTAAGGAAGCAAGTCACACCGGCTGATCTATGTGGGATGTATGACAACAGCGCGGCATATGTTGACTGCCCTAACGAAGTAAGTATATGGTCATGTCTCTGATTAATGGCCTTTTAAAGAGCAACGGCCACTCTCTAGAGATGTCGAGGGGGTGACTATAGGATCGCAGACGTGGGGCTCTTGCAGGCAGTCAAATGGTGTCTGTGGCTCGAACCCTCAGATAAACATTGCTTGGTGTTGTAGTAGGCAGTCATAAAGTTATGTTCCCATTTCACCAATCTTCAGCCCTGAATGTCTTCAGAAATATCAGGGGCCTAGAAATAAAGCTATACATGTGCATCTATTATGTACTATTGAGAGGAAGGTTACATAAGTAAAGTTCGACTTCAATCACTTGCACCGGATGACAGATGATTTTGAACAATTTGGATTATATTATCGTGAATAAAGTGGAGATCGGTACTGATAAATAAAAAATTTCGTTGGAAAAGCATTCTTATACACCTCGAGACGCCAGCCGTTCGATACTATTGAAGCTTCATTGCAGATCATGCAGGTATAAATCTAACGCATGAATGATATCTTCCTCGGCCTCCTCTTCATAAGATGGCTGCTTTAGTGCCCATACTGGTTCATAAGCCCGCGTCGCCCAAGAACGAGAATTCGCGGCGGCAACTTTGTGTTATGATTGAGAGTCAGCTTGGAGTTGTGCATCGTGCATTTATATGCTGCGGCAAACGTACAAAGCAAAATCGCCAACATTGATTCTGAGCTAGCCTGCTGGACCCTGCGTGAGATTGGTGGCCAAGCTGGAGTTTGACCTTCATTCCGAAATTCCCAGAGGGGCCTTCAGGCAGCATTCTCCTTCTCTTTGATGTTTCCATGTCCGGCTTGTCTAAGGTCTAAGGTCTTAGATGCTCCTTTGGCCTTGGCAAAGCAGCGACAGGCGGGATAGCGAGACTTTATCTCTTTGAGGTCTGTATTTTGTATTTGTCCTTATCGGCACAGCTCTAGAGGATGAGCAAATCGTGCCTGGGATCTTCAAATGTGGTGTACGTCGGTCATCGTGAGATGGCTTCAATTGTGTCTTTCGGGTGAAGGATGAAGTGTGTCACACATCTAAGTACTCATCTTTATAAGGGCATCATGAAGCTGAGCAAGTGTCAAAGAGTGTGCGTTAAAAATCAGTAAAATCATTGTTGATATTTTTCTGTTCATGTGTTGGTAACACATTCTCGTGCGTCTCAAAGGAAGCAAGAGGAAATTGTTGAACTATAAATAACTGACGGATACTTGCCTGAGCAAATATCCGTCACTGGTCACATGACCGACTTCCAGAACTCCGACTATATGCTCATATGACTATGCACCATATGCTCACTATACCTTTTATAGTAAACTATTCAATTGTACTGTATATAAGGACGGGCACTCTCGCCCCTAATCTATAGCTTTGTCCCACTTTTCTGCTCGTCTAAGAGGTTATGAGCCTTGGCTCCCTCCTACTCATTGCACTCCTCACTATTGCATGTCAGACCGTCCTCCTCATACACCAACACCACCACTACCAACTACTCCTAAACCAACTACTGGCACTCGTCCTCGCACTCGTGCACAAACACAGGGTGAACAACTAGCCGCAACTACTAGCGGTACTACTCAAACTCCTACTCCACCCATATCTACTGCCACACCAGCGCAACTTGAGCGCGACTTTGAAACACTACCGCCAATACCAGAGCGCGTTACTCCACCTACTGAATTATCAGAAGGCGAACTAACTGACCCTACTACAGTGCCTCCTACTCGCACTCAGCGCATTCCCCGCCGCGAATCACCGATAATGTCAGCACTAAAAGCGGGCGAAATAATTAAACTATTTGACGGCATCGAACCACTCGACGGTGTCAAGAACTGGAAACTCTGGATATTCCGCATCTTCCAGGCTATCAATGCCACTGGCCATCCAACTCTCATGGAGGCAGGGCCATCCAGTCCAGAAGAAAACACTATTGCGAACGCCATCTATGCGGGTGTAATCAAAAACATCCCCGACAAAATACTCGGAAATTACTTAGGCGTAACTCAAGTACACGTCCTACTGAAACAACTAAAGGCGCGTTACGACATACAAACTACAGTAACTAATGCATTAAATGAAGGAGCGTTATTCAACGTCCGAGGCCATGTGTCTCAACTTGACAAAACTTTGGACGAACTCGAACGACGCCACGCTGAACTTTGCGCTCATGGAAAACAACCAGCCGACTCAACTTACTTGGCAGCGATAACCGCGGCGATACCACCACAATATAAATACGTTATAACTCAACTTGAACTCCAGATTAACGCCGTAAACGAGTACAATAAAGATAAAGAAGACCACGAGGACGTCATACTTACTCCGAACCGACTCATTCAAGAAACTCGTCAGGCCTTTGCGAACTGGAGCGCAGCAAATACTCGACGAAATCCAATCGCCGCCGTGCATCCTTACCAAAGCGAGGCTACTCACCCCTACTTCAGAGGGCGAGGCAGACACACTCGAGGTCGCGGCCGAGGCCGTGGCCGATTTGGAACTTACAGAGGCCGAGGACGCGGCCGCGGAGGATACTCAAATAACTCCGATAACTCAAACTCGAACTCAGGGAACTCTAACCCCTTTGTTAAATGTTATAACTGCAATAACTACGGGCATCAATCACCTAACTGCCCTCAGCCGTGGACTCAGAAGACTAAAGATGCCATGGCGAAGAAAGGGATTCAGGAGCATGCGAAACCTCCGACCACTGCCCACTCGCATCAGGCGAGCACGACGAACGCGGCAAACGTACCTACGACCGCTTCCACTTCCACTGCAGTCGCTCAAGCGCACCAGGCGACAAACGTCGAAATGCCCAACTTTCCGCTGACGCCACCATTCACTGCGACAATAACTGAAGTACCCGATGACGTTACTATGCAGTTCGACAATGAATCTGCACTTTTCGACTTTTTACGCGACGATCACTACATGGATGCTATTGAAAACTTTGAGGCGAATCATGTAAGCGCCACAGCCATTTACTTAAAAGAAAATTATGCTAATAAACTTTATCATACTATGGATATTATTGATTCTGGTGCCACTCTTCATTTAACTCCTTATTTCAACCGACTTACTAATGTTAAACAAACTGACCCTATCTCTGTTATAACCGCTAACTCACAAACTTTTATTACTTCAACTATAGGGATTTTAACTGTTGAGATCCCGAATGGTGATGCTGTAAGCACCATTACTATTAAAGATGTTTATTATGCTAAAGAAATGCACATGACGCTACTTAGCCAGTCTAAACTTTGCGCAGAAGGATATGAATTTATTTATAAAGGAAATTTGTGTACAATAAAGGCACCTAGCGGTGAAATATGCGGTCAAATTCAATGTAAAAATAACCTGTACTCTATATTAAAACATTATCAAATGAGCGCTGTGAAATCAATTACTCTGTTTGAACTTCATAAGAAACTCGGTCACTTAAGTTATACTTACCTCAAATGGCTACTTAAGAATCATCCTGAATCAATTCATTACAAAATTACTGACTCAACTGAAACTCAATGTCGTGTTTTGAAATGTTATACCCAAAACTCGAACTTCTGAATTAGCTAAAAACTTTGGCGATCATTTTCATATGGATATTTGGGGACCTGCACCGACAACTGCTATTGGAAATTTTAAATATTTGTTAACTTTAGTCGACGACTGTACTAGATGGGTCCAAATGAGTTTACTTAAAACTAAAGCGGATGGTTATACTGCTTACATCAAATGGGCAACTTTATTATCAACTCAATATGGAATTAAAATCAAAATACTTCAATCTGACAATGATACTGTCTTTTTATCAAATGACTTTCAACTCTTTTTAGACAGTCAAGGAACTATGCGAAAACTAACTGTACATGATACTCCACAACAAAATGGTGTAGCTGAGCGAACTCATCAAACAATACTAAATCAAGTTAGATCAAACCTACTAGGACATAAATTACCGGACAAGCTCTGGGGAGAAGCCGTTAACTACTCAACCTTTATACATAACAGAACACCTAAAGCGGCAATTAACTTTATCTCTCCATACTTTAAGCGATTTAATAAAGCTTATATTTTTGATAACTTACATGAATTTGGCACTCATGTCATTTTCAGAGAAGAAAATACTAATAAACTAACTCCTAAAGGATCCTACGGCCGATGGCTATGTTGGGATGAAGAAAGTAAAGGACATAGAATTTATCATGATCAGAAAATAACTGTTGAAAGAAATGTCCAATTTCTCGAAGTCGCACCTTCTCGAATTGAAGGGGAGCAAACTGATACCCTACTAGAAAACAATCAAAACAACCCTACTGAAACTACTGAACCAAGAAGATCAGAGCGACAAAGAAAACCAACTAAACGATCTAGAGGACTCGACTATACTGAAGAACTTAACCTCGCCATTTACTTAACTGAATTTAATGAATTCAACAATGAACAACTTGGCGATCCCATCACTTTTCAACAAGCAATTAAGCGACCAGATGCACTTAGATGGGCTAAAGCCATGAAAGATGAAATTGAAACACTAAAAGAAAGACAAACTTGGGAATACGTTTACCCACCTACTAATGCAAATATCATTGGCACTAGATTTGTTTACAAAACTAAACGGTTAGCCGATGGCCGAATTGACAAATACAAAGCAAGACTAGTTGTGCAAGGATATGCGCAACAAGAAGGAATTGATTTTTACTCAGATGACCTATTTGCACCAGTGGCACGACTCAGTACTGTGCGAACTATACTTTCCTGGGCAGCAACTAATGACTATGAAATACATCAAATAGACATTAAATCAGCCTACTTGTATGGCGAACTAGAAGACGGTGAAGAAATTTACATCAAACCACCACCAGGATATAATAAACTATTACCTGACTTAAAACCTGGACAAATACTAAAACTAAAGAAAGCACTTTATGGACTAAAACAAGCAGGAAGACGTTGGTACAAGAAACTAATGTCAATCTTAACCAAAATAGGACTAACTAGATCAGATAATGACAACGCAGTCTTTTTCAAAACAGAAAATAACAAAACTATACTTGTATTATTTGTACATGTCGATGACATTACAATAGCTGCGAAATCAACTAAACTGTTAACTGAACTAAAAACTCAAATTGGAAATGAAGTTACTTACACTGACGGAAATGAAATTCATTGGTTACTTGGAATTGAAATCAAACGTAACCGTCAAACTAAAACTATAGCGTTAAAACAACAAAATTATATTGAAACTATCATCAAACGCTATAATTTAGAAAATGCTAAACTAAAGAATTCTCCTATGGAGCCAGGGAGACAATTATCAACTGATGACGCACCAGCCGATGATGAAGAACTTACTTATATGGAAAAGGTACCTTATATGAACATGGTTGGAGCACTGCGATATGCAGCAGACTGTACCAGGCCAGATATTGCCTATACATGTGGAATACTCGCGAGATATTTAACTAACCCTGGTATTAAACATTTTGACGCCGCAAAACAATGTTTTCAATACTTACACTCAACTAAAGACTATTGGCTCATACTCGGCGGAACTGAAAATACTCAACTTACTGGATACACTGACTCTGATGGAATGACAACTGAAGGACATAAAGCCATATCCGGATACTTCTTTAAACTTGGCAATTCAATAACATCATGGTCAAGCAAAAGACAAACTTTAGTATCATTAGCCGTAGCTGAAGCTGAACTTATTGCACTAGCTTATGCGACTCAGGAGGCTATTTGGCTAAAAAGACTTGTGAATGAGGTTCTGCAGGCTTCGTTTGCACCTACTACAATCTTTACTGATAATCAAGCTATTATTACCATGGCAACTGATCCTGAGCGTAAATATTCTCAAAGAACTAAACATATTGATATACGAAAAGATTTCTTTAGAGATCACATTGATAAAGGAACTATTACTGTTAAATACATTCCCACTGAACATAACATAGCAGACTTACTTACTAAAGCACTATCTGTAACTTTACTCAAGCGCTTTGTAGAACAACTTAAACTAATGCGCGCTTGAAGGGGAGTGTTGAACTATAAATAACTGACGGATACTTGCCTGAGCAAATATCCGTCACTGGTCACATGACCGACTTCCAGAACTCCGACTATATGCTCATATGACTATGCACCATATGCTCACTATACCTTTTATAGTAAACTATTCAATTGTACTGTATATAAGGACGGGCACTCTCGCCCCTAATCTATAGCTTTGTCCCACTTTTCTGCTCGTCTAAGAGAAATGTTGAATCTTGCGACACGGAGAGACATATGTACCTTACAGCCATTTTCATAAGTCCTGCGACACGTGCATGTCACGTGAAGTGAGCCGCGTCAGAGCCAAAGTGTCGAAGAATTAGAATGAATGCCTATTTTCTCTGTGAATTCTGCACAGTACCTGCTCATTAAGTACTCAAAAAAAAGGCATGGTTCTCAGGAGAAGAAATATGTAAAATATGGAGCAATAAATTGATTGTATAGGCGAGTGGAGATCAAACAAGTGCAGCTGGTCTGTTCTCTCACCCATTTCCACTGAGATTCAAAAATTATGGCTCCCCTATATCTACCTATAAAATTCTTTTCTGTATCTGTAAATTAAGTATATGACTATACCAACATCTCCTGCAAGTTTGCAGCCAATCAATTCAGTATTCATGGTCCAGCAGCAAGATTTGTGTTCTACTCTGCAAGACCTGTTGTGAGAAAAGGAGGGTGGAAAGAGCTTGAAGTGGAACACAAATCTTGCTGCTGGACCATGAATACTGAATTGATTGGCTTCAAACTTTCAGGAGATGTTGGTATAGTCATATACTTAATTTACAGTCACAGAAAAGAATTTTATAGTTAGATGTAGGGGAGCCATAATTTTTGAATCTCAGTGGAAATAGGTGAGAGAACAGACCAGCTGCACTTGTTTGATCTCCACTCGCCTATACAATCAATTTATTGCTCCATATTTTACATATTTCTTCTCCTGAGAACCGTGCCTTTTTTTTGAGTACTTAATGAGCAGGTACTGTGCAGAATTCACAGAGAAAATAGGCATTCATTCTAATTTTTCGACACTTTGGCTCTGACGTGGCTCATTTCACGTGACATGCACGTGTCGCAGGACTTATGAAAAAGGCTGTAAACAAAAAAGTTCAAATAAACAAAAAAGTTCAAATAATCAAGTTTCATTGATTCAGCCAGGAATTGAACCTGGAACCATTTGTGGACATTGAACATGTTAGACAGATATCATAACCGCTAGACCACTGATTCCTTTATGTCTGCGAGGTCATTAACTTTACAATGTCCGGTAGGAGAAGGATGTCATTTCAAGGACGAGAGCTATGATGACAACTACCGAGGATCCATCATAATCTATAGCCCCCTGCCGGATCTACTTGTTGATTCAAGCGGCCGTAGCATTGCATTCTTAGTTGCTTAGCTCTGTCACAGGCCCGCGCGGCGGCCCCGGACGCATGTACCGCCCTCCATCTTTTTCTGCGTGAAACTACGAACAACAACGGCCGCTCGTCTCGCATCCTCGTTGTCGCACAGGCTGAAAATCGATACAGTAGTATTAGAAAGCCGCGTGATTCGACAAAGATGATATATGTTGTATTGACCTTGGTCATGGTAGGGTTTTGTTATTGATGTGAGATCGAAGTGCAGGCGTGGCGGACGCGCTCTAGAGCGAATAGATTTGGTCAAGGAATCAGCTATGAGTGAAAAACAAGAAAAAAGGAAGACAAACTTCGGAGAGCAATTTACGTGAAAACCGTTCCGAGGGGAGGAAGTCTCAGAGACGAGGAGCAAAGAAAGGAGCAGATGGAACTGAACGGCCGTGGAAATAAGCCGCAATTTCAATCTTTCAAGATATTGATATTTCAACAGGCCTAGGTACGAGAAGCATGTCCGCGAAGGGTTCCAACAGAAGCTCGGCGTTGGTCACGAGTTCTGGAGAGAATTCAATTCCCGGAAAAGAAGTTTACAGTCCCAGGCAAAACGTGATCTAGAAAGAGGAAACGAGGCGAGCGTTTGCGAACGGAATAGAATCCAGTTTCTGGAGAATGTGCTGTTGTTCGAGAGGAGAGAGCAAGTTGGACTTTGATAAAATTTGTCAGATGCAGAGAAGACACGGAAGCTAGGCCCGTCGTTAAGCACAGTCACGCTGCTGTGCTCGCACGGGAGAAGATGAAGGTCAGCTATTAATGAGAACCGGGAGTTCGCTTGCCAGCGATACCGATTTCCGACGCTGGGGTGAGGAAAAGGTTGAAGTGGAGGCAGCTTGCACCGCGATCTCTCAGAGCATCGTCGACGTTGTCAAAGGAGAAGAGAAATGAGGATATCAAGATGCCGAGGAGAAGCATATCGGACTCATCGAGGACGCGGTTGTGTGTGGCGGTGCGACAGCGGGAGTTCTCGGCGATGAAGAAGGTGAGACAGCAGCAGACAGATGCTTGTTCGTTGCAGAGAGGGAGCTCAAATTCGCACAGTCTGGACTTGCTTCTAGACTGAGATCATCGATATTTCTGAAACAAGAGTGGACAGGCCTGATTCCGCTTAGTCGCAGAGCCCGTCTCCGGACACAAAGTTGAGGATGGATTGACAGAGAGGGGTAGGGATGTAGACAGGCGATCGTCTAGGAAATGAATATTAATGCCGTGCACCAGATCACATGCGATGAACTTGAATTGCGAGTGAAGCGCAGGACTTGAGTTAGATTGAGGCATGAGGCCAGAGAAGGCCAACCACGCCGAAAGCGAGAAACAAGTGACTGAATTCGCAGTGCCTGAGGGAAGAAGAAGACGAGAAGACAGGGAGGCTTGGACCGGAAGCAGATGAACTTGTGACGATGCAGGCTCGGAAGTTGTATCTATAGCTGCGAAAATTGTGAAGCGAGATGGTGCCGCATTCAGGTCTAAGCGAGAGGACGTGAAAGTAGCGTTGATCAGTCAGCGGAGGGAAAAAGATGAGGAGGCACTGATGGTCGGTTGACATGTGCGCCCACGAGCGCGAGAGCTTGGCGGTCCAGCAAGGGCTTGCGCGTGATTTCTTGCGAATCGAGGGTCGAGATACGTTCAATATATGAATATTAATGGCGACTGAGACAGACGAAGTGCAGGGACAAGCAAATTTAAAGCTGACTCCGCAACGGCCCGACATCCAAGGGCACAGCCATCCCGCCTATTTGTTTCTTTTTCGAACATATCTGTCGGGATTTACTAGTACTTCTGGCAGAAACGATGCAGGCAGCAGAAATGAGGAGGATATCGGAGTATTGATAATAATAACGGGAATAACGGAATAGATTGTACCTGGGATGTATCCAAAGATAAGAAACCGAATTGCCACTTTTTTCGCATTCTAATTGGCCGATAGAGCATCTTGATAGCCGCCCGCGCTCGACTTTCGACCGTTCAAATACCTCACCGCTGCTTCGATGCTCTCTTCTTGCCTTACTTCTCCCATCATCCCCGTCCACCGCAGCTTGGCTGCAATTCACTGCCCGTCGTCGTCGCCAGCCGCTGCCGTCCTCGACGTACTCCGCCCACCATGGTCAACGTCACCTACGATGCGTGTAAGCACCGTGCCACTGCTGTTCTTTCATATCACCCTCCTTGCTCATGCTCTACTTCATTGTCCAGCTGGTGACCTCATCTGGACCGACCCCAGCAGCGGGGACACAACCATCTACAACCTCGGCGATATGGCATGGGTCATAGCAGCTATGGCTCTCGTCTGGATCATGATTCCCGGCGTTGGGTTCTTCTACTCTGGTTTGCTCCGTCGGAAGAACGCGCTCTCTATGATATTCCTCTCGGTCGCCGTGATCGCCGTCGTGTCATTCCAGGTGAGTATAGGTGCATGTAAGTGACGGCTAAGTCGCGTCCACCGATATGGATGGGAGCGGCATAAGATTGGACTCAGCCATCACTTCACATCCACCCGTAGCTTTCTTCGACTCCATCATTACTCAACTGCTGACTGAACTCAACTGCAGTGGTTCTTCTGGGGATTTTCGCTTGCGTTCTCCGAGACTGGCTCCGCGTACATCGGTGATCTCAAATATTTTGCGCTGAAGGGTGTTCTCGCACAGCCCTCCATCGGTTCAGCACGCATCCCTTCCCTCCTCTTCTGCATTTACCAGCTTATGTTCGCCGCTATCACGTACGTCTGATCATAATACTGCTTTCGTGTGTGCTGAAACCTACATCGTCTCGAATTATCTTAGCCCCATGCTCGCAGTCGGTGCGTTCGCAGAGAACTCGCGCTTCGCCCCCATACTGGTATTTGTTTTTATGTGGTCAACACTTGTTTACGACCCAATTGCTTGCTGGACCTGGAATAGTGTGAGTAACAATCACATCAATACTATTAATTTCGAGCATCTTCTTATCTCTGCATTTCGTCGAATTTTATCCATCTTCCTTCGCCTCAGAACGGCTGGAGCTTTGTTCTCGGTGGGCTCGACTTTGCCGGTGGAACTCCGGTGCATATTTCCTCGGGCACTGCCGCTCTCGCTATCTCGATATATCTCGGCCGTCGACGTGGCTATGGCACGGAGCGCCTTGCGTACAAGCCGCATAATACGTCCTACGTCGTCCTAGGCACGGTATTCCTGTGGTTCGGGTGGTTCGGCTTCAATGGCGGTTCGGCGCTCTCCGCAAACCTCCGTGCTGTCCAAGCCTGCATTGTCACCAACCTCGCGGCGTCCGTCGGCGGCCTCACCTGGATGCTATGGGACTGGCGTCTTGAGCGTAAATGGTCCGCCGTCGGCTTCTGTTCCGGCGCTATCGCGGGTCTCGTTGCCATCACTCCTGGCTCTGGTTTCGTCGGTTCTCCAGCCGCTGTTGCGTATGGCTTCCTTGCGGGCACCATTTGCAATTTTGCCACCCAGCTCAAGTTCATCTTCGGTTACGATGACTGCCTCGATATCTTCGCGTCCCACGCTATCGGCGGTATTGTTGGAAACGTGCGTCTTGCTCTCTTCCTCTTCGACTTGCATGAAACACTAACGTATATTCTTCCTCAAGATTTGCACCGCACTCTTTGCTCAATCATCCGTCGCGGCATTTGATGGCATCGCGGACATCCCAGGAGGATGGTTCGACCATCACTGGGTGCAGCTCGGGTACCAGCTCGCCGACTCGACAGCCGGTTTCGCTTATTCTTTCGTCATGACCACTATCATCCTCTGGATCCTCCACTTCATCCCCGGTATGCGTCTCCGCTGCGACGAGGAGACAGAAATCCTTGGTGTCGACGATGCTGAGCTCGGCGAGGTAAGGTTTTTTTTTAAAACCCTCTGCGGCTTTGAAACCTGATATCTGTGCTCAATTGCAGTTCGCCTACGACTACGTCGGTCTGGACGCTGAGCTCGGCGCGGGCCTGCCGCATACGGGGTCCGGCCCGGGCGGATTAGGTGATCATGCGCTCGGTGCGGTCGGTGGTGGACGTGAGCCGCAGCACAGCCAACATCATATCCCGGCAAGGCGCGATAGCAGTAGCGAACGTGCAGAGAAGATGGCTGCATGAGGTGTGGTAGTGCCTGACGCTTTAGTTTAGACGGTTCACTAAAAGCTTTGTTACAGTATTCTTGGATTTGTTAATGATATTTAACTTCTATGACGAGCCTTTCTGTATGAGCTATAGACGCGGACATGTACTGCGAGATCAATATAGAGGACATCTGAATCTCTGATCACACTTTCTGGAGCATCGACTTATGATCAGCTGTTAGAGATCTTGAGATCCCCTGCTTTGTTGAACAAAAAGAATCTGATGGCCATTATAGTGAATGTACAGCAGATGTAGAGAGATACACCGAAATAGTAGAGGAAGAGCAGAACAGAGGGATATTTTTTGGCGAGCTTCATGCTCGTAACACATAGCAATCAGGATCTGCGTAGCAAAAGCCTCAGCAGGGTGACTGTGTGGGGCTACGCAAAGAGAATCTTGACTGCGAGTACGACGGAGTCATGTCTTCAATTGACAAATGAGCTTTGTTTCGAGCTCCATACTAGGTGAAGCGATCAGAGTCCGGAACTCAAACACATTTCTGAGTCAGAATCCGTCGACTCTCCCCATCCTGAGCTACTCATCGATCCTTACAATGTTACATCACATTGCATAGGACTAGTATTATTAATAGTTTCGGCATTGTGAGCAAGCTTACTATTTTTTTGTTGCTCCAAACAACAGTCATTACCTACAACTTAGACGTCGAAACGTGTGGCTCAGCAGCAGTACTAGTCGGCACTGCGAGTGGCATGTCTGCCTTCACCTCCTGATGCAGGTGTACCTGCCAGAATCGATAGTGATGCGCGGGACATTGACAGACAGATATTATACAATACGTAGACATACCCAGTCAGCCATGGAGAGGATCGAGAGCCTTACGATTCAATTATAAGAGAGTCAGCAGGAACTCACCGAACTTCAGGATCTCATTAATTCACAAACCGAACTTAATAACAACCTTATACTTATTCCTACCAGAAGTCAGCTCTATACATATTCCTGTATTTATAAGTACCTAACACATATGGCGAATCTGTCTCTCTCAGGAGTAGAATTCCGACTGGGAAGGAAAGAAAAGACTATGCTTTTAAAATACGCGATCGTTGCAGTACTAGTCCGCGTTTCTGTCACGTAAGATAGTCAACTGTCGGATAGCACCATATCCTATCTAGTGTAAAGTGTAGCAAACAGTACATAGCCCCGAATCCCGGACCACGATTAAGGACTTACTGTGCGACGCTAACGTCTACAGTTCAAATTCTGGGAATGCTACGTAGCTCACACTTCTGCTTTTATATCGAGTCGTATTTGTTTTAAAAAACACACAGTATTTCCATATTCTAAACCTCCAACCTTAACGTTTGCCTACATCTGTTGCACTTTAATAACATATCTTACGTGATTTCCCAGATCGTAAGGGCGTTCCCGACACGGAAGAAACCTGTCAACGGAGGCGTACGTGTTCTTAAGAATGAATATTCATGGCAATATTAGAAGTCCTCGTCCGCCAACCAACGCTTCAGTATTCGAGGGACTCGGCGGGTTTGTCCTGCGCCATAGATTGTTGCAAAAGAGAAGTTTCCATAAGACCGTGTCTTCTTTGCTGGCCTCCTTGAACATTCCATTCCCTCAAAGAAATACTAGCGAATACTTCACGACCCTCCCAGTCCATTTCAAGAGTCCACCGCTCGTTCCCAACCCAGTTGCATGCGAAGTCATATGAGCCAGCGTAGATGAGCACCTTCACACCTCGCGCGAGCAGTTCCGCCACATACAACTGTGTCTGATGAAACATGTCTCCACTCATTCCGAAGTGATTTCCAACAATGTCTGAATACTGTTTGTATTCCACGAACTCGGGGTCGACGCCGAGGATCTTGCGTACCTCCGGGAGGTTGAGGTAATTCGCGATAAATCTGGCTCACGACTTGTTTCATACGCACACACGAACTATGTTTCAGAACAGATAAGGAGCTGGATAGACAGCACTAAATAAAAACATTACCTGATCGACTGGACGGGCTCCATAGATACCTTCGTGCATTGCATTTCATAGTACGATTGGAAGAGGCTGGATGGTCAGATGTGAGAAAATAAATGAGCTGGTGGTAACTGCAGCCAGTACGCACTAAGAGAAATTGGTCGCTCCATTTCCTGCAAAGAAAGATTAGTTTTCTCCATGACTCCAGCAATTGTCGCGATTAACACCGAAGACAAACCAATCATGACAGACTTCAGGTTAACGGGCGTGTAGCCTTTCATGACGAGTATTTCGTTCTGATCGTAGATGGCAGACGCGTAAACCGGAAGATAACGGCTGGAGTAGAGTTTGACAATCAACTTGTATCACTTTAAATTTTGAAGAATAGCGTACCGCGTAGGATTCACTCGTAAGGTGGAAGCTACGGTCCTTAAACTTACCAAACGTCTCGAAAAACATTGCGGCGAAGGCGGCAATGTCTATTCCGACTTCCTCTGAGGTGTACTAATGTGTGTTGTTTGTTAGTCCATGAAACAATGGTTAGCTTGGACGTACTGGCGCGTCTCCGAAGTCGTTATACGAGAATCCCACGCCAATTGGTTGATCGATAAAGAATACATTGGTGTTTGTGTTCCATGAGTATGGGTTATACTATTTGGTATCGCAATATTGCATGGACCTGGTATTGTTCTCAGTTTAATTGCTTTGTAGAAAGATCGTCGACTCACTGAGTTCCATCATGAACAAATCATGGATGAAGAAGAGCCAGATCCTTTGAATGATTTAAGATAAATTTGTGAAATCATTGAGTTCACGGAAACAAACCGCCGTTCGTCCAAAGGCATCAGGAAAAACCTCCCGGTCAGAAACCATAGAATATATAGAATCTGTAGAATATTCAAGCAATTCTAACGGATCCTGGCCAATTCTGATTCCAACGGAATCCCAAGCATCGTACGATTTATGAGCAGATTCTATGTATTCCAATAAATTCTAATAGCATTTCACACCATTTCTTACCGGTTTTAGGTGGCATTCCAAACTAAAAGGATGCCACGGCCAGTCGTCGGAATGAAGCCTTTCACGGTCATCATGTACAGACCACCGGCGAACATCTTCTCAGATTTGATGCCCGGGATGACGGGTACGGCAAGCAGCTCCTTTTGTACATGCGACGATGTAAGGCGCGCCGCAGCATCGGTCTTGAGTTCCACAAAATCTATCTTGTGAAGCTTGGTCTCGCCGGGTTTGAGAGCACGCAAGTATGAAGCAATGTCAGCACGACATCGTCCCATTGTCACGACACGCAGGGAAGACATGTACCTTGCCTTCGCGTGCTCGAACATATCTGTTGGATAATTTTGAGAAGTGCAGGTACGGCAGTCTCCTTCAAGCCCGTATCACGTCGCACAGAAAGTGTTTGCTTCTTCTAGATATCAACCGGACCGAATTCAAGGCGAAGTGGAACACCTGAACAAAAAGCCATTTGTAAGACCACAGGAAAACCGAGAAATAAGGAATGATTGAATTTTCGCGCCTTCTGTTCCCAGTCGTTGAACTTGTAGCCAGGAGTGTCGCCGTTCCGTACATCCACCTTCGCGCTTTCCTGAGCATCTTCGCGAGCTCCTCACAGCGGTCGTATAACTCCTGCTTATTAGTGCGCATGATGATACCGCAGGGGACAACGATTGCTTGGACGCGAGCGATGCGTGATGGGAGAACAAGACCCTGGTTGTCGCCGCAAATCATGACCATGATTCCGACCATGTGCGTGCTAAGGCCTCACGAGTTCTGCCACGGAATTATTTACCACCGTTCGGACCCGTACCCTGCGGATCGTCCAGGTCTTCGACCACGACGTTGAACATCTCTGGCCGTGAGAAGTCTTGGCCAAGGCAATGCGACGTCGCAGCTTGGATGCCACGGCCGGTCGTCATGTAAAGACCACCGGCAGACTTCTCCTTGTCCGACTTGATGCCTGTGATGACGAGTACGGTAAGCAGCACATCGTACACGCGACGATGTAAATTGAGAATTTCCCGTACTTCAGTGTCGGCCTCCTTCGTGAGATGCGCAGTGTGGCCTTCCTGTCATAGGAACTCGCGCGTACGGAGGAACGGCTGGGGGCTCTTGGAGTCCCAGCGTGTAACACTGATCCACTGGTTGGGCTTGAGGGGTAGATCACGATAGCTCTTGATACATTTGGTGTAGTAGGGATACATGGCCGTTTCTGTAGTCGGACGGATTGCTATGAGCTCCTCAAGCTCGGAGCTCCCTCTGAAGACGCATGTCATATCGACCTTAATCAGCGCCTATAATACTTGTCAGCACAAAGTGAGGGATTACAGAACAATCAACGCACGTTCGTATACCAACCCGGAAAGTCGACCTCTTTCTTCATGCCAATAGCAATCTTCACGTGCCGTCAATTCTCCCTTCCTCTTTTGTTGCCTTTTCCTGGGCGGCAATTGCAGACGTGTGCACAGCAGGCACCACAGCCTCGGCCTTGAGTTCCATGAAATCTACCTCGCGAAGCTTGGTCTCCCCGTTTCGAGAGTACGCTAGTATGAAGCAATGCTGGTTCCAGGGAGGAAGACAGTAAAATCAGAGGCGAGCGCATGTACGGCGAAGAGGGAAGTCGATGATGTGAGTGCTCTACACTCACCCATCTCCTTGATTCTTACGTTGAACCGTTCTGTTGGCAAGTAAGAACCTGAGATGCAGATGCTTGTTTTTTCAAAATACCTTGTACTGCTTCCCAGATGCTGTGCGGCCAGTGATTAAGACTGTAGCATCTACTAACGCTGTAGTAGTCTAACATATCGGCCTTGATCAGTACCTATGATACTTGTCAGCACTAAGTGAGGGATTACAGAACAATCAGCACACGTTCGTAACGATACCGGAAGGTCGACCTCTTTCTTCACGCCAAACGCAGTCTTCACGGTGCCGTCGTTTCTCCCTTCCTCTTTCGCTGCCTTTTCCTGGATGGCAATTGCAGACGTGGGTGTCTCCCTTCTTCGTGAAGAGCTAGCTGGTCCGAAGTTCATGGTGCCACTGCCATTCTAAATTCTGCCAAAGCTCGTCAGATCGCCCGCCTTGTTTGCAGGCCTCGAAGGACCAGAGGCGACAACCCATCTGTCGGGACCCACTTGAGCATTTCCGTCACGATCATGGCCACAGCGTGAACCACCACGAGACATGGCCGACCGTGCCAAGTTATGTTGCTCCTGTTGTGCCTTCTCTTTCGCGGCCTGTATATTGGTAAGCACAAGTGAATTTGAGTAACAAAGCAAGGGCGCGTACCGCCTCATGAATCTGAGCGATTGTCGACGGAGCAGCGACCAAGTTGCGGGTAGTCCGTTTCCTTTCCCGCAATTCAATCACATCCTGTCCAAGAAAGTCAGCTCAACGAAAGGCTATGAAACAGAAGGTACGCACTTGTAACATGAACTGCATACGAGACGACACGTTGCTGCTCTTTGCAAGCTCCTTCATCCGACTGAAATAGACATCCATGTGTCCGCGAGCCTTAGAGGTATCGAGCGCCTGACAAACACTTGTCAGTAGTTTACATAAACTTTTGATCTCTTCCTCCTCGGAATTGTCGACGCTGCTGAGCAGCTTCTTGATACACTCATACATGATACGTTCCATGAGCATCTGAAGATTGAAGAGCTCACCGATGAACTTGACGAGTCCGAGACCTTGACGCTTGGCCTTCTGAGCAGTGTGGTATTCGTCCGAGTACAGCGCACTCTCGCCAGCCTCCCTGTTTTCTTCCTTTTCGTTGGCATCCTTAACAGCCTGATCCTCTGTTGTCTTCACGAGAGCCGCTGCCGCCATCGACTCCTTCTGCGTCCAGCCGCGCTCGAAGTCTTCCTGACAGCGATTCAGAAGGTACTTACGGAAAAGTTGATCACCTGTAATCGGGTTGCCCTCAGCATTGCGGATACTATCATCCTGCACGTTCGGACTGATCTGCTCCATCATCCTATGGCACAAGCGAGCATACATTCCACTCCAGGCCGCCTCATCCGTCGCCTTCTCGAATACAAGCCAAATGAGCTGAATGAGCGTACGCCCATCCTTCTCACTCTTACTCTTGTTTGCCCACGCAATGATCTGGTTTGAGATGGACTCCAACTTCTCCATAGTGGACTTGCTGAGCAGCAAATGGACTTTTTTGTCCACAATCTCGGGTGAGTCTGTGTCAATTGAGGCCCCACACCTGGACGTGCTGCCCGCGACCCAGCGGTTCGCAGACTGCTCGAGCGGCGCGACGTGTTCGAAGGAGGAAGTAGCATTCACTTTGAACAGACTGGCCGAAGCGCTGATACAGTCCGACTCGTTGAGTGTTGAGCTGCCACATTTCCTACGCGTACGCTTGTTGCCCACAGCGCCCGCGCCACCTGACTGGAAGAGCGAACCATAGGCGATGGACACCCGCCTGCGAATGGAAGGCCACCGTGCCCACCACTCATTGACGTCGAGCGCATGAAGCGCTCTTCACTTGACAGTTTGTTCAGTGCAGAGAAGTTCAGACTTTACGGTCTTCGGCTTGAAGATGAGCAAGTTGAAAGTCGGAAGTCGGACGGCGTGTTGCCTGCGGCAGTGAGTGCGTCCCACCAGGCAGCCGGTGAGGCTACTGCTGTGTGCGTGATGGTTGCGGTGGGTGTGATCGAGGATATTTTCAGACATTCTGTAAGGACATCGGCGCCAGACATATTGGAATGGCAGCAGATGTGAAGACTATGTGTGGCGTGTCGTGTCAAAACCAACATACATGTGATCAAGTTCCCACACCTCTTCTGTGGATGACGCATCCAGATGTGGGAAATTGGACTTAGCAGTTTTTGTCACCTGAAGTGCCTCCAAATACAAAATACATCATATCTCACTCAGTTCTTCACAAAAACTCTTCAAAAAAGTTGCTAAATTTATGTTTGAATGGTTTCTAAAAATTTTATGAGCTTAGAGGACAGAAGGTGGAATATTGAGGCTGCAGTAGTGAGAATGGGTGTTTTTCTAGAAAAACTCCTTCCCTGATTTTTCCTGAGCTCAATTTTGAAGCTAATGACATGAAACTTGTTGGAGAATGGTATCTATATTGTATATTAAATTATAGATGGCTTATAACAATGCAGGCAATTTTTTGACAACTGTCTGAGTCAAGCAAATTTGGGTGAGTTTGAGAGTTTCAGCACAACAGTCAAACAGGACAAGAGGAGACATTCACTCTAGTTCATCCCTCATAACATCAAAAGTATAATATGTAGACCATTCTCCAACAAGTTTCATGTTATTAGCTTCAAAATTGAGCTCAGGAAAAATCAGGGAAGGAGTTTTTCTAGAAAAACACCCATTCTCACTACTGCAGCCTCAATATTCCAGCTTCTGTCTACTAAGCTCACAAACATTTAGAAGCTGTTGAAAAATAAATTTAGCAACATTTGTGAACTGATTCTGTGAAGAATTGACAGAGATATGGATTTTACAAGTTTTTGAGGTGTTGAAATGCTCAAATTTTGTGATCTTCACATGTCTCAAGACCTATGAAAAACACTGTAACCTGCAGATAGTTCATGGGTCCCAGTATAGGTCCAAGAAGCCAATCTAGTACCTGCACCTGTGGCAGACTCTAATGAATTCCACAATCAGTTTTTTATTCTACAAAATTCCATGGAATCTATGAGGTGTGTCATTTTTCTATCCATATTCTAAATTTCAAGCTGCTGATTCTGTTCAATTCCAAAACTTGGACAATTTTCCATGAAATTCTACAAGTTTTCTAAGTCTTGGACTGCATTCTCATGACATTCCAAAGATTCTACAATTTACTACAATTCTAATAACTTTCTAAGGGTTTCTGAGCAGGAGGTTTTTCCTGATGGAGTACATCGTCCGTCTCTGAGTCATTTCTACTCTCAAAAAAGGAGAAAAAGAAATGCTTGGGGCCGACGTTGATATATCCAGTATACGATCTGACCAAAATCCAGAGACAGAAGTTCTCGTTAGATAGAAAACGAAAGGGCGCGGGAAACTCACGCAACGGTTCGTCGCAAAAGTGAGATTTCTTGATGCGAGCGTTCTTCCCGGAAACACTGGATGTGAGAAGGTCATAAGTCTCTCTGAGGATAAGCTTGTTAGCTCTAGCTCATCTGTTCCCCTGAACAGGGTTAGATGATGGCAAGGCAGATCGTCAACTAGAAAGCGCACTCAGGTCTGGCTTTTGAAAAGATGGTCTGCTTCGAAGCTTTGGTAAAGCCGGAAAAGGCGGACACCAAGAGGTGCACCCGAATGAACTTCATAGGAGTGACCAACGGCGCTGCTGCTCGCTATACACAGAACACACTCCATCTTATACCTTTTGAATGCGTGAATAGATAGAGCTGCGGGGATAAGCTGCAGGACCATGTGTTTTGCTGGTGCCATACGTAGATATTTAAAAAATGCGGATTCGTTTTGTACTCCATCCAAGCTGACTATTAGACACAGACGGTTACGCAGACTATGCAGCTTGCTCCGACTCCATACTATCCTGGCACCATCGTCATGTTGCACCTGTACCAGCACCTGTACTACGCTTAGAGACAGATCAATGAGGTGATTGAAAACATGAAGGAGACAGCTCCCCGCTGAACATGACATAGTCTCAGTCTCACTCGGTGAATCGCTCCTCGACTGCGAACAACACGCTGAGAAGGGTAAGGAACTCGCAGACATGTATCTGTTCAGAGGCAGTCCAAGAGGTGGCGCAGAAGCTAAAAGGAGGTACGTTCACAACGCAGCACGCTAGAGGTCTATTTTTCTTGTCATGCAGATGGAGAAGAACTCTCTACAACGACCTCCTCCGTCTTCTCACTCATCCTCTCACCCAGCGTCTCCAGCTGTTCCCTTATCGCAAGCGCTTCATCAACAAGCATTTTTAGAGTCGGTTCCGCCGCCCCCTCATCCTTATTCTTCGCCTCTTCCCTCTCCACTGGCGCGGGTGCAGAGGGCTTCACACTCAGCTCCGCGATAGCGTGCTCGACGACGACCTACCACGTCGTGCCCTCCTGTGCAAGTGTATCCGCGAGCTCGTCCTTAATCCGCCGACACGCGCCGGGACCCGCGTATCCGAACGTGGTGTACACCTGAACGGCACTTGCGCCCGCACGAGCGTACTCGAGCGCATCTGCGCCGGAGGCGAACCCACCGCATCCAATTAGAGGCACGGATGCGGGGAGGTGGGCGCGCAGTGTGCGCAGAGCATGGAGGGTGAGGGGTTTGAGCGGGGCGCCGGAGAGGCCGCCGAGTTTGTCTTTGCGGGCTATGTAGTGAGGCGAGGCGTGGTGAATTAGGTTTCGTGAGTATAGTAGATAAATGGGAAAGCGCGTACGGTCAGAGGAGAGGGGCGCAGGTCGGTTAATGGTCGTGTTACTTATGATGACGCCGTCGACTCCTGGCGTCGCCTTTACGGCCTCTGCGATATCTTCAAGAGCATTCTCGTCCAAATCTGGCGCGATTTCGAGCACGACACGCGGCCGGCGCATCGTCCATGTCTGCGCTTGTGCAGCACAGTCTGAAGTGATGGCGCCAAGAAGTTCTTCGAGCAGCCCGCACGTCTGCATCCCACGCAAACCAGGCGTGTTCGGACTTGACATGTTCACCACGAGCACGTCCGCGAACGGCGCGAAAAGCTTCACCCCGTCCAAGAAGTCACGCGGGCTGTCAGGAGGCGAGGACTTGTTCTTGCCAAAATCAATCGCGAGGAGGGCACGTGGGCGGAGTGAGGCGTGCTGTGGCAAGGCCCGTTAGTTTCCCTTTGTGGTTGTTGCAGGGCGGGTGGTGAGGCGAAGATGGATGGGAGGCGCGCACGGAGACACGAGAGGACGGAGACGGCACCGTCGGAAGGGAAGCCATATCGGTTGATGATGGCATCATCGTCTGGAAGGTGAAAGACGCGCGGTTTGGGGTTTCCCGGCTGTGCTTTGGGCGTGACACTCCCGATCTCGACCCATGCAAAGCCAAGATCGAAGAGGCCTGGTATACGTCAACTCAAGTTCATTGGATAGCAGTAGAGCGTGAGCGTACCGTCGATAGCTTCGCGATTCTTGTCGAAGCCGGCTGCCAACCCGATGGGATTCGATAATGTCTCTCCCCATAGCTAATGAAAAAGTTAGGTTTGACAGAATGAAATCAAGGAAACGCTCGAACCTCAGGGCGCAACCGCTCATTTTCCACGCCCATGTCCTTCGGTGCGAGCCCGCTTCTAAAAACCTTCACCGCAACCTTATGCGAGGTCTCTGGATCGAAGGTGTAGCGCAGCAGAGGGGTAAAGACATATCAGTGAATAGCAGAACGTGAGTCGAAATAGTAGACTGCAAAGAGCGTGCCGGAGATGAGGACGGCGGTCGCTGCGACGGCGCATCGGAGAACAGTTGTCGGCTTGCTATCTGGGATAGAGGTCGATAGTGAGCGGTGCCATTGCTGAATGTGAGGTATTCGACGTGCCGTCTGGCGCGCTGCGAGACGGGATAACATCGCAACGCGCTACTTTGGCGTCGGACGCGATGAACTTCAACTCGCGGCTTTGTATTCGTGAGACGGAATTTCCATTTATATCTATTACTTCGTACACAAGATAAATGTTGTTCACATCGCCTTGGCCTCAACTTTGCTTGGATCTCTCAAATATTATCATAGGTTTTGAACCTTCAGCATTGCATTGACAGAGCACATACTGGCTTTGTATGCAGGATTACATATCATGCATATCTGCAAAGCAAAACAAAGTCATGTTTCAGGACATGCTTTCTGTGATCATCATATGACAGGACTTTGCTCTTTCAACATGTTGCTCACAGCTACAATTTGACATGTTCAAAATTTGGTCACCAATGGCTGTGCTCTCTATATTGCAGCTTTGGTCAGCCTTCATCACTTCCATTAACACTGCAATAAGTATGTTGAATGCAAGAACTTATTCTCTATACTCTAGTCCTCAGCACTACTGAACAAAACACCCAACTCATCTGCAGAAAAGGCCTGCAAGTCCATAGCTCCATAGAACTGACATATTTAATTGCTTTAACATTGTTGCCACCAGGTGGCTGAACAGACACTAAATACTATGACAGCACCTTGTTATGAAAGCAGACACAGTATACACTGACAAAGAACTGATTCAAGAAAATTATAAATACAAATCATATGACAGACAAATAGACAACATCAAATCAAAACTCTTGGCCATCTCAAATTAGTTCTAGCAGACATACTAGATGAACTATCACACATCAGAAGTAACATTCCCTTACCTATACCATGGTCTCAACTACTGCTCTATAGAGGTGATATTTATTATCACAATTTACTCTTAGAAGGAAGACTGATTACTGCAACTTCTCTCATCTCTCATCACTTAGAGGATAAGAGCTCAATTTCAGTAGGAATATCTGTAGGTTCTTACCTCCATGAGCCTGACAAATTACAATGTGAGTCCCTGTTCACTCACACTCCTCATTCTCCCAATGCTCAGCATCATTGCTATTGAAGGTGCTAGCTCTGCCAGCTAGGGTGCCAGTCATACTAGCCACTATACTGAAAGGTTCAGTATAGGTACTCCTATACATAGGGAGCATGGGAAAGTGGAGGTGAGAGCTGACTTCCAGTAGGAATATCTATAAGGCACTGATATTGAAATTCACAGTTATGTAACCTGCAGAGCCAAATTATGAGCAGCACACACATGACAGAGGTGCACCTCGATCAGATAGACAGCATCCTGGAGTTCAACACCACCTACTCAGGAGAGGAGCTCCATTCGAGTTTGCCATCGACATTGGTGAATGATGACAAGGCTAATTTCACATAGCCTTAGGGTGGTTGTATTCAATCCACTGAGAGCGAAAAACCTAGAGGGTATTCCGCCCCAGAATGGGGGGGCTGTTCCCTGCCTTCCCAGGGTTCGGTTCGCGCTCCGACCGGAACTCCGACTGACCCTGACGGACTCCGACACGCTCCGACACGCTCCAATGGACTCCGACTGAACTCTGACCGAACTCCGACCGAACTCTGACTGACCCCAACCGACTGAACTCCAACAGGCTCTGTCCCATCTGATGGGACCCCCAGGTGAAGCTGTTCACGGCTTTTGTGGCTGTACAGTGCTCACTTTCTTCATTGGTGTATTTAATTTTTATTCAACCACCATTCAAATCTCAGCCTAGAACCATGTTTTAAAAAATAAAATAAAAAAAGAAAGAAAACTTCAGACGACTCTCTCTATCTGTCTATGTATTTTTTTTATTTTTATTTTGTAAAATGAAGTGGCCTGGTTGAATTAAAAATCAGTCAAAAAAGCAAAGTCAACGACAGTGCCAACATGTGATCTCCAACCAGTGGGAGGCACCCTTGCGGTCGTCGACGAGAGTCTGTTTTGCTGCAGCAAAGACACTCGCTTCGCTCACTCATGTGATCCTCAGCAGGGAGGCACACTTGAGAGCTGAATCGTCTCCTTCACTTTTCTCTCTTGGGCTCTCTCTGCTTTTTTTCTTAATCACGCTACATCACTGCTTCTCATCATAGCCGTCCCGTCAGAGCTGCCTGCCTGCCTGCACCCGCACCCGCACTTGCACCCGCACTGCTCGAGGCAACGAAGAGGTCGACGACAGCACAGCAAGAGGACGTCCAATCACTCTTTCTCATCGCACGAAAGATCGCTTCCCGGATGTCATCTGGGATCTACTGGATGAGGACGTGACGATGGACGAAGGCAGCAATGCGGACTCGGAGGTTTGAGGACATAAAGAGGTGTGAGCATGAGCGCAGGACCTACCACCTGTCCTTGAGACTAACACTGTAACAGATGCTAGCTATCATGTATGCTCGTGCTCCACCCCAGTTCCCAGGTGCACTATATGTCTTGTTCCGCCCGGCACCTATCGTGTCCCCACTTCCCTTTCACTGCCTCTCCGACACCATCTCTTCCATTGTTCCAATGCCGATGACGACATCTGCACTCTCTTTCAACCTTGGCATTGAGCTCCCCTACCCGGCCTCCATTTGCTCCACTTCACCTTCCCAATTCCGGCCTATCTCCCCTGCGTCCTCTGTAATTGGCTCGCTCGCGCGCATGGCTCTCAACCATAATCCCACGTTATTCACCAACGAACGAGCTCGAGCTCGAGTATCTCTTCACAGGAAAGGGGTTTGGGGGATGCATTTGAGTCTCTGTTCGATGCGAAAGAATGAGAAGGGCCCGGAAGCCGACGCCAATGTGGAAGAGGCATGCGTCGACAAGCTTCAGAAGGTCTCGTCTGTGTTCTGACGTCTGCATTGAACTACACAGCGACATGCCGACAGTAGGTGCCCCTTCCCAATCGAAGAAGAGACGACCGCTGTCTTCTGCTCCCATCGATTTGTTCCCGTAACACGTGCGCTGTATTTCTACGATCGACTCATCACCTATGGCCTCAAGAACAAAGACCCCTGCCCCCGCCCCCAGCGAGCTCACGAACCTTCGCCTTCCGCCTTCCGCCTTCCATCGCCTATGCATATGAGTACCTATACCAAACCCTTTGGTATAGTGACTGGAATTTCTGGCATTGCTGGCACCCTGGCTGGCAGTGCTGGCACTTGGCTGGCACTCAGCTGGCACTTGGCTGATACTCTAGAAATATATACAGAAAAATCATCTACTTACTTTTGTAACTGTCAGAGAGACTGAGACAACAAAGGCATCAGAAAGGGTTCAAATGGGAAGAATTATATAATAGGAACTGTACAGTGCCAGTCCAAAATGAATCCATTAAGAATTACTCTTGGAATATGTAAATCATTGGCACACACATGCCAGAATATTGCTTGACTTGGAGTGAGTGCATATGAGCTTCAGATGGGTTGGAGAGTGAAGGGAATGTGAAAGGATATGAACAAAATATAATGTGCTATGATTCAAAGGTCTGGAGACTATGCTGCCACCAAGTTTTGGACTCAGACTTGGTGTGGTTGCAATACAGCTATACTCTAAGGTACTGAGCTGCAGATACTCTGAGACACACAAACTCTGGAAGGCTACCATATAGCTCACCATTGTTCCCAAACTCCCCCTCTCACATTCATGACTTTAACAATGTAAGCTAGACAGTTTAGGTAATACAGTCTCATAGGTCATTGCAGTATATAGAGGAAGATGGAATTGTATGAACCCTTGTTCTGATTTTCCTCTTTCCTCTGCAACATCCTAGGTGAGATCTGCCCCTCTGTATTATATAGTACTGTTATTAATCCTGTTTCCTCTGTTTACGATTACTGAGTTTACGAAGTATCGTCTTTTGTTGTGGGCAAAGATAAAGTCCCCAATTTGGGTTTTTGTCAGCTTTTATAAGCTGATGGCATACCATATATGTTAATTTTGGACCCCTTTTCTACTAAATTCAGGCTGTGGCTATGAAGGGTTCACTGCTTTTGTGGCTGTACAGTGCTCACTTTCTTCATTGGCATATTTAATTTTATTCAACCATTCAAATCACAAGCTTGAACCATGTAAAAAAACTTCAGACAATCCTCTGTCTGTCTATGTATTTTTGGTAAAATAAAATGGCCTGGTTGAATTAAAAATGGGTCAAAAGCAAAGTTGACGACAGTGCCAACATGTGATCTCCAACCTCAGTGGGAGGCATCGTCGACAAGTCTGTCTCCTTCACCTTTCTCTTGGGATTTCTCTGCTTTTTTTTTTATCACACTACATCACTGCTTGTCTTGGTAGCCGTCCCGTCACAGCTGCCTGCCTGCCCACCTGCACTGCTCGAGGCAACGAAGAGGTCGACAACAGCATGGCAAGAGGACCTCCAATTGCTCTTTCATCGCGCGAAGGATTGCTTCCCAGATGACGTCTGGGATCTAATGGATGAGGACGCGATGGACAAAGGCCGCAACGCGGACTCGGAGGTTTGGGGACATAAAGGTGAGCACAAGCGCAGAACCTACCACCTGTCCTTGAGACTAACAAATGCTAGCTATCGTTTATGCTCGTGCACTACTCAGTTCCCAGGCGCACTATTTCTCGTTCCGCCCGACACCTATCGCGTCCCCACTTCCTTTCGCTGCCTCTCCGATATCGTCTCTTCCAATGCCGACAACATCTGCACACTCTCTCAACCTTGGCGTTGAGTTCCCCTACCGCCTCGATGTGCTCCACTTTACCTTCCCAATTCTGGCCTATCTCCCCTGTGCCCTCTGTAATCGGCTCCCTCACGCGCATATCTCTCAACCATAATCCCGCGTTATTCGCCAACGAGCTCGAGTATCTCTATACAAGAAAGGGATTTGGGGATGTGTTTGAGTTTTTGTTCGATGCGAATGAGGAGGGCTGGGAAGGCGACGCCAATGTGGAAGAGGCACGCGTCGACAAGCTTCGGAAGGACCTTGTCTTCATGTGGAGGTCTCGTCTGTATTCTGACATTCGCATTGAACTACACAGCGATATGCCAACAATGGGTGCTCCTTGCAATGAAGAAGAGACGACCGCCGTCTTCTGCTCGCATCGATTCGTTCTTGTTTCGCGTGCGCCATATTTCTACGATCAACTCATCACCTATGGTCTCAAGAATACCCCTGCCCGGCGAGCTCACGACCCTTCGCCTTCCCTTGTCTCCCACGAGTGCGAGCGGCATACCACGCGAGACCCGTGAACAGTGTCAGCAACGACGGCAGCAGCAATTAGAACAGCGTCGGCGCGAGCAGGCCCAAGAACTCGTCAGACTGCTCGCTATCGAACGATCCCTTGCGAACGCCGAGGTGAGTCATCCATCATCTTTGTTATTGGCTGACTGATCTGAGGGCCTTTCAGGAAGAATAAAGCGTTGCCACATTGGATGCTGAGACGTTCGTCTCAACTGACACGTCTGCGAATGCGACGCCGTCTGGCTCAGGTACCCCAACAAGTACGGTCATCGTACCAGGGCGTGACAGATCTGGCAAGTCGTGGCGCGCCGAGTTTGGGACACACAGCCGAATGCACGCGAGCAGGCAACTGCGGGTGCGTCGATGGCGCGCTCTCTAACAATTCGCGCCCGGATGGTGGCAGAAGCGGCAACGCCCTCGACATCAACTTCGAGGCCTGAGACAGAGATGGAGGATGATGGCGAGCCGGATGCGGATGGTGATGTCGAGATGGAGACGACGATATCACACGACCAGGACATGGACGAAGACTTGCCCCCGCCTCCTTCACTTCCCCACGGACGTCGGACCGTCGGAATCGTTGCAGACTCTCCCTGACCAGCGGCGACCGGTGCAGCCGATGTAGGTGTCGCGGGTACGCCTGATGCGCTCGATGTCGATTTGGATGCACATATCGTTATCAACACGAATGCAGCGGACGATGACGTCGCAGATGGTATTGTTGCACTCGATCAAAACGTAAACGATGACCTCGCTATGGGTGCCCCGCCAGGTGCTCCCAGTGCTATCGACACGACGCCTGGGATGCCGCCTCCCCCGCCGGGCATGCCTATGTCTTCCGCTGGCGAACCTTCGAGTTCGCGGATGCCGCCAGAGGTACTCGCGCAAAAGTCCCATAAGCGGAACCAGATGCAGAACAAGCGCTATGGCGAGAAGCGCAAAGGTGGATTCGTTGATACTAGGAAGCAGGTGTGCCTTTGTTCCATTGGTAAGTGACATGCAACTTGAGCGCTGACGAGGCATGTTCTGTTGTCTACAGGATCTTCCGCCCGAGCACGTTCGCAAGATTATAAAAGATTGCGGAGACACGAGTAACCGCAAGTTCCGTAATGATAAGCGTGTACATCTCGGTGTGCTCAAATACGTCCCCCATGCGGTCATGAAACTGCGAAAACATCCCGTATCCCTGGGAGCAGGTCCGCGAAGTGCCTGTCCTCTACCATATCACGGGTGCAATCACTTTTGTCAACGAGATTCCGCGTGTCATTGAGCCGGTGTATCATGCTCAGTGGAGCTCCATGTGGCTTGCTGTGCGTCGCGAGAAGCGCGACCGTCGACACTTCAAGCGTATGCGCTTCCCACCCTTCGACGACGAAGAACCTCCTCTCGACTATGGGGACAACGTGCTGGATGTCGAGCCGCTGGAAGCCATTCAACTTGACCTGGATGAGGAGGAGGACAGTGCTATAATTGATTGGTTTTATGACCCGAAGCCATTGATTGACACTCCGCACGTCAATGGACGAAATCTTCGGACCCAACGGCGCGGACGAGGATGAATTCGAGCTACCAGATGAGGTTGAGCCATTCCTCTCGGATAAGGATTTGGAGAACGAGAGCACTGCGGACGGTATTGCCTTATGGTGGGCGCCGGCGCCTTACAGTCGCCGCTCGGGACACATGCGCCGCGCGCAAGATGTACCATTGGTGAAGAATTGGTACTTGGAGCACTGCCCACCGAACCAGCCTGTAAAAGGTTCGCATGTCGTACCAGAAGCTACTCAAGTGCTTTGTTCTCAACGAGCTGAAGACGACGCCGGAGAAGCCGATGACGAAAAAGAACCTGTTCCGTCAGTTGAAGGCGACGAAGTTTTTCCAGACCACAAAACTGGACTGGGTGGAGGCTGGTTTGCAAGTATGCAGGCAAGGATACAACATGCTGAACTTGCTCGTCCGTCGCAAGGTATGATCGTTGGGAAAGCTGCGTTATATCATTTTGACTTCCAATCCTTCTAGAACTTGAATTACCTTCATCTCGATTACAACATGAATCTGAAGCCGGTAAAGACGCTCACGACGAAGGAACACAAAAAGGCTTGCTTTGGAAATGCATTCCGTGAAACTCTTCGCCTCACGAAGCTCGTCGTCGATGCGCACGTCCAATTCCGGCTTGGCAATGTGGATGCCTTCCAACTGGCGGATGCATTGCAGTATATCTTCGCACATATCGGCGCGCTCAGCGGCATGTACCGTTACAAGTACAAACTTATGCGTCAGATCCGGACGTGCAAAGATCTCAATCATCTAATCTACTATCGCTTCAATACGGGACCTGTTGGTAAGGGCCCATGCTGTGGGTTTTGTGCTCCAGGTTGGCGAGTGTGGCTCTTCTTCATGCGTGGAGTTGTACCGCTGCTTGAGCACTGGCTCGGAAACTTGCTTGCGCGTCAGTTCGAGGGTCTCAGCAGCAAGGACATCGCAAAGCCGGTCACGAAGCAGCGTGTCGAATCGCACAATGACTTGGAATTACGCACTGCCGTGATGCACGATATTCTTGATATGATGCCGGAGTCGATCAAGCAGAACAAGGCGAAGACTATCTTGCAGGACTTGTCAGAAGCGTCGCACTGCTGGAAGGCAAACAGTACGTCGTTTGGTTGAATCTGGACTTTGCGTACTAAGCCTTATTCTACAGCTCCATGGAAGGTCCCGGGCATGCCGACTGCAATCGAGAACATCATCCTGCGGTACATCAAGAACAAGGCGGACTGGTGGTGCTCGATTGCGCACTACATTCGCGAGCGTGTCAGGTGCGGTGCGACTGTCGACAAGGCTGTGGTCAAGAAGAACATAGGGCATCTTACTCGACTGTACTTGAAAGCTGAGCAGGAGCGTCAGCATGGTTACCTCAAAGATAGTCCTTACGTTAGTGCTGAGGAGGCTGTTGCGATCTACACATCGACAGTCCACTGGTTTGAGAGTCGGAAATTTGCTCCCATCCCATTCCCGTAAGATTCAATTAACTACGTCTTTCGGTGGCTCTCACTGATGTTCCCATACAGTCCCCTTTCGTACAGGCATGACGCGTACAGCGTCAAAGGTCATCTTAACGAATCTCAGCGTGAGGAGCTTGCTCTCATTGAGCAGGCGTATGACAATCCACACAAATGTATGTTCTTTTTCTAATTGGTCGTAGGGTGTAGCTTATTGATTCGCGTGCAGGTTTGTCTAGGATCAAGCGTCTCTTGCTCACTCAGCGAGCCTTCAAAGAGGCAGGCATTGAGTTCTTCGACACATATGACAAGCTCGCAGTTCTTATTCTTTGAGGCTGACAAGCGCGGGTTATTCCCGGCGTGGATCAAGCCTGTGGACACTGAACCTCCTCCCCTTCTAGTGTACAAGTGGTGCCAGGGTATCAATAACTTGATGGACATCTGGGAGACGAGCGAGGGCGAATACGTAGTGATGATGGAGACTGTACTGTCGAATCTACGAAAAGATTGACCTGACCCTTCTCAACCGTCTGCTTCATCTTATTCTCGACCATAATCTTGCGGACTATATCACAGCGAAGAATAACTGTGTTCTCACCTACAAAGATATGGCACATACGAGCATATACTGCCTTTGTCTTCCAATACTATGGTCTTGTCCTCGATCTTCTCATCCTCGGCTTGCAACGCGCAAGTGAAATGGCGGGTCCCCCACAACTGCCCAATAATTTCCTGCGGTACCGTGATTCTGCGACCGAGACACGCCATCCAGTCCGTCTCTATTCTCGTTATGTTGATCGTTTGCATATTTCATTCCGCTTCACCGCCGAAGAATCACGCGACCTTATACAACGTTACTTCGACGCGAATCCGGATCCAACAAACAACAATGTTATTGGATATGACAACAAGAGATGTTGGCCGCGGGATTGCCGTATGCGCCTGATCAAGCACGACGTCAATCTAGGTCGAGCTGTGTTCTGGAAGGTGAAGGAGAGCCTGCCTCGTTCTTTGACGACGATTGAATAGGAAGATCCGTTTGTTAGTGTCTACTCCAAAAACATCCCTCAGCTACTCTTCTCGATGAGCGGCTTCGAGGTGCGCATTCTGCCGAAGATTCGGACGATGAGTGGAGAGCAGTTCTCGCTCAAGGACGGGGTGTGGAACTTGACCAACGAGCAGTTGAAGGAGCGTACTGCACAAGCCTTCCTCTGCATCTCCTGCGCAACATCAAGTTCGAGTCCATTCCAGAGATGGGCCCGATCCCTCCCATCCTATCCGACTTCTCCCTCATCCTCAAAAATGGTGATCTTAGAGGCTATCTGGACCAGTGCCCTTTGAGCCGCATCTTGCAGACCTCCCTGGCTGCACTCAAAGATCGTCTGCGCCTGCCCCTGGTATTGCGACAGGCGAAGAGACGTACAACATTTCGCTGATGAACGCGGTTGTCATGTACGTTGGTGTTTCCTCGGTTGCTCAGGTCAAGGCTCGGAGCGGCACATCAACATTCGTTCCGACGGACCCAGGCGTAGTCGCTCTGACCTACCTGGCATACAATCTAGATCCTGAAGGTGCGTCTGTTATCTTCTTTTACACAATTTGCGATGACTGGCCCAGCCCATCATATTACTTCCAGGTCAACACCACTTGATTGGTTCGATGATTCTCCACCTTCGCTACCCGAATGCGCATACGCACTGGTTCAGCTGCCTCCTATTGTACCTGTTCAAGCAGGCGAAGGACGATTGTTTCCGTGAGATCATGACTAGGGTGCTACTGGAGCGCTTCATTGTGCGTCGTCCCCACCCGTTGGGAGCGCCGCTTACGTTCATTGAGCTCCTGCGCAACCCCAAGTACGACTTCTGGGACAAAGAGTTTGTGCGTGTCGCACTGGAGGTCACGCTCATGCTGGATAATATACATTGCAGTCTTCTCATCACTTGCCCTTGCTTGTACTGATAGATCATCTGTTGTGCAGGTTGCTCGCAGTGTGTTTCAACCATAACCATAGATTAAATAATGCTCATCAGCTGTGATATTTTTGTGTTGCTTTCTTTGGTTTTTGTTCTTTGTCGGTACTCTCAAGCTCTCTTTCTTCTACTGCACATTGTATTGTATCAAGTATTGTATTTAAAAACAAAGAGTAGTGACGAATTTTTTTCTATTGACTCTACAGAAATTTCTTCAAGAATGTGTCTTACTGACGCGACGGCGTTGATCCTCTTACTTTAATACTTACGCGTGGGGTTACCTCACTGAGGCCGGATCTACTCAAAGTTCGACCTAACAAGTTTGTGGCTTGTGGACACATGGACGTCTACTTCAGTCGCATGAAGGAGCTTGTGAAGAGCAGCAACATGTCATGTCATATGCAGTTCATGTTACAGGTGTGTGCGTTCTGCTTCATAGCCTTTCGTTGAGCTGACTTTCTTGGACAGGATGTAATTGAACTTGAGGCAGTGGGCCATTGGGATGGCAAGCTATGATTACTGTTTTCTGTGTCTTTCATTTTATATAAGAGGACTAAAGCTTGCAAATCATACTAAAACATTATTCTCATTGGTGAATTATTTGGTATTCAGTAAACAGTAATCGTAGCTTGCCATCCTAATGGCCCACTACCTCAAGTGGCATCCTAGTCTGAGCCAGCATGTCCCAAGTCCCCACTCAAGTATAGCATGTCCCAAATAATGATAGCTAAGGCCTGCCTTGTTCAAGTCCCTACCTGAACCTCCACCTAACATGTATCCAGCCACAATGGTTGATGGCATTTCTGGCAAACATAACCTGAAGACATGTGTAGACCTAGTGATGGCAATACAAGCAGAATCTCAATTGTCTTGCATGGATGGTACAGTGCGCATGCATATACAAAAATGATGTGGAGGTTGGACTTCAAATATGCAACAATATTAATCTGTAACAACTTGAAGTCTGTCTTTTTGTATGCCATCCAAGTTGCTGTCAAACCACAAGTCTGAATGTACCCTGTTTCTGAAATTTTAAAATCAAGTCACATATTATTCAATGGTAGTACACTTTGGCTAATTCTTTATTCTCTCTCAGACTCTTGAGGTCTGTTATACATTTCCAGAAACACAATTTTTAGACTGGTTGACCCACAATTGGTGACTGTGTATTCTTTTTCAATATCCACATACTGCTCATTCAGACAATGTGTTGTGTCATTATTGCCATTGATGCAATGTGTCTTCATGGATGCTGGTGGATTTGAGTTGACCTCTTTGAGGTAGTCATCTATGGACTTTGAATGCCTTGATGTGGAATTGCCTCCTTACACTAGAGATAAACTGCTCGTAAGGAGATAATGAATGAAGAGTTACAGAATACATCATCTTCTATGGATATCCAGGGCTTTGGTGACATTCCAACTCTCCATAGACATCTGGCTCTCAAGCTGAGACAGTGTGACAAGCCTAGCTGGTAACTTTCTGGTAACTCTGGTAACTTTCTGGTAACCAGCTGGTAACTAGCTGGTAACTTTCTGGTAACTCTGGTAACTTTCTGGTAACTCTGGTAACTTTCTGGTAACCAGCTGGTAACTCTGATAACTTTCTGGTAACTAGCTGGTAACTTCCTGGTAACTCTGGTAACTTTCTGGTAACCAGCTGGTAACTTTTCCTGGTAACTCTGGTAACTCTGGTAACTTTCTGGTAACCAGCTGGTAACTTTCTGGTAACTCTGGTAACTCTGGTAACTTTCTGGTAACCAGCTGGTAACTAGCTGGTAACTTTCTGGTAACTCTGGTAACTCTAGTAACCTCCTGGTAACTTTTTAGTAACTGGCTGGTAATGAGTGAGTTTCTAGCCAGTTACTAGACACTTAGTATCCACCAGTACCCACCAGCAGGTGACCAATGTGAGTGCTTAGATAATATATATATTATATACTACATTTAGTAGTATATAATACTAATTCTAAATATGGTCTTTATTTGGCTTTATTTGTATATAGTGAGGCAAAAAGTACTAAGTCAAATAAGAAATATGACCAAACAAGTAACTCTTTGAAAGGCACCTAGGTACACTTGAGCCCATAAGACAGATAGGACAAAACAATCTTTGTTACTGTCAAAGAGACTAGAAATACATATAGGAAAATTGTCTACTTGTTAGATGAGAGTTCAGGAGGCAACTCAAACAGAGCAGGCCTCAGCTGACTGTCATCTAGGATGTGCTATACTCAAGCAGAAACTTGGGACATGCTGTACTCAGACTAGATTGTTGTGGAGATAAGAGGATTAATACAAGTTCTACTTAATACAGGGGGAGGCAGTTCTCACCTAGGTCATCACAGAGGTAAGAAGAAAAGCAGAACAGGTGTTCTTGCGATTCCTGCCTTTCTTTTAAGTGCAGGACCTGTGAGACCATATTATCTAAGAGCTGTATAGTTTATATAATGGAATGAATGAAGGTCAGGTCAGATAGAATGAGTGTAGGAAGGATTGTGGATGGCATAAGCATGAGAAATAGTTAGGGAAGATGACTAAATATAATGAAAAGGAGCAATTAAATCAAAAGGAAAATAGTAAAAAGAGAATTATAATAAAAGAGAAAGGTTTGAGTCCTAACATTACCCCCCCCCTTAAGGTTGGGCATCCTGACCAACTATGACCATAGTCTTCCAGTTTGGTGTCAACAAAGACTAGACATAGATGTTAATGAGAGATGTTAAGTTTCTAAGAAGTGCCAGGGTGTTTTTGATAGAATTTAGTGATTGCCTCCTTTGTGTTCTCACTGAAGTCTGTCTCAGGCTGCCAGGTTAGCTTGTTGTACCCAACCTACTTAATGAGGTATTGCAACTTTCCTTGATATAGTCATGAGTCTAAGACCTCCTCAACTTTATATTCCTCCTCATTGTCAATGATATTAGGTAGTGGCGGCAGTCACTGTTTTTGGCTTTCAAAGGACAGTTTGACTGTAGACTTCAACAGAGCCTCGTTGAAGACTAGGTGGACCTTTTTCCAGTGATAGGGGAGCTTGAGCTTGTATGCACTTGCTCCAACCTTGTCAATGACCTTGAACAGACCATACCATTTGTCGGTGAGTTTCTTTGTTCATGAGTCCATCTTAATATTACACCCATTGAGGAAGACCTTGTCTCCTGTCTTGTACTCTGCTGATGCTCTTGCTGTCTAATCATAGAATCATTTCATGTCCTCAGTGGCCTTGACTAGGTTTTTCTTTGTGATGTGATGGGTTTCTTTTATTTACTTTATAAATTCTTCTGCTGACATGTTGGTTGATGTTGTCTTGACTATGCCAAAGCTCAAGGGGTAGCGACTCATATTTGCATAGAAGGAGGACATCCTTGTCACCAAGTATTTGTGGTTGTTATACACGAACTCAGTGAGGGGGAGCCAGTCCTTCTAGTCTAATTGTCAATGGTCGATGAAGAGCAAAAGGTACTGTTTAAATTCCTGGTAAACACTCCATCTGTCCATCTGTCTGTGGGTGATATACTGTCAATGGATTCCCTTTGATGTGCAGGAGTTTGCATAGTTTCTTCATCATTAATACGTCAAACTGAGTCTCCTAATTGTAAATGATCTTCTTCAGGAGGCTGTGCAGGCAGAAGATATGATCCCAGTACAGTTACACCATACCTTCAGCTGATAGCTTTGTCGTCATCGGAACTGCATGCATTTGCTCGAGAACCTGTCCATGAAGATGCAAATTGCATTGTGTCCCTTTGAGTCTGGGAGTTCTCCAATGAAGTCAATCTGTTAGGACTCGAACTTTTACCTTTTTCTTTTATTTCCCCTTTTACCATTTCTTTTCTTTTAACCGCTCCTTTTCATTATATTTAATCGTCTTTTCAATCATTTCCCACACTCCCTCCACATGATCTTCATTCGTTCCATTCCATTTGTTTATGTAATCTTAGATAATATAGTCCCACAGTCGCCGCTATATAAGGTCTCAGGAATCGCATGAACTCCTTGTTCTGCTTTTCCTCTTACCTCCGCGACGACCTAGGTGAGACTCGTTCCCCCTGTATTAGTTTAAACTTGTATTAATCCTCTTACCTCTGCGACGACCTAGCCTGAGTAAGCGTGTCCTGAGTCTATGCTCGAGTATAACACGTCCTAGACGACTGTCAGCTGAGGCCTGCCTAGTCCGAGTCGTCTCCTGGACTCCCGCCTAACACAATCGTGACTATCTCCCAAGGACCATTGGGGACCGTGTTTGGATGCAATAGTCTTGACCTCAAGGTCCTTAGTGCCTTTGTTTGCTAACAGTGATTGCTTCCTTGTATGTACACTCATATGTCCAAGAACATCGAGGCACACCAGAAATTCTGTCTTACTAGCTCTACCATTTTCAATGCCCCTGGATGCCCCGCTAGCACTGAGTTGTGACACTCCCTCAGCACTTCCTCCTTCACCATCGATGGCACATATACCTTGCCCTTCATCAACCACAATGTGCTGTCTTTTACTAACCCTATTAGACTCTCTGACTCATCTTGTGCCCTCTGTGCTTCACCCACTCTTTTCAACACCTCATCACATGACATCCACATTACGATTACTGAGTTTACGAAGTATCATCTTTTGTTGTGGGCCGAGATAAAGTCCCCAATTTGGGTTTTTGTCAGCTTTTATAAGCTGATGGCATACCATATATGTTAATTTTGGACCCCTTTTCTACTAAATTGAGCTGTGGCTATGGACCGACTCACAGCTTTTGTGGCTGTACAGTGCTCACTTTCTTCATTGGCATATTTAATTTTATTCAACCATCCAAATCGCAAGCTTGAAGCATGTAAAAAAACTTCAGACAATTCGATATCTGTCTATGTATTTTTGGTAAAATAAAGTGACCTGGTTGAATTAAAAATCGGTCGAAAGCAGAGTTGACGACAGTGCCAACATGTGATCTCCAGCTCAGCGGGAGGCAGCAAAGACACTCGCTCATAAGTCTGCTTAGGCCAAGGGCCCTCCTCAAGCCACATCCGCAGTGTCTTCACCTCGTTCTCAGTCGCCAGCTCCTGCCGCTCCAAAAGCTCAGACGCAGTCACAATTGAGAAGGCCATCGCAACTAGGAGGTTTCAAGGATGCAGTCGGTGTTGGAATTGCGAACGATGGACAAAGGCAGCAACGCGGACTCGAAGGTTTGGGAATATAAAGGTGAGCACGAGCGCAGAACCTACCATCTGTCCTTGAGACTAATAGTTGCTAGCTATCGTTTATGTTCATGCACTACCCAGTTTCCAAGCGCGCTATTTCTCGTTCCGCCCAGCACCTATTGTGCCCCCAGCGAGCTCACGACCCTTCGCCTTCGCCTTCCCTCGCCTCCCTTCACTCCTCCAGCACTGCACTTTACCTTAGGATACTTATACACCGGCACGCTCAGCTTCAGCAACCATTCATATGACTTGGACACCGCTGTCGCTACCCTGTGCTCCGCGAACTATCTTCAATTGCAAACGCTCCATGGCAAGGTGCAGGCACACCTCGTGCAGGAGATGCTCCATGGGCTCTTCCACGCTTTCCTCGAATTTGCTGAGTATGAACGTATCACTGGAGGTCGCTGGGGCACACGTGGGTTTCGCTGCCGCCGGTGTGCACATCGCGCACCGCGTACACTCGTGTCTTCCGTGTGTCCAGACGTGCAGAACACATACCTTGAGCGCGGCGAGTGGCGTGCCCTTGTTGGTCTTTTCGGATAGGGCTGGTGCACGCCGGATTTCGCTGCACTCCCGCAGCAGACGAAAGACGGGTTGATGACCGGCCTGAAGAAGCGTGCGCTCCTGCAGAATGTGTTTCCTTTGCTCTTCGCTGCGCATGCGGCCTTAGTGAAGCTCAACTCTGTGCGCAAAGCCTGGGTAGAGGGTGTGAGAGAAATGGTTTATGACAGCAAGGGGGTTTGTGGATGCGCTGCTTTGCAACGAGGCGGAGAAGTGTTTGAATGAGCGCGAGTGGGTTGAGATTATGGAGAATGATGGGCTAGGACGGTTTGAGGACGGGGAGCGCATTGAGTGGGTTATGGAGGCTGTGCGGAGGGGCATGGCGGAGTCGAATGCTGGCATGCTCTATCAGGTGAGTCTTAAAATATAATCGGGTTTATTGTTGTGCTCATTCCTTCGCAGACTCTCGTTTCCGCAATTCTTCTCCGTCAGTACCCTGCGGAACCAAGTGAGACCCTCTTATCAAGCATTTCCCACATCTGTGTGCAAGTTGAACAGACTCGTATGGATCTGCTTCACTGGATGCGAAGGCGCTGGGTCAGTATCCAGAACGAGGGTGGCTTCGATGCGTTGGAAAGTTGGGGGATCAAGGAGATCAGCGATGGTATTGCTAATAACAATCTACAGAGATCAACGTCCCGGTCGAAGATCTTCTAACGCCGACGACGAGCAACTCCAACACGGTGCGTGGGCCGCTTATGCAAGCAGGCCTCCGCCCCACACTCGGCGAGGTCGAAGACACCACTGAGCGCGATAGCATGAGCACGTCGCATTCGCTTCGTACGAACGTGCTGAACAAGAACCTTGCTTGCGGGAATGCAGCTGTCACCTCGTCTAGCGCATCTGTCCGGAGCGTAGCGCGCAGCGTTGCGTCGATGACTAGCCGAACGTCATCGCGCCTTACGACTGCGACGGAGCATGAGCGTAAGGAGAGCCGGCCAGAATCGAAGTTTACGCCATCCTCTCCACGTAGCACGAGTCCGAGCGTCCATAGGGCGCCGAGTGTGCTCTTGTACACTTCAGATATGGACGGGGACGGGGAGGGTGACGAACAAGAAAGCCCGCGACTAAAGGGCTCGACCCTGTCCCTTGCGCGCTCTACCGCGTCATCTTCCGTGGTTTCTCGACGGCCCGGTGTAGCTTCTCGCTCTCCACGCACAACTGGGAAAGACACAGGTGACACCACGAGTGTTACGAGTGTAAAACTCCCAAACGTCGTCTCCGTGCAAAGACCAAAATCTGTCGCCGCGTCTGTTTCACCTACTCGTTCACATGCATCGACCATCCATAGAAATGCCGTCACTGCAGGCCAGCAAGGTACTCTCTGTCCACCTCATCCATCCTCGCGACCGACATCCTCGCTCTCGAATGTGTCAATGTCCAGCAGCAGGAGCGGGGCTTCAACACGCGAGTCTACATTCAAGACGCCTCGTGAGAATATGACTCCGCGGGACTCTGTTACTTGGTCGAGGAAAGTCTCGACCACGTCAACGACCTCGATGTGCAGCACCGGAACCTCAAGGTCTCCTAAAGCGCCGGCACCTGCGCTACCGAAAGGACGGCCGCGTCGCGTCTCTAAAACAAGTGCGGCGCCAATTAGTACGGTAAGCGCAGCATCGCGCACACGGAAGGTGTCGCCCACAGTATCTACGAAAACAACAGCGAACAAGACGTCCGTCATTCGAAAGTCACCGTCGGCGAATTCAATTCGATCAACTGCATCTGTGGCAACAGCTAGAGGGAAAAAGACAGCGCCGAAGAAGTCCCCTGCAGTCGACGAGAAGAAGCCTTCTCCGGCGAGGCATCGCGTACGACTTATGCCTTACTCTAGTACGTGTTTATCCACCTTTAATTCATTGTATAGTCGCTGATTAGTGTATTTTAGCCTCTCGTCTAAATCTTTCCATCACCCCACCGTATAACACCGATTTAGATGGCGATGAGATGAACATGCAGTATGACACTTTTAAGATCAACCTTACATCTCTTTCTCAGCTCCGTCTAGCATTCCTCAGAGCGAAGAGACGAGAGCCGAGCTCAGTAAAATTGCATAGGTTGCGAAGCAGATCATCTCGCCGCAGGCGAACAAACCTGATATGGGTATTGTACAGGACACGTCGTGCGGTATCCGGAAATTCACTCTGCGGGATAGCTTCCTCGACTGGGTGCAGGTGCAAAACATCCTGCTCTGGGTGCTGGACTGGGATAGCACGATTCCGACGCCGGCGATCTTGAAGCGGAAGCCATTATGGACGGGCAAACAGATTCTTAGTATGAAATTCTTTTGGAACATAAATACCAGGACAGGATTGAATCTGTGACCTTCCACTTTCTAGGTATGGCACTTTAACTATCCTGAGGCTACCAGGTCTTAGGTATTCTCTTTGTCATTTCCAACACTCCGCCTTAAAAGGGAATCCGGCTGATCATTAAAGTTTCTTTGGTATGTTTTTCTGGTTTATTCTGCAGCACTCCATCTGCAGTAAATTTCTCTGTGTGGTCTGGCCGCCCAAGGCTCATAACCTGGTTAGCAGCAGGTGAACCAAAAAGGGGTCACACTTCACACCTGAGTTCCCAATAGATGAGTGCAACAGATAGGTATATTAATATATAAGTACATACCTGATGTCCCATTTGGGATTGAGTGCAACAGATAGGGACACTCATACATGGACTAGCGCTTTGAAGCTAATATTAATATAATACAAGAAGTCCATGTGATATCACAAGATGGGGCAACCCATCTGTGGAGGCAAGGAGTGTGGGAAGAGCAAATCACGTGATGCTCGGGCAGAATAGGCACCCATCCGCGAGCAGAGCGTGGGAACAAACGCAAGTAAAATAAACTAAAACACAGAATTGTGTCAGAATCAGTACTTCTAATTACTCCCACTGAAATCTGACAAATCTGTCAGTAATTTAAGACGCTAAACATCCCACACATTTCTCCAACCTTCTAAGCGTCCAAAAGCTTGTCATGATATCAGGCTGGCATGGACTTAGTGGGGGCAAGTACTCATGTCTACATAGCTGCTCAGAACCACATCCCTCAACCAGTAATGATGCAGGGTCTAGGGTGTTTACATGCGCCCCATGTGTTCAGGATTTCTGGCAACTGCTAATGCAGACTGGTTGTCACATAGAGAATCAGAGTGGCATCAAAATGATACCCAAACTCAGTGAACAAGTTGTGGCAACCATATGATCTCTTGGTCCTGATTGGTACAGCAGCAATGTACTTGAGGTAGTGGCCATTGGATGGCAAGCTACGATTACGTTTTTCTGTGTTTTTCATTTTATATGAGAAGACTAAAAGCTTGAAAAGTTATAACTAAAACATTATTCTCATTAGTGAGATTATTTACTATTCAGTAAGACAGTAATCGTAGCTTGCCATCCAATGGCCTACTACCGTCAAGTAGCTTGTTGGCTTAGTGACATAACTACATATTATTGCTTATTCAATTTGTGCCTTCATTATATTTACTATTGATAGCCATTGACTACATGTCCAATTGAAATGCATATGCACAACTCATCTGTGTGTAAATACTTCCAAAATGATTTTTAAGCTTATTGCATGAGGAACACAAGAATCTGTTTGTACAGAAACTCAACACAAATGTACTAACTAAAAACGACGCAATTCAAAAGCTGACTAAAAAAGTCTCCAAAAGGTGCAATTCAAAGAATCCAGAGGCAATCCGATTGAGTAAGATAAGAGAGGAATAGTGAACATGCCCACAAGTGATGTTCGGTGATTGAGGGCATCTGCCCAGAGCAAGGAGTTGGGACTAAACATGGGAGTAGGGTAAAAGAAAGAAAGAAGAAAAAGAAAGGGCAGGATCTGAACTTAATATGTTCCCAAGGTTTCACAGCCCCCGAACCGACAGCATCTACACATACAGGCACCTGCTGTGGCCGTCAAAAAGAGACCTCGATACTCGCGTTCTACACGTCCGACAACCGACGGCGAACGCGCTACGGAAACACTTCTTTGCGTCAACAGCTGAGCTAACTCCCCCTCACGCTCGTGCCCTTCCAGCCACTAAATAACGCTAGTGCATAGGTTTATTCGTCACATCAAATGCGTTGCCGGCAGGTATGCATTCGTCGTCGCTCCATTCTGATGCAAAAAGTCACCGACGTCAAAGTAAGCGCACGCCACCGCCATTGAGGCGTCATTCCACTGGATGCCCTCGAGTGATCGTCTGCCTAAGCAAATCGCCCACAGGCAACCTCGACACCGACCCCATGGCCCGCTCTCAACACTAACCCTCGCCGATATAATGGCCAAACACACGAAGAAACCGCTTCACTTTGAAGTAATGATACATGGAATGGCGATGTCCAATGGTAAGCACCATGGGGTTGCAGCATGACCGTCTCGCCTGCAGACACCGTCTCCCCCACAGGCACTCGATTGAGGGTAATGGTGTCATTCGATTCCTTGTGCCGCAATGTAGCGAGAGTTGTATTTGGATCGTTGTCGCTCGGATCGGGCAAGATTGTCGTCTGCGATGATGGCATCGCCGCCTTTCCCCTTCCCTTCCTCCCTTTAATCGTCAATGTACTGCTTGTATTGGGGGATCTGCAAAAGTTGATATTTTCTTAGATGGCCATTCTTGGCAATGGCAAAGCTTTTCCGCGTACGGCCAGCCAACGTAGTTCATCGTAAAGTTTCCTGTCAACGCATCTTCGAAGCGACGAGCCAGAATGAAGTAGCCATGCGACTGGAAGATTGAAAGAACCCAACTCAGTTTCCCTCGTCGGACTTGGCGCAGAATGCATCAACACAACTCTTATCCTCCTCAATGATTCCGTCTTTTGTGACTTGATCAGGATCAATGGTGGAAATCTCGACCGCTTTTGCTGTAGACGGTACGCAGCGATGTGTCGCAAGTTTCTGTTTGCACCGACTTGGGCCGCTTGTGTCGAACAGCAGCAATTTCTGGGTCAGGATATTGGTGAGCGACGGAGTCTGATATTCGCGGCGACGTTAACACCGGAACGTGACGTTTTTTACTCGAACACCAGCGTAAATGGGAACGTAATATTAGGTGTCATCTGGCGTCGCGGCTCAAACGAATCGGACTGGGCAGCGAGTGTGCCGGGGCAATCTTGCCCGGTATGAGCGACCGGGACTGGGGTTGAACCCTTCGTCTCCTCTGGGCCCAATATCAGTTCCAAATACTTCTTTGTTGAGATGGAACTCTAGGACTGGAAGCGCGACAATAAGTCGCCGAAGTGGTGCAATGCGGGAATGCAACGAAGCGTTCTCGCAGGCCTCCTTTATTAAAAGATCATCGCCGCCACAACGACGAGGCGGTCTGCCAGCTGCTGCACCTTGCTCATGATGTTAGAACCGGCTCCAGATCGCTCGGTTTTCTTGCGGTCGATATGGGAAAGTCTGCGTTGCGTTCTGCACGGATACGGTTCAGGTTTTTGAACAAGAAGATAGTGGGCCAGTGGAATTGGTCGCGGCCTGGGGGAAAATGAATTCAGCGGGGCAATTTTTACGATCCCTCATGAAGACGGTCATATTCCTCGTCGGTTTTGCGAGTTGGAGGATGGAGTCGCGATTACGCGACTTGCAAAACACCAGGAAGGAATCCACCCTTCAGGTCAGTGACGTCGACTGAATAGTGATGTTCAACCCGCGATCATTGATACGAACGTTTTTGATCGTTTGCCGTTCAATAAAAGCACCGTCCATACCATCCTCGCCATCACGAAATTGATCAGGTCACCAGTGAGTTTCGTAACAGTCCTGTCGTAGTAAAGCAGAACAGCCACGTCTTCGAGTGCCTTTACAAGTCGATGCTGGGAAGTGTAACCAGTCTCGCCGTCTTGACGCGGTTTATCATCAAACCTTCACGACCAGCATGCGTGGAAGAAAAACTGTTGCGGAGTTAATCCGCGAAGATACGAGTTCTCAATGAAGCCGCGCGCCTCTTGGGTCTGAAGTCGTCCTTCGTAAAAGTGAGGTGGTGTGCGATGCCTGAAGCCAACCGGGATTTGCTTCCCCTTTCAAAACGGCCTGCTGACCAACACAGACGGAACATTCTGCGAGACGTTAATGAAGCGAACCGCTTCGGAACCCGCGGACAACCATTCTCTTTCGGGGGACACCGGGGAGTGGTCACGCGCAAAGTTGAAGCTTCGCGTTCGACTCACTCTCGAACGACTCGCGAATAGTCCATACCCGGTGCAGCTTTCCGACGGTCGTTAGATGCATCTTCTATGGCCTGCACGAACATTCTGGCCTTCCACATCTTTGATCTGATCGTATTGTACGCCATTGTCTCATCCGCGACCGTATCACCAATGCCTATACTGAATCCATGTGGATCACAGCCAGTGATTAAAGATCTGCTGGAGACCAGTGAACAGCGTACGAGTCCCGCCCTCGCGAACCTTTTCGTGAAAGTCGAGTGGATAAGACCGCCTTGCGACGCTCCAACCGTTTCTTCTGCCAGCGATTACCAAAGATGATCTAAAAAGTGACATACTTAATGTTGCAATCTCATCGCCATCGAAATCGGCGTTATAACGGTGGAGTGACGGAAAGTTTAGACGAGAAAGGCTAAAATACACTAATTCAGTCGACGATACAATGGAGTTAAAGGTGAGATAAACACGTACTGGAGTAAGGCATAAGTCGCACGCGATGCCCTCGCCGGAGAAGGGCTTCTTCTCATCAACTGCAGGGACTTCTTTCGTCACTGTCCTTTTATCCCTCCAGCTGGTTGCCACAGATGCAGTTGATCGAAATTGAATTCGCCGACGGTTTGACTTTCGAATGACGGACGTCTTGTTCAATGTTGTTTCGTAGATACTGTAGTGAATCGGGCGACAACTTTCCGTGGTTGCGCGATGCCGCGTTACTGTAAATAATTGGCACCGCACTTGTTTTCAGAGACGCGACGATGGCGGTCCTTTCCGTAGTGCAGGCACCGGCGTTGTGCGGAGATGCCTTGAGGTTCCCGAGTGCTGCACATCGGAGGTCGATGACGGGTCAAAGAACTTTCCTCGAGGCCAGTACAGAGTCCACGCGAGGTCCCCATATTCTCACGAGGCGTCTTGAATGTAGACTCGCGTGTTGAAGCCCGCGCTCCTCTGCTGGGATATTGAACCATTCGGAGGCGGAGGATGTCGGTCCGCGGAGGCGGATGAGGTGGACGAAGAAGTCTTGCTGCTGCGCAGTGCGGCATTTCTGCGGATAGGTCGATGCATGTGAACGAGTAGATGAAACAGGAAGCGGCGACAGATTTTGGTACTTTGCACGGAGAGACGTTTCAGTAGTTTTTCACTCGGACACTCGCGGTGTCGCTGTGTCTTTCCCAGTTTGTGTGTGGAGAGCGAAGAAGCTACACCGGGCGTCGAAGAAACCACGGAAGATGACGCGGTAAGAGCGAGCAAGGGACGAGGTCGAGCCCTTTAGTCGCAGGCTTTCTTGTTCGTCACGCTCCTCCATCCACGTCCATACCTGAATTTATACGAGAGCGCACTCGGTGCCTATGGACGCTTGACTCGTGCTACGCGGGTGAATGGCAAAACTTCGAGTCTGGCTGGCTCTCCTTAACGTTCACACTCCGGTCGCAGTCGTAGGGCAATGACGTTCGGCTAGTCGTCGAGCGCAACTCTGCACGCCTAACAGCTCCCGGACAGGATCTGCTGAGCGAGGTGAAGCTTGTGTTCCCGCGAGCAAGGTTCTTGTTCAACACCTTGTAACGAAAGCGAATGCGACGTGCTCATGCATGCGCTCAGGTGGTGTCTTTCGATTCTGCTGAGAGTAGGGCGGAAGGCCTGCTCGCGTAAGCGGCCCACGCACGCGTGGTTGGAGTTGCTCATCGTCGCGTTAGAAGATATTTCCCGAGCCGGATGTTGATTTTCTGTAGGATCGTGTATTAGCAAAGGTCCTTTACCCTTGGAGAGAGGCGGACGCTACCAATTGCTGATCTCTTGAGTCGCCCAAGCTTTCCAGCGCATCGAAGCCCTCTCGTTGCCGGGATTAGCGCGAACCCACGCGCCTTCGAAGCAGATACATACGAGTCTGTTTCAAACTTGCAACGGATGTGGGAATATGCTTGATAAGAGGGTCTCGCTTGGTCCCGTAAGGGTGCTGAGTGAGAAGAATTGCGGAAGGAGGGAGGGCTGCGAAGGAATGAGCACAAAATAAACCCCGATTATATTTCAATAGCTCACCTGACAGAGCATGCCGCATTCGACTCCGCCATGCCCCCTCCGCACAGCCTCCATAACCCACTCAACGCGCTTCCCGTCTCAACCGTCCTAGCCCATCGATTCTCCATAATTTCGTCCACTTGCCGCTCATTGAAAACTTCTCCGCTCGTTGCAAAGCAAGAGGCATCCACAAAAGCGCCCCTTGCTGTCCATAACCATTTTTTCCATCCCTCTTACCCACAGCGATCCTTGCACAGAGTTGAGCTTCACTGAGGCGGCAATGCGCAGCGAAGGCAAAGGAAATGCGTTTCTGGGCGGGAGCGCATGCTTCTTCAGGCCAGTCATCACCCGTCAAGTGGGAGTGCAGCGAAGTCGGAGTGCACCAGCCTCTCCGAAAGGACCAACAAGGGCGCGCCGCGCGCCCAGCTTAAGGCATGTATTCTGCACGTCTGGACCACAGGAAAAAGACGAGCGTACGCGGTGCACGACGTGCACACTGGGGCAGCAGACACCCACCTGTGGCCCAAGCGCCTCCAATGAGTGCGTTCATACTCGGCAGAAGGTTCGGGGGGAGGAAGCGTGGAAGAGACATGGAGGCATCTCCTGCAGAGGCGTCTGCATCTTGTCATGGAGCGGTTTGCAATTTGAGATAGTTTGCGGAGCACAGGAATAGTGAAAGCGGTGTCCAAGTCATATGAATGGTTGCTGAGCTGAGCATGCCCGGTGTATAAGTATCCTAGGTAGAGTGGCAGTGCAGGAGGAGTGAAAGGAGAGCGAGGGGAAGGCGAAGGTTCGTGGAGCTCGCCGGGGGCAAGGGACTCGGTCGACGACCACAAGGGTGGCCTCCCGCTGGTTGGAGATCATCATGTTGGCACTGGTCGTCAACTTTGCTTTTGGACCGATTTTTAATTCAACCAGGAACACTCTAAATGCACACAAAAATACATTTTAGACAGATAGAGGAATTGTCTGAAGTTTTTTAGCCATGATTCAAGCTAGGTTGATTGTTGAATTGGTTGAATAAAATTAAATATGTTCATGAAGAAAGGGTGAGCACTGGTAGCAGCCACAGAAAGCTGTGTATCGCCTCATAGCTCACTGCTCAATTGAGCAGAAAAGGGGTCCAAAATTAACATATATGTATGGCCCATCAGCTTATGAAAGCTGACAAAAAACCAAATTGGGGACCTTTTTATCTTTTGCCCACAACAAAAGACGATAACTTCGTAAACTCAGTAATCGTACAAGTGCATACCTGAGTCCAATGGATGAGTGCAACAGATAAGGACACTCATGCATGGACTCAGCCGCTTTGAAGCTAATATTACATAACACAAGAAGTCATGTGATGCTCACAGATGGGTACCCATCTGTGAGCAAAAGTGTGGAACACAAAAATCACGTGATGCTTGCAGATGGGTACCCATCTGCGAGCAAGAGCATGAAAACAAAACAATTAAAATAAACAAAATATAGAATAAGTGTTAGGATCATGCTTCCAATACTCCCACCTGATCTGACACATCTGTAAGTCATTTAAGACCTAACATCCCACACATTTCTCCCACCTTCAACTGCCCAAGGGCTTTGGTCATAATATCAGCAGGCATAGACTTGGTGGACAAGTACCTCACATCTACATAACCTGCTTCAACCACATCCCTCAACTAGTAATGATGCAGGTCTAGGTGTTTCATGTGCTCATGATGTTCAGGATTTCTGGCAACTACTAATGCAGACTGGTTGTCAACATAGAGGACAGATAGGGCATCAAACTGATACCCAAACTCAGTGAGCAAGTTGCGTAACCACATGATCTCTTGTCCTGACTGTACAGCAGAAATGTATTCTGCCTCAGTAGTAGAGAGAGTCACAATAGTTTGCAATTGACTTGCCCAACTGATTGCACCAGTTCCCATTTTAACCACCATCCTACTTGTAGAGCGCCTGTCATCCTCATCACCACCATGGTCTGCATCAGAGAACATGGTGAACAGCTCAGCTGAGTTGGGGTCAGGTGCATAAGTCAACTTGTAGTCTTTGGTACCTTGAAGGTAATAACATAAGTGCTTTGCAGCCTTCCAGTGAGCCATACCAGGATTAGCACTAAAACGTGCCAGAACTCCCACTACATAAGCAATGTCTGGGCATGTAGCCACAGCAAGATACATGAGAGCGCCCACCAACTGCTTGTAAGGAACAGTCTTCATGAAGGCAGCCTCTTCATCATTCTTGGGAGCCATGGACTTGCTAAGCTTATGACCTTCAGGTAATGGGGTTGTCACAGTACCACAATTGCCAAGTTCAAAATGCTCAAGTATGTTAATAATATATTGGCGCTGAGATATGGACAATGAGTGCTGAGAGCGATCATGCTCAATGTGAACTCCTAAGAGGAATGAAGTTAGCCCAAGGTCATGTAGCTTGAAGTGCTTCTCCAGCTCACTCTTCACAAACTGGTACTGCTCCTTCAACTTTGCAGCAATAGTCATGTCATCAACATAGACAGGAATGATAATGCACACATCCTCTCTGCGATAGACCCATATGCTGTTGTCACAGTGCACTAGTTGGAAGCCCATACCCTTCAATACTGAATCGAGTTTCTTGTGCCACTGGCATCCAGCCTGTTTCAGTCCATAGATAGACTTCACTAGCTTAAGAACAAATCCAGCACCATAATACTCCTCAAACCCTTCAGGCTGGTCCATGTAGACATCATGATCCATCTTGCTATTGAGGAAGGTGGTGGAGATGTCCACACTGTAAAGCTCAAGGTCCTCAAGTGCAGCTATAGCTAGAATTGCACGCAGTGCTGCCCACTTTGCAGTTGGTGCAAACACTTGTGAAAACTCCAATCCTGGGCACTGTGAGTATCCCTTTGCAACCAGTCTTGCCTTGTACCTGTCCACAGAGCCATCTGCCTTGCGCTTGAGCTTGAGCACTCAGCGGCAACCAATAGTCTTACGACCAGTTGAAAGTCTGACAGGCTAGAAAGTGCCATTCTCAATCAGACTGATGAACTCTTCCATTGCAGCCTGTTCCCAAAGATGAGCATCAGGGCACCCCTTGATATCCTTCCACTGATAGGGCTCTGGACCATATTGCTTGTGCACTTCTGCAGAGAATACATGCTCAAGACAATTTGTAGACTTAAAGACGTAGTCAAATGCATCATCAAAAGCAATATACTTGTCTTCAAGACCTGCATTTGCACCAAAGTCCATGAGCCCAGTGAACATGAGCGCTTCTGCTTGCATCTCCTCTTCAGACATGACATCAAGTTCATCATGCTGTTCAGTATCCTCCATGTGCACATCCATTTCTGGCTGATGCACAACTTCAGGCTCTGGTGTAGGAACAGGATCAGGTCTAGGAATGTGTTGACCTGGATAATCCATGAGTGGATTGATCATTCTGTCCCATGCACCAGTGGTAGTGCATAGTTTTGGCCTGGGAGGAGGAGCCGGTAGCGGAGTTTGAGTCTGATTAGGTTGCTCACTCCTTGGTTTCTTAGCAAGAGGAGTCTGAGAAGGTGGAGGAGACACAGTGTGTTTACATGCAGAAGTGAGTGGAGAAGGGGAACAAGTTGGTGGAGGTACAGGAGGGTCTGCTGGATGAACAGGAAGTGGAGGAGGTGGCAGAACATCATTGTCATCATCACTCTCTACTCCCACCTGTTCTAGCAGATCTTTTGCCTCTAGAGGAGATTGTACCCACAAATCAACAGGAGTTCTAGAATTGCCTGGAAACACATGTTCATCAAACTGAGCAGAGTCACTAATGATCTCCTTGCGTGTAATAGGATTCCAGAATAGCTATCCTTTGTAATTTGCAGGGTAGCCAAGGAAGACACATTTCTGTGTGTGGGATTGCAACTATTTGTGTTGATCTTTCTGGACATGCACATATAGGGTGTGTTGTCATTCACCGCAGACATAGGAGAGCGATTATGGACATGAACAAAAGCAGCAACTGCATCCCACCAGAAGGTAGCAGGTAAGTGCACTTCATTCAGCATAGTGGTGATGCCCTCAGCTAATGTCCTGTTTGTGCATTCAGCAACACCATTTTGGTGGGGTTCATTTCTGACAGTGTGCTAGTGATGAATGCCTTCATTTTCGCAGAGTTGATCCCATTCCTTTGGCATGTATTCTCCTCCCTTATCATCATGAGTGGCCTTGATCTTCAAATCCAACTGATTCTCTGCATATGCCTTAAAATGCTTAAAAGCGCCAAAAGTGTCACTCTTCTTCTTCAAAGGCAGAACTGCCCAGAAGTGACTGAAGTCATCAATGAAGGTGATCCAGTACTTGTAACCATTCCTTGACTGAATGGGAAGAGGACCATGTATGTCTGAGTGAACCAATTGAAGAAGACTTGATGCACAATGCGATACAAGTTTTGAGACATTAGAACGATGCTGTTTGCCTGCAATGCAAGGCTCACAGATCAGATCTGGTAAGTCCTTTGACTTAATCACCATTCCCTCAACTAAATGCTCATTGAGCAGTTTCTTCACATCACCATGGTGTAGGTGTGCAAAATGTCAATGCCACAGAGTCAAATCGAGTGGACAAGTGCTTATAAGTGCAGAGAATGCACTCATGGGCACAACTTGGCCATTGAGCAATGCAGCATTGTTGGGAGTGACATTTGCAGTGAAGAGAAGAGTGCCATTTCGATTGAACAGAATCTTATCACGCTGAATGGTGACAATATATGATTTGGCACGAGTTAAATACAGGACTGAGAGGAGATTGTTTCACAAATCAGGTACATGAAGTACACGTTCAAATTCAAGTAAGTGTCCATTTTTGCCATTGATTACTGGTTAAAATCACACTGTGCCCACTTCAACAGAATAGATGATTTCATTGTTTGCAAGGTGTATAGAGGTGTGATTTGGTGAATACTTGTGAAACCAGTGTTGGTGGGGTGTCATGTTGCAAGTGGCACCTGTATCAACAATCCAATCAGTTCCTGCATCAAGAATGAGGGGTGTATGAGGGTTGGTGAAGTCTGGAGTACTTGCATTTCCAGCAAATTCAGCAGATTGGACAGACTCGGAGTCGTCCTGCTGAGCCAATTGTGCTTTCTCCTTAGTCTTCACTTTCTTATCCTTCTTCTTGGCCCTAATTGCATCAATTGCATCATGTCTCTTGAAGCACTTTGACTCTGGATGACCCTTAATGCTGCAAAAATTGCAGACAATAGGCTGAGATGATGAGGAAGGCTTAGAGGGAGCAGAGGACGCTTTCAGGGCCATGAACTGATCACCAGCACGCGATTGACAGTTCATTTGCTCCTGCATAAAGGCTTCCTTAAGCGTCTTTAACTTGAAATCCATCAGGAGCAAGAGTGCAGAGCGGAAGGATGAGTACTCTTCAGGCAGGGAGCAAACCAGGGCAACACATGCAAGCTCATCCTCAAAATCTTCGAGTTTGAGAGTGCTAGTGTGTGCATTTCTGATGTTATGAAGTCCATGCTCGACTCTGCTGACTAGTGTGGTCAGAGACTCATCCTCCTTCTTGCTGATACTGAAAAACTCATCATAGGCAATAAAGCATGCAGCTGGGTTGTCCTGCTTGTGAAGTGTCTTGAGCGCTTTCCACATCTCCACAGGGTTGCCCATGTGTGATTGTACCAAAATCTGCATGCTGTTTTCAAGTTTCTGGTAGATAAGGCTAGCTGCTTGCTCAGCCCTTTCTTCCCAGAGTTTGACTTTATTAGGAGGAGAAGATGGCTTTGACTCCTTGCCTGAAACAAAGTGCCAAAGCTTCTTGTACTGAAGGGTAGCCTGCATGTCAAATTTCCAAGTAGGATAGTTGTTTTCACCTAACTTGTTAAACGAAGACAGCGAGTCGGCAGGGGCAGATTTGGACATGATGTTTCACAGGTAGGTAGGGGATGATGGGTATGACGTGTGTGTGATGTTTGGGAGGAATTGGATGTGCGAGTGGGGCACAGCGAAGGAAAGTGTGTACAGACTACAATGACACAATTACAGATGGCAGTTCAATGCAAGCCAATAAAGGTTACCAGACACCCAAAATGTCGAAGTATACACAGAGTCGCTGCAAGACAGTGCTGGTCTGTTGGTCTACTAAGACCCCGCAGGCACCGCTGACTGAGAGAGGCTCTAGGCTTAAGTGACACTCAAAAGAGCATCACAATCAGCGAACTAAGGCTGAGCAGTTGAGCTTCACAGACGATAGGCTAGTCTGATCCAACAACAACAGGATGGAGTGAAATGGGCCTCAATCAACTCACACCAGAGCTGGTAACTGTGCAAAATGGGACACTGAGGGAGAATGAGTGGTGCGATTGGAATGCAAATCAACACACACTGAGGAGGCGTGAACACAAGCACGCACACAAAGTTTTGAGAGAATCAGACCACGGGTTCCACAGAAAATGCGACAACCATGCAATGCAGCAAAGTGTAGAATGCAATAAGAGTGGATGCTCAGTGAAAACTGTTGTAGCACACTCAAATCGGGTCAAACATCAATGCAAGTTGGCATGAACATAGACCACACGTAACCCCAATGATGTGCCAAGGTATAGTGCAAACAGTCAAGCCAATATCGAGTGACAGGTGATAGAGAGGTTTTGGATGCAGGTGGTGAATGAATGCAGTGTAGTGCAATGGGAAGTGGATGTGGTGGCATGAAATTTGGCAGAGATGCAGCAGACACACCGATTTCCTGATCAACAAAGATCCAGCTTAATCCAACCATCAGGAATGTTACAATCGATGAAGCACTGCATGTAGGGTGTGCAGATCAGGTCCAATCAGTCTATAATTGAAGCAGGGGGTGCTTCTTGAAGTCCAGAACCAGTGTGTGAAGTTAGAGTGCAAGGCTCATAACCTGTTAGCAGCAGTGAACCAAAAAGGGTCACACTTCACACCTGAGTCCAATGGATGAGTGCAACAGATAGGGACACTCATGCATGGACTCAGCCGCTTTGAAGCTAATATTACATAACACAAGAAGTCATGTGATGCTCACAGATGGGTACCCATCTGTGAGCAAGAGCATGGGAACACAAAAAGCACATGATGCTTGCAGATGGGCACCCATCTGTGAGCAAGAGTGTGGGAACAAAACAATTAAAATAAACAAAATACAGAATAAGTGTCAGGATCATGCTTCCAATAAGTTGGTCCATAGCCACCACTCAATTTAGCAGAAAAGGGGTCCAAAATTAACATATATGGTATGCCATCAGCTTATAAAAGCTGACAAAAACCCAAATTGGGCTCCCTAACTTTGCCCACAACAAAAGACGATACTTTGTAAACTCAGTAATCATAACTCTGTGAGTTGATTACACTTTGCAAGAGGTGCCAAAATTGATAAGGTCACATCATCAGTCTCTGCATTGCCCTGATTTGACAATTCCTTGGACTTTGAGACAGAACTAAGTAATAGTTTTTCCAGTCGATGACCCCTTGGCAAGACTCGCTCAATGAGTTGACCCAATGAAAATGTTGATTCCAGTTTGGGGGAGTGAATGTAGAGCTTGCTCATGTCACTAGCAAAGTCTATCCCTAGAAGACTTGTAATATCATCGTATTGTGCTCCAATGGAGACTGTGACAAGCCTGGAGAACGATCCGTAGGTCCCTAACTGAGGAAAAGGCACCGGTTCATCCATGACTTCCTCAAAGTCGATGATCTGAAGATCAGGTAACTGTGACAATGGCTTCATCACATTTGGAGTGAGCATATATAGTGCATGTGAATTGTTCCAGTTTCTTCAAGGAAGATAGAAAATCCCATGCATAGTTTTGGGTGGTATCAATGTGATAAATCCTAAATCACTTAAGATTTAGAACTAAGCCAGCAAACTTTGTCATGCAACCGTCAAAGTCTAGGTGGATAAACTCCTGTTCATCATCTGTTTCATACTCTGGACCAGATTCGGTATGGAATTTCCACAAGGGACGGAAGTCAAAGGAAACCTCCTCCAGATTCCTTGCCTTGATGAAGGCTACGCAAGAATCCAAATCCTCTCGGGTTAGAAGTATGACTTCAAAACGGCAGAGTTTGTTCATAACGTTGTAAAACAGCTTCAACCCCATTTTCGAGATGACATCTGACGACAGCCTTGATTTCCTGAAATCAATTTTCAGACTCCTCACTCGGCAGATATATTTACGAAAGAGGTTTGCGTCATCATTTGTGATCACTCTCTCGAATATCAACCATTCTGGATACTAAAATTAAAGGGAAGTCATTATATATGATGCTCTTAGTGTATGATCATACCTCTTTCGACTGGACCAAGCGTCCTAGGAGGGCCGCTAAAGGCAACACATCGTCCAACTCTTCCCAAAGGGTGTCTAAAACGACACGACGCCATTCTTTGCACACAAACAAGCATTGATATAGTGCGTTCTTGCTGTGTAGTGAGCAAATGATAAGACCAAAGACAGAAAAGACAGAAAAGACACGATGCATCTTCAAGCCAAGATTGATGTCTGAAAACTACGCCGCATCGAGATTACAATATTGTTCTCAAAGTCAACGCGAATGATCATCGCCGCCTGATCCGCCAACGGCTTTTGCACACCCGTGCCCGGTGTTGATCCCTGCTGGGCTTGAGCGCCAGAAGTGTTTCCCATGCTCACTCCCATGGCGGCGATTGACGCAGCGAGGATGAGCCGCTCGAGCGGGCGGAGGCTGACGCGGTCCGCGAAGCGCACGAGGGCGAACGCGCGGAAGATCTCACCCTTGCCGCGGTCGACGGACTCGTGGAAGCGGTCTGCGAGGAACGGGTCACGCATGAGTCGCTGCATCTCCTGTACGAGCAGACGAAACGTGAGTGAGGTGGATGTGTCAAATGCAGTTGGGGCAGCGGTGCTTGTGAGGCGGGCTTGAGAGTGGACTATGAGGCGGCGGATGAATTGGAGGTAGGTGTTGAGGCGTTGAGGCCATGCTGCTCCGATAGCTGCAATACGATAGCATGATGAAAGAGGAGACATAGATTGCATGTGGAAAAGAGAAAATGAAGAGTACTTGGATCAGGATCGTAGTAGATCTCGAACACCGCTGTAACGGTACGCAGCGATGTGTATGCAAGTTCTGTTTGCACCGACTTGGCCCTCGTGTCAACAGCAGCAATTTCTGGGTCCAGGTACACTGTGAGCGATGGAGTCTTGATATTCGCGGCGACGTTGACACCGAGCGTGACGTTTTTACTCGAAACACCAGCGTAATGGAAGGTATTTAATGTCATCTGCATCGCCGGCTCACCGATCGACTGGGCAGCGAGTGTGCCGCACATCTCGCCCGGATGAGCGACCGACTGGTTGAACTTCGTCTCCACATCGCCCAAGACCCAGTCAAATGCTTCTCTGTTGAGATGAAACTCCTCTAGGACTGGACACGCGGCAAAAGTCACCCGAAGGTGCATGCGGAACGCAAGAGGAGCGTTCTCGGCAGCCGCCTTTATTAAAAGATCATCGCCGCGCACAATGATGAGGCGGTCTGCCAGCTACTGCACCTGCTCAATGATGTAAACCGGCTCCAGATCGCTCAGTTTTCTGCGGTCGATATGGAAATTCTGCGTTGCGTTCTGCACGATGCAGTTCAGGTTGACAGGAAGATAGTGGGCAGCGGAATTGTCACGGCCCGGGAAAATGAATTCACGGAGCAATTTACGATCCTCATGAAGACGGTCGCATTCCTCATCGAGTTTTTGCTGGAGCTCGAGGGATGAGGCATCGATACCGACTTGCAAAACACCAGGAAGGAATCCACCCTTCGGGTCAATGACGTCGACCCGATAGCGATGTTCAAACTCGCGATCATCGATACCAAACATTTTGATCGTTTGCCGTTCAATAAAAGCACAGTCCATACCATCCTCGCCATACACGAATTGAATCAGGTCACCCAGTGAGTTTCGTACAGTTCCGTCGTAGCAGACAGCCACGTCTTCGAGTGCCTTTACAAGTCGACACTGAATGTAACCAGTCTCAGCCATCTTGACAGCGGTATCGATCAAACCTTCGCGACCAGCCATAGTGTGGAAGAAAAACTCTTGAGGAGTTAATCCACAAAGATACGAGTTCTCAACGAAACCGCGCGCCTCTGGGCTGAAGTCATCCTTCGTAAAGTGAGGTAGTGTGCAATGCCTGAAGCCAAACGAGATTCACTTCCCTTCAACGGCCAACATCTCTCGTTGTTATACCCAATAATGTTGTTGTTTGTTGGATCCGGATTCGCGTTGAGGTAACATTGTATAAGGTCGCGTGATTCCTCGGCGGTGAAGCGGAATAAAATATGCAAATGATCAAATCAACGAGAATAGAGACGGACTGGATGGCGTGTCTCGGTCGCCGAATCACGGTACTGCAGGAAATTATTGGGCAGTCGTGGGGGACCTACCATTTCACTTGCGCGTTGCAAGCCGAGGACGAGAAGATCGAGGACAAGATCATAGTATTGGAAGACAAAGGCAGAGAACTGCAGACCACGGATCATCCCGTGTGTGTTCGTATGTGCCATATCTTTGTAGGTGAGAACACAGTTATTATCCGCTGTGATACAGTCCGCAAGATTATGGTCGAGAATAAGATGAAGCAGACGGTTGAGAAGGGTCAGGTCAATCTTTTCGTAGACCTTCGAAAGTACGGTCTCCATCATCACTACGCATTCGCCCTCGCTCGTCTTCCAGATGTCCATCAAGTTATTGATACCCTGGCACCACTTGTACACTAGAAGGGGAGGAGGTTCGGTGTCTGCACTTGTCAACCTCAAAGAATAAGAACTGGTCAAGATATGCTTCTGTAATCTTCTCAACGGGTTCGATGTCGTAGAAAGGGATGAGCTTGTCATATGTGTCGAAGAACTCAATGCCTGCCTCTTTGAAGGCTCGCTGAGTGAGCAAGAGACGCTTGATCCTAGACAGACCTGCATGCGAATCAATTAGCTACACCCTACGACCAATTAGAAAAAGAACATACATTCGTGTGGATTGTCATACGCCTGCTCAATGAGAGCAAGCTCCTCACGCTAGAATTGGTTAAGACGACCTTTGACGCTGTACGCCTCTTTCAACTTCTCGAGAGCCAACACGAGCAACTTCGTGTCATACTTGTACGAAAGGGGACTGTATGGAAACATCAGTGAGAGCTATTGAAAGATGTAGTTAATTGAATCTTACGAGAATGGGATGGGAGCAAATTTCCGACTCTCAAGCCAGTGGACCGTCGATGTGTAGATTGCAACGGCCTCCTCAGCACTAACGTACGGACCATTTTTGAGGTAAGCATGCTGACACTCCTGCTCAGCTTTCAAGTACAGTCGAGTAAGACGCCCTATGTTCTTCTTGACCACAGCCTTGTCGACAGTCGCACCGCGCCTGATACGCTCGCGATTGTAGTGCACAACCGAGCACCACCAGTCCGCCTTGCTCTTGATGTACCACAAGATGTTGTTCTCGATCGCAGTCGGCATGCCCGGGACCTTCCATGGAACTGTAGAATAAGGCTTATCACGCAGAGTCCAGAATCAACCAAACGACGTACTGTTTGCCTTCCAGCAGCGCAACGCTTCCGACAAGTGCTGCAAGATAGTCTTCGCCTTGTTTTGCTTAATCGACTCCGGTATCATATCAAGAATATTGTGCATCACGGCAGTGCGTAATTCCAAGTCATAGTGTGATTCGACACGCTGCTTCGTGGCCGTCTTTGCGATTCCTTTACTGTTGCGAACCCTCGAACTGACGCGCAAGCAAATTTCCGAGCCAGTGCTCAGGCAGCAGTACAATTCCACGCATGAAGAAGAGCAACACTCGCCAACCTGGAGCCCCAAACCCACAGCCTGGGCCCTTACCGACAGGTCCCGTATTGAAGCGATAGTAGATTAAATGCTTGAGATCCTTGCACGTCCGGACCTGACGCATACGTTTGGCTTGTAACGGTACATCCCGGTGAGCGCACCGATATGTGCGAAAATATACTGCAATGCATCCGCCAGTTGGAAGGCATCCACATTGCCAAGCTGGAATTGGACGTGCGCATCGACAACGAGCTTCGTGAGGCGACGAATTCCACGGCACATATAGAATGCATTTCCAAAGCGAGACTTTTTGCGTTCCTTCGTCGTGAGCGTCTTTACCGGCTTCAGATTCATATTGTTATCGAGATGAAGGTAATTCAAGTTCTAGAAGGATTGGAAGTCAGAATGATGTAACGCAGCTTTCCCAACGATCATACCTTGCGATGGATGAGCGGCATGCAAGAGAAGCGTTCTCGGCAGCCTCTTTTATTAAAAGATCATCGCAGCGCACAACGATGAGGCGGTCTGCCAGCTACTGCACCTGCTCAATGATGTAAACCGGCTCCACATTGCTCGGTTTTCTGTCGTCGATATGGAAAGTCTGCGTTGAGTTCTGCACGATACGGTTCAGATTGACAGGAAGATAGTGGGCAGCGGAATTGTCACGGCCCGGGAAAATGATTTCACGGAGCAGTTTACGATCCTCATGAAGACAGTCATATTCCTCGTCGAGTTTTTGCTGGAGCTCGAGGGATGAGTCGTCGATACCGACTTGCAAAACACCAGTGAAAAAAAGTGACGTCGATCCGATAGCGATGTTCGAACTCGCGATCATTGATACCGAACGTTTTTGATCGTTTGCCGTTCGATAAGAGCACCGTCCATACCATCCTCGCCATACACGAATTGAATCAGGTCACCCAGTGAGTTTCGGACAGTCCCGTCGTAGCAGACAGCCACATCTTCGAGTGCCTTTACAAGTCGACGTTGAGTGTAACCAGTCTTGGCCATCTTGACAGCGCGCCTCGGGTTGAAGTCATCCTTCGTAAAGTGAGGTAGTGTGCGATGTCTGAAGCCAGACGGGATTCGCTTCCCTTCAACGGACTGCTGACCAACACAGATGGACGTCTGCGAAATGTTAATGAGCGAACCCTTCGAACCCGCGACAAGCATCTCTTTGACATTGTTGTCATCCTTCAGGTTCTTCTCTGCGGATTGACCGGAGTGGTCACGCGCCAAGTTGAGATCGCGTTGGACTCGACTCTCGAACGACTCGCGAATAGTCGTAGCCGGTGCAGCTTTCAGACGGTCGCTAGATGCATCTTCAATGGCCTGCACGACATTCTGCTTCCGCATCTTGATCTGCTCCGTGATGTACACCATTGTCTTCTTATCCGCGACTGTATCACCAATGCCTATACTAAATCCATTGTGGAACAGCCAGTGATTAACGATCTGCTGGAGACCAGTGAACAGCGTACGAGTCGCTTCGGGACCTTTTTCGCGGAAGACGTGGATAAGACCGCCTTGCGACGCTCCAACCGTCTTTTTCTCCATGATACCAAGGATGATCTCGCCGTTTTCAATGAGCATGCCATCGTCGAAAACGGAGCTCGAAGATTTCGGATCAGGCGAGCGATATATGTTTATTCCGCGAGGAATCGTCATGCTAAGAATTTGTTTGTCCGTCCATAATGGCTTCGGCTTCAAGATCGCAGGCGTCGGAATCGTGCAGCCCCAGTCCGGCACCCAGAGCAGGATGCTTTGCACCTGCACCCAGTCGAGGAAGCTATCCCGCAGACTGAATTTCCGGACACCGCACAACATGTCCTGCCCATAACAGGTTTGTTCGCCTGCGGCGAGATGATCTGCTTCGCAACCCATGCAATTTGACTGAACTCGGCTCTCGTCTCTTCGCTCTGAGGAACGCTAGACGGAGCTGAGAAAGAGATGTAAGGCTAATCTATAAAGTGACATACTGCATGTTCATCTCATCGCCATCGAAATCGGCGGTATACGGTGGAGTGACGGAAAGATTTTGACGAAAGGCTAAAATACACTGATCAGCGACCATACAATAAGTTAAAGGTGGATAAACACGTACTAGAGTAAGACATAAGTCGCACGCGAGGCCTCGCCGGAGAAGGCTTTTTCTCATCAACTGGAGGGGACTTCTTCGTCGCTGTCTTCTTCCCTCCTGCTGTTGCCACAGATGCAGCTGATCGAATTGAATTCGCCGACGGTGACTTTCGAATGACGGGCATCTTGTTCGCTGTTGTTTTCGTAGATACTGTAGTAATGGGCGACACCTTCCGTGTGCGCGATGCTGCGCTTACCGTACTAATTGGCGCCGCACTCGTTTCAGAGACGCGACGCGGCCGACCTTTTGGTAGCGCAGGCGCAGGCATTTTAGGAGATCTTGAGGTTCCGGTGCTGCGCATCGAGGTCGTTGACGTGGTTGAGACCTTCCTCGACCGAGTAACAGAGTCGCGTGGAGTCATATTCCCGCGAGCCGTCTTGAATGTAGACTCGCGTGTTGAAGCCCCTGCTGGACATTGACACATATGAGAGCGAGGATGTCGATCGCGAGGGCGGATGAGGTGGACAGGATAGCGAAAGCGGTGTCCAAATCATATGAACAGTTGCTGAAGCTGAGTGTGCCGGTGTATAAATATCCCAAGGTAAAGTGCAGTGCTGGAGGAGTGAAGGGAGCGAGGGAGGTGGAGGGTCGTGAGCTCGCCGGGGGCAGGGGTATTCTTGAGACCATAGGTAATGAGTTGATCATAGAAATACGGCGCACGCGTAACAAGAACGAATCGATGTGAGCAGAAGACGGTGGTTGTCTCTTCTTCATTGGAAGAGCACCTGTTGTTGGCATATCACTGTGTAGTTCAATGCGAACGTCAGAATACAGGCGAGACCTCCACATGAAGACAATGTCCTTCCGAAGCTTGTCGATGCGCGCCTCTTCCACATCGGCGTCACCTTCCAGGCCCTTCTCATTCGCATCAAACAAAAACTCAAATGTATCCCCAAATCCCATTCCTGTATAGAGAAACTCGAGCTCGTTGGCGAATAACGCAGGATTATGGTTGAGAGATATGTGCGTGAGGGAGCTGATTACAGAGGGCATAGGGGAGATAGGCCAGGGTTTGGAAGGTGAAGTGGAGCACATGGAGGCCGGGTAGGGGAACTCAATGCCAAGGATGAGAGAGAGTCCAGATGTTGTCGGCATTGGAAGACACGGTGTCGGATAGGCAGCGAAAGGAAGTGGGGACGCGATAGGTGCCGGGCGGAACGAGAAATAGCGCGCCTGGAAACCGGGTAGCACACGAGCATAAACGATAGCTAGCATCTGTTAGTCTCAAGGACAGGTGGTAGGTTCTGCGCTTGTGCTCACCTTTATGTCCCCAAACCTCTGAGTCCGCGTTGCTGCCTTCGTCCATCGTGTCCTCATCCAGTAGATCCCAGATGACGTCTGAAGCAATCCTTCGTGCGATGAAAGAGCGATTGGAGGTCCTCTTGCCATGCTGTTGTCGGCTTCTTCGTTGCCTCGAGCAGTGCGGGTGGGCAGGCAGGCAGCTGTGACGGGACGGCTACCATGAGAAGCAGTGATGTAGTGTGATTAAGAAAAAAGCAGAGAAAGCCCAAGAGAAAAGCAAAGGAGATGATTCAGCTCAAGTGTGCCTCCACTGAGGATCACATGAGGGAGCGAAGCGAGTGTCTTTGCTGCAGCAAAACAGACTCGTCGACGACTACAAGTTGGAGATCACATGTTGGCACTGTCGTCAACTCTGCTTTTGACCAATTTTTAATTCAACCAGGCCACTTTATTTTACTAAAAATACATAGACAGATATCGAATTGTCTGAAGTTTTTTTTACATGGTTCAAGGTTGAGATTTGGATGGTTTAATAAAATTAAATATGCCAATCAAGAAACTGAGCACTGTACAGCCACAAAAGCTGTGAGTCGGTCCATAGCCACTGCTCAATTTAGCAGAAATGGGGTCTAAAATTAACATATATGGTATGCCATCAGCTTATAAAAGCTGACAAAAACCCAAATTGGGGACTTTATCTCGGCCCACAACAAAAGACGATACTTCGTAAACTCAGTAATCGTAATCGGAGACAATCCAAATCGAATTTCTTTCAAGGCCTTAAATTGATGTTCATCTAATGAAAGTGTTTGAGTTGTACCTGGATCAATGAACAACGCAAGAAATCGGATTTTTTTGCAATGTGTGGCAATAATGCTCAGACTGTCAAGAGTCAAAGAAGGCGTCTCCAAGTAGGCAGGGTCATCACACAAACACAAGACCTTGATCGAACTCCAGTGATCCACGAGGGCTTCAATATCAGAGTTGGTGATTTGCAATCTGTGGTGATGAGAAAGCACCAACTCTGTGAGTTGATTACACTTTGCAAGAGGTGCCAGAATCGATAAGGTCACATCATCAGTCTCTGCATTGCCCTGATTTGACAATTCCTTGGACTTTGGGACAGAACTAAGCAATAGTTTTCCCAGTCGATGACCCCTCTGCGAGACTCGCTCGATGAGTTGACCCAATGAAAATGTCAATTCCAGTTCGGGGGAATGAATGTAGAGCTTGCTCATGTCGGGAGCAAAGTCTATCCCTAGAAGACTTGTAATATCATCATATCGTGCTCCAATGGAGACTGCGACAAGCCTGGAGAATGATCTGTAGGTCCCTAACCGAGGAAAAGGCACCGGTTCATCCATGACTTCCTCAAAGTCAATGATCTAAAGATCAGGTAACTGTGACAATGGCTTCATCATGTTTGGAGTGAGCATATATAGCGTGCATGTGAATTGTTCCAGTTTCTTCAAGGAAGATAGAAATTCACATGCATAGTTTTGGGTTACGATTACTGAGTTTACGAAGTATCGTCTTTTGTTGTGGGCAAAGATAAAGTCCCCAATTTGGGTTTTTGTCAGCTTTTATAAGCTGATGGCATACCATATATGTTAATTTTGGACCCCTTTTCTGCTAAATTCGGGCTGTGGCTATGAAGGGTTCACTGCTTTTGTGGCTGTACAGTGCTCACTTTCTTCATTGGCATATTTAATTTTATTCAACCATCAAAATCTCACCCTTGAACAATGTAAAAAAACTTCAGACAATTCGATATCTGTCTATGTATTTTTTGTAAAATAAAGTGGCCTGGTTGAATTAAAAATTGGTCGAAAGCAGAGTTGACGACAGTGCCAACATGTGATCCCCACCCTTGCGATCGTCGACGAGTCTGTTTTGCTGCAGCAAAGACACTCGCTTCACTCCCCCATGTGATCCTCAGCGGAGGCACACCTGACCTGACTTGTCTCCTTCACCTTTCTCTTGGGATTTCTCTGCTTTTTTCTTTATCACACTACATCTCTGCTTGTCTTGGTAGCCGTCCCGTCACAGCTGCCTGCCTGCCCAACTGCACTGCTCGAGGCAACGAAGAGGTCGACAACAGCATGGCAAGAGGACCTCCAATCGCTCTTTCATCGCGCGAAGGATTGCTTCCCAGACGACGTCTGGGATCTAATGGGTGAGGACGCGATGGACAAAGGCCGCAACGCGGACTCGGAGGTTCGGGGACATAAAGGTGAGCACAAGCGCAGAACCTACCACCTGTCCTTGAGACTAACAAATGCTAGCTATCATTTATGCTCGTGCACTACTCAGTTCCCAGGCGCACTATTTCTCGTTCCGCCCGACACCTATCGTGTCCCCTCTTCCTTTCGCTGCCTCTCCGACATTGTCACTTCCAATGCCGACAACATCTGCACACTCTCTCAACCTTGGCGTTGAGTTCCCCTACCGCCTCAATGTGCTCCACTTCACCTTCCCAATTCTGGCCTATCTCCCCTGCGCCCTCTGTAATCGGCTCCCTCACGCGCATATCTCTCAACCATAATCCCGTGTTATTCACCAACGAGCTCGAGTTTCTCTATACAGGAAAGGGATTTGGGGATGTGTTTGAGTTTTTGTTTGATGCGAATGAGGAGGGCCGGGAAGGCGACGCCAATGTGGAAGAGGCACGCGTCGACAAGCTTCGGGAGGACCTTGTGTTCGTGTGGAGGTCTCGTCTGTATTCTGACGTTCGCATTGAACTACACAGCGATATGCCAACAATAGGTGCTCCTTCCAATGAAGAAGAGACGACCGCCGTCTTCTGCTCACATCGATTTTTTGTTCTTGTAACGCGTGCACCGTATTTCTGCGATCAACTCATCACCTATGGTCTCAAGAATACCCCTGGCCCCGGCGAGCTCACGACCCTTTGCCTTCCCTCACCTCCCTTTGCTCCTCCAGCGCTGCACTTTTCCTTAGGATACTCATACACCGAAACGCTCAGCTTCAGCGACCGTTCATATGACTTGGACACCGCTTTCGCTATCCTGTGCTCCGCGAACTATCTTCAATTGCAGACGCTCCATGACAAGGTGCAGGCACGCATCGTGCAGGAGATGCTCCATGGGCTCTTCCACGCTTTCCTCGAATTTGCTGAGTATGAACGTATCACTGGAGGTCGCTGGGGCACAGGTGGGTCTCGCTGCCGCCAGTGTGCACGTCGCGCACCGCATACGCTCGCGTTTTCCGTGCGTCCAGACGTGCAGAACACATACCTTGAGCGTGGCGTGCGGCGCGCCCTTGTTGGTCTTTTCGGAGAGGGCTGGTGCATGAAGTGGTTACCACTCTTTCGCGTAAGTCCATTGGCGTCGTCGATTGGAATGGGCGGGCACCTGGTACGGCACGTTGGGAACGCACGCTCTCGAATCGGAGACATTGTTCTGTTGCGCAATAACGATCAAGTGCCGGCCGACATCATTGTCCTTTCTACTTCGGAAGAGGATGGCTTATGCTATTTGGAGACGAAGAACCTGGATGGCGAAACGAATCTGAAGCCTCATCGGTCATTGAAGGCGACATCATCTCTGCAGAGCGAGGAAGACATTGAGCATGCAAGTTTCATCCTGGACTCCGAACCGCCGCACGCTAATCTGTACCTTTATAATGGCGTGCTGAGATACCGCGAGCACGAGGCGGGGGCAGAGAAAGTCGAGCCGGCGACCATCAACGAGATGCTATTCCGTGGATGTTCAATGCGAAACACAACGTGGATTATTGGCTTAGTTGCATTCACTGGCGCGGACATGAAGATTATGTTGAACAGTGGGAGCACGCCTAGTAAACGGAGCAAAATCGAACGGGAGACGAACTTTTCTGATTCTTATGTGTCTTGCGACGGGCATTGCTAATGGCGTTATGGACAGTAAGTCGGATACTAGTGCACATTTCTTTGAACAGGGTAGCGATCCGTCGAGCTCTTCGGCCGTTAATGCAATCGTTACTTTCGTGTGAGTGTCTTTATGGTTCCCTCTGCGATCGCTTACTGATCTTTGACTGTAGGTCTTGCTTGATTGCATTTCAGAACATCGTTCCGAGCTCTCTCTACATCTCCATCGAAATCGTGAAGACTATCCTGGCGCCGGAAACTCGGAGCCTACATTCACTGTCATCAGCTATTCCTCTGACATTGAAGCAGAGGTCGACGGCATTTTAAAGCAGATGTATGGCGAACAGATCACGATCGACCAAGTCATCATCGTGCTACAATGCAGTAAGAAATCTACTAACCGCGCGACCACGAAATCTTCCCTTGCATGCACCACTTCCTCTTCGACGAATCCAAATTCTTCCAGACGTTCTACCTGCCGTGCGAACTCGCGATGACGGGCCATCTATTCGGATCTATCATACAACAACAGCTAGTTGACTATATCCCCTTCGGTATTGATCTGTTCTGCTCATCGCCGCCGCCAGTGTGCTCGACTGACTGCTCATCGTACACAGCGCTCGATATTACGTCTCCCTTGCCATTGCTGAACTCGCTCACGCACCTCACATATCTCATTTCGACTTCACCACGCATCCGAGAGATCCTCACGTGCGACGGTGGCCTCGAGTGCTTGTCCTCCTCCTTCGCGATTTCTGCCTCTCCCCTCCGCCGCCTGAGAATCCATCGGCGATCTTTGATCTGTCGCCCTCGGGCCTTCCACGTCCAGCACTTGTGCCAGCCCTGAACCCAAAGTCGTTCGACCGGCACGCCGCCTACCGATTCTCCCTTGCATTCCAATGTGTGGCCAACATCGGTGTGCGTGGCTCAGAGCTCATACGGAGCCGCGTCGTCCAGGCGGGTACTCTCGAGGTCGTTGGGTGCGTGTTGGAGGCATGGCTGGAGTCAAAAGGATTTGTTGTCGGGCCGAGCACGAGTGCGAGCGGCATACCACGCGAGACCCGTGAACAGCGTCAGCAACGACGGCAGCAGCAATTAGAACAGCGTCAGCGCGAGCAGGCCCAAGAACTCGTCAGACTGCTCGCTATCGAACGATCCCTTGCGAACACCGAGGTGAGTCATCCATCATCTTTGTTATTGGCTGACTGATCTGAGGGCCTTTCAGGAAGAACAAAGCATTGCCACATTGGATGCTGAGACGTTCGTCTCGACTGACACGTCTGCGAATGCGACGCGGTCTGGCTCAGGTACCCCAACAAGTACGGTCATTGTACCAGGGCGTGACAGATCTGGCAAGTCGTGGCGCGCCGAGTTTGGGACACACAGCCGAATGCACGCGAGCAGGCAACTGCGGGTGCGTCGATGGCGCGCTCTCTAACAATTCGCGCCGGATGGTGGCAGAAGCGGCAACGCCCTCGACATCAACTTCGAGGCCTGACACAGAGACGGAGGATGATGGCGAGCCGGATGCGGATGGTGATGTCGAGATGGAGACGACGACATCACACGACCAGGACATGGACGAAGACTTGCTCCCGCCTCCTTCACTTCTCCACGGACGTCGGACCGTCGGAATCGTTGCAGACTCTCCCTGACCAGCGGTGACCGGTGCAGCCGATGTAGGTGTCGCGGGTACATCTGATGCGCTCGATGTCGATTTGGATGCACATATCATTATCGAGACGAATGCAGCGGACGATGACGTCGTAGATGGGATTGTTGCACTCGATCAAAACGTAAACAATTACCTCGCTATGGGTGCCCCTCCAGGTGCTCCCGGTGCTATCGATGCGACGCCGCGCACACGCACAAATACTCTCACGTTGAACACACGGAACATCAACCTACCGCGCGAACACCATCATCACCACGATCCGCACGTACATGGCCGTGAAGAGCTTACACCGCGCGCGGTGCTCCCATCCCATTCCCGTAAGATCCAAATAACTACGCCTTTCAATAGCTCTCACTGATGTTTCCATACAGTCCCCTTTCGTACAAGCATGACGCGCACAGCGTCAAAGGTCGTCTTAACAAATCTCAGCGTGAGGAGCTTGCTCTCTTTGAGCAGGCGTATGACAATCCACGCGAATGTATGTTTTTTTTCTAATTGGTCGTAGGGTGTAGCTAATCGATTCGCGTGCAGGTCTGTCTAGGATCAAGCGTCTCTTGCTCGCTCGGCGAGCCTTCAGAGAGGCAGGCATTGAGTTCTTCGACACATATGGCAAGCTCATCCCCTGCTACGACATCGAACCCGTTGAGAAGATTACAGACAGATATCTTGACCTGTTCTTATTCTTTGAGGCTGACAGGCGCGGGTTATTCCCGGCATGGATCAAGCCTGCGGACATTGAACCTCCTCCCCTTCTGGTGTACAAGTGTTGTCAGGGTATCAATAACTTGACGGACATCTGGGAGACAAGCGAGGGCGAATGCGTAGTGATGATGGAGACCGTACTGTCGAAGGTCTACGAAAAGATTGACTTGACCCTTCTCAACCGTTTGCTTCGTCTTATTCTCGACCATAATCTTGCGGACTATATCACAGCGAATAATAACTGTGTTTTCACCTACAAAGATATGGCACATACGAACACATACGGGATGATCCGCGGTCTGCAGTTCTCTGCCTTTGTCTTCCAATATTATGGTCTTGTCCTCGATCTTCTCATCCTCGGCTTGCAACGCGCAAGTGAAATGGTGGGTCCCCCACAACTGCCCAACAATTTCCTGCAGTACCGTGATTCTGCGACCGAGACACGCCATCCAGTCCGTCTCTATTTTCGTTATGTTGAACGTTTGCACATTTTATTCCGCTTCACCGCCGAGGAATCACGCGACCTTATACAACGTTACCTCAACGCGAATCCGGATCCAACAAACAACAACATTATTGGGTATAACAACGAGAGATGTTGGCCGTTGAAGGGAAGTGAATCCCGTTTGGCTTCGGGCATCGCACTCTACCTCACTTTACGGAGGATGACTTCGGCCCAGAGGCGCGCGGTTTCGTTGAGAACTTGTATCTTCGTGGATTAACTCCACAAGAGTTTTTCTTCCACACTATGGCTGGTCGCGAAGGTTTGATCGATACCGCTGTCAAGACGGCCGAGACTGGTTACATTCAGCGTCGACTTGTAAAGGCACTCGAAGACGTGGCTGTCTGCTACGACGGGACTGTACGAAACTCACTGGACGGTGCTTTTATTGAACGGCAAACGATCAAAACGTTCGGTATCAGTGATCGTGAGTTCGAACATCGCTATCGGGTCGACGTCACTGACCCAAAGGGTGGATTCCTTCCTGGTGTTTTGCAAATCGGTATCGACGACTCATCCCTCGAGCTCCGGCAAAAACTCGATGAGGAATACGACCGTCTTCATGAGGATCGTAACTTGCTACATGAATTCATTTTCCTGGGCCGTGACAATTCCGCTGCCCACTATCTTCCTGTCAACCTGAACCGTATCGTGCAGAACGCAACGCAGATTTTCTATATCGACCACAGAAAACCGGGCGATCTGGAGCCGGTTTACATCATTGAGCAGGTGCAGCAGCTCGCAGACCGCCTCATCGTTGTGCGCGGCGACGATCTTTTAATAAAGGAAGCTGCCGAGAACGCTTCTGTTGCATTCCGCATGCTCCTTCGGGCGACTTTTGCCGCGTGTCCAGTCCTAGAGGAGTTCCATCTCAACAGAGAAGCGTTTGACTGGGTCTTGGGCGAGGTGGAGATGAAGTTCAACCAGTCGGTCGCTCATCCGGGCGAGATGTGCGGCATACTTGCTGCCCAGTCGATTGGTGAGCCGGCGACGCAGATGACACTAAATACCTTCCATTACGCTGGTGTTTCGAGTAAAAACGTCACGCTCGGTGTGCCGCGTCTTAAAGAAATCATCAACATCGCCGTGAATATCAAGACTCCGTGTACCTGGACCCAGAAATTGCTGCTGTCGACACGAGGGCCAAGTCGGTGCAAACAGAACTTGTGCACACATCGCTGCGTACCGTTACAGCGACGGTCGAGATCTACTACGATCCTGATTCAAGTACGACGATCATTGAGGATGATAAGGAGTTTGTTGATGCATTCTTCTCCATCTCCGACGAGGAAATTGAGTCGGGTCCTCATCTTCAGTCGCCATGGCTACTTCATCTTGAGCTCGATCGCTCGAAGATGCTTGACAGGAAACTTACGATGAACTACGTTGCTGGCCGTATCGCGGAAAGCTTGGCCATTGCCGAAAATGCCATCTAAGGAAAATATTGACCCTGAAGATCCTCCCAATACAGGCAGTACATTGACGATTAAAGGGGAGGGGAAGGGGAAAGGGCGGATGGATGCCATCATCGCAGACGACAGATCTCTGCGATCGAGCGACAACGGATCAAATACAACTCTCGCTACATTGCGGCACAAGGAATCGAATGACACCATTACCCTCAATCGAGTGTCTGCGGGGGAGACGGACATGCTGCAACCCCGTGGCGCTACATTGGACATCGGCATTCCATGTATCATTACTTCAAGGCAGAAGCGGTTCCGTGCGTTTGCCCGTTATATCGGCGAGGTTGAGGGTGAGAGCGGGCCATGGGTCGGTGTCGAGATGCCCGTGGGTGATGCTTGGGCAGACGATCAGCTTGAGGGCCGCCAGTGGAATGACGGCTCATGGGGTGGCGTGCGCTACTTTGGCATCGGAATGGGGTGACGACGAATGCATGACCAGCCGGCAATGCGTTGATTTGACGAATAACCGTGGAACTAGTGTTATTAGTGGCTGGAAGGGCACGAAGCGCGAGGGGGAGCAGCTCAGCGTTGACCGCAAGAAGTGTTTCCGTAGCAGTTCGCCGTCAGTGTCGGACATGTCGAACGCAGAGTATCGAGGTCTCTTTGTGAGGCCACAGCAGGTGCTGTATGTTGTAGATGCTGTCGGTTCGGGCTTGTGAATCTTGGAACATATTTAAGTTCGGATTCCTGCCCTTTTTCTTTTTCTTTCTTTCTTTCTTTTACCCTACTCCCATGTTTAGTCACTCCTTGCTCTGGACAGATGCCCTTATCACTGAAATCACTTGTTGGCATGTTCATATTCCTCTCTTGTCTACTCAATCATATCACTCTGGATTCTCGAATTGCACCTTTTGGAGAAATTTTTAATCAATTTTTGAATGCTGCTGGTTTTTTAGTTAGTACTTGAGGTAGTGGGCCATTAGGATGGCAAGCTATGATTACTGTTTACTGAATACTAAATAATTCACTAATGAGAATAATATTTTAGTATAATTTGCAAGCTTTAGTCCTCTCATATAAAATGAAAGACACAGAAAACAGTAATCGTAGCTTGCCATCCCAATGGCCCACTACCTCAAGTCCCGTGTTCTTCTTGGTCAGTTGCCCCGATGGCCATGCCTGACCACTCGCAAAACCCTGTGAGTCAACAACCTCTTTGTCATTTCCTTCCTCCTCCACATAGTTCTCCACTGTCGACCTTTGAGTGTCTACAACTTCCTTGAATGCCAATTCCTTCATTGCACCCAGCTCGTCAGCGAGGAGATGACGTTCACCTGGCGCCATCATCTGCAGCATATGCTGCATGATCCCTTGTCCTTGCAGGCACTTGTCCTTGAAGTGACCCAGCTGGCCACAGATCCAGCATGCCCATCATCATTGCGCCTCATTCATCGAGACGTCCATCGGTTGTCCGGCACCTCCAAAAGTGACACCCATCGTATCACACTTGTTGACGTGTGGGATCACAACCGGACAGCGAGTTGGAGGCACCTGCTGTTGCTGCGGGCATGGTGGAGTCGGGAAGGCATGACCTTGTTGGATGGCCTGGATCTGTTGTTCACCTCGGTCAATCTTGATGGCCTTCTTTTTCCAGGCGTCGTATGTTGTTGGGACCGGCATCGACCTTAGAACTCCACGGGCCACCTTGATGTTCATTGCCTGCTTCAGACGGTCACAGATGATGCTGTCGTCTGTCAGCCCCGCTCTTGTGATGACGACATCGAGGTCCTGGAAGAACTCGTCAGTGGTGAGGTCCTTCTGAACCTTTGTTCGGAACTTCGCTAGCACCTTTTCCTTCTGGTTCGGGTCATCAAATGAGGTGTCCAGGCATTCTTGAAACCTGGTCCAACTGTCTGTGAAGATTACGATGCCGGCCGTTGTTGATTCCTCCACGTAGTTTTGCGCCCATGTCGCCGCATTGCCGCCCTTTAGGTAAGAGAGGGCAACATAGATCTTGCTATCTGACGTCAGGTATCGGCTCAGGTTTGCCGAGATGAAGAGGAGGATCTCGCATTTGAAGTCCAGGTAGTTGTCGCCGCCAGTGAATTCATGTGGCCAGGCAATGTCGATGTTGGAGGTCAGGGCTATAGGAGCAGGAGTGGCCGGAGCATTTGCCGCATGATGGGCGAAGGCGCCTGCGACGATCGCCACAATCTGCTCCATCTGTTGCTGGCTGAAGCCTGTCGACATTGTTCTGGGTGTCGGCATCAAAGGTTCAGGTGGTGTTGGCAGTGAAGGGTCCCTACGAGTTTCACGGTATGGACCTGGGGACAATGGTAACGTCACTGTCAATGTTGATGGTATGGGCGATGGAGGGATGGCTGGGGACCACCTAGCTCTTTCCCCTTCTGCTGTTGTTGAATACCAACGCTTGTTGATATCACTGTACCAGATCTCGTGTACGACACTGCTGTTGTCAGTTGCGACATAACTTGGTCGATCTGGGTCCCACCGTGCTGATGAAGGGAGGGCTCAATGCTGTTCCCCGGTGATATCTATCTTGTCTAAGATGGCAGGGGAACAGGGATTGGTTGTTTGTTCAGTCTAGGGTTACACCAACATTGAACGGGTTTGTCGGCGAAGTTGATGATGAGGCGGAACGATGCGGCAGAGATAACAATTGACAATGATGTTGATGACTGAACACGTAATGTCACCCACGTCCAAGTTAAGTGGCTCCTCCACCAAAGGGAGATGCAGAGAGCTAGGGTCGGAAAGTGTCGGTTTGAAGTTTTATGTAATACACGAATGTCCAAGAACATCTGGGCAGGGTTGAGGGTTGTCGTTTAGGGGGGTTTTCACGTCAAGTCTGTCAAGGGGAGTGCTCCTCTAGATCGGGTGAAGGTGAGTTGACAGTGATGACATACGCTGAGGATGGGCCTAGGTAGGGTTCTGCTTTTATGTTAGGCGGGAGTCCGAAAGATGACTCGGACTGGGCAGGCCTCGGTTGACTGTCGTCTGGGACGTGGTAAACTCGAGTGGAGACTCGCGACACGCTATACTCAGGCTAGGTCATCATGGAGGTAAGAGGATTAATACAAGGTACTCTACTACAGGAGGGGGACGCGGTCTCACCTAGGTCATCACAGAGGTAAGAGGAAAAGCAGAACAGGTGTTCAGATGCGATTCCTCTTCCTTATATACAGTGATCACCTCATGAGAACTGGTTGCCCCATTGCCTAACATTACATAAAGGGGGCAGAATGGAACGAATGAAGGTCATGTGAAAGGAGTGTGGGAAATGATTGAAAAGATGATTAATTATAATGAAAAGGAGCGATTAGAAGAAAAGAAATAATAAAAAGAAAAGTTCGAGTCCTGACATGCACCATGTGCAGTCTTGCTGCCATCCACCTCCATTCCGACCTCCTCATCACCCATTTCCCTGTTCCAAGCACCTGCATCGTCCGTTCCATCATGGAATCCACCAAAATCCTCATCGTCTGTGAGGAGAAGCCCTGGGTCTTGCTCTGCTGCAGACACTGTTGCTGCTGCTGTTCCTGTTGATGAGGCATTTGCTGCTGTTGCTACTGTTGCTGATAACAAGATGGTCGCTGTTGCTGTTGCCCTGGTTGGTGCTCAGAAAGGTTGAGAGGTATATCTTGAGTTGCAAGCTAGCATCACTTGGTCTATCTGCACATGTTGTTCGACCATATAGGTGGGCAATTTGCACCTCATGCCATTCATTTCTTGAAGACAGCATTGGCATTTGCATATATGGACTTTCTTCTTGTATTTGTACTTGCTATTACGATTACTGAGTTTACAAAGTATCATCTTTTAATGTGGGCCAATTTTTGGAGCCCAATTTAGGTTTTTGTCAGCTTCATAAGCTGATGGCATACCATATATGTTAATTTTGGACCTCTTTTATACTAAACCAGCCCTGGAGTTCCTGGCGAAGCCGGGAACTCTGCTGGCCATCAATCTGAGTTTTTTAGGCATTGCTTAATCTGAGTTTTTTTGTTTCTTCAGATTTAATTAATGCAATTTCTCACTCTAAAAGCTATACTTATTTAAAGTTCCTTGCTGGCCATCAGTCTAAGCTCTTAGAACAATGGTTCATCTTAGTTCACATGATTCTTCAATTGCAAAACTATATATCTCACATACACATGCTTGAAAGCAATCTGAATTTTCATTGTATAACATTCTATTTACAACAAAACCTCACTAAGTACAATATTGGTTGTTGAGAACCTGAAGATAGAGTAAGTCTCCTTCAATGGAGAGACATAGTGCATAATACCTGCTTCTCATGTCTTTATTTTAAATAGAAAGGATATTCTTTATACAATATAGATACTATGTTAGGACACCTTATATTATATTCATAAAAGGCTATAGGTGTAGGCCTGCTAGAGTATTCTCACTACTTCTAACATGTTGCTGACTTCCTATACATCATGACTTGACTCTGATGTATTGAGTGTCTGACATTCCAAGACACAAACTCTGAAACACAACCATGTAGCTGTACTACAATTATGAGGAGTCTAAGTCTGAGACTCAGTGGGAGCCTCCAGACCTTTGGAGTCTGACACATTATGTTCAGTTCATGCTCTTTTCACATTCTCTTCACTGCCCAACTCATCCAAAGCTTATATGCACTTATACTGAGTTGTGCTACGTATACTCTGGCATGAGCCAGGCCAATGATTTATATATTCTGAGAGTAATTCTCAATGGACTCCAATTGGTTGATTTTCTACTGAAATTTATTTTATAATACACATGGAGAAGATCACAGAATATTTTTCTAATTGGCTTGTTTTTTTCTGCATTTTTCCTAACTTTTTCATGTGAGGAATGAGTTGTTTAAGCTTAGAGTATAAAATTGATTGTAGATGATTTGCATGCTGCTGCTTTGGAGTTACCACTTTTAGCCATCAAAATTTCAAGAGAAGAGCATGATTTAATTAAATTATTATTTTTTTTTCATATTTTTTACAATTTTTTTCATAGGGGAAATGAGTTGATTGAGCCTACAGAGCGGTCTGCTCACGGATGTGTGCACATGTGCAGACATCATGTGATGATCTGCAATATTGCCACTTTGAGCCATCAAAATTTTCGGAGCTGGCCGGAGCAGGAGCATGTGGGTGACAACTAAAGAAGGAAAAAAGAAGCATCAAAAATATTGAAAGTCCAAATTTAGTCAGCATGTGGCTGTGTCAAAAGTAGGGGGTTGCGTTTGTATATTACAGCCTTTTTCATAAGTCCTGCGACACGTGCATGTCACGTGAAATGAGCCGTGTCAGAGCCAAAGTGTCGAAAAATTAGAATGAATGCCTATTTTCTCTGTGAATTCTGCACAGTACCTGCTCATTAAGTACTCAAAAAAAAGGCATGGTTCTCAGGAGCAGAAATATTTAAAATAGGGAGCAATAAATTGACTGTGTAGGTGGGTGGAGATCAAACAAGTGCAGCTGGTCTGTTCTCTCACCCATTTCCACTGAGATTCAAAAATTATGGCTCCCCTACATCTACCTATAAAATTCTTTCCTGTATCTGTAAATTAAGTATATGACTATACCAACATATCCTGAAAATTTGAAGCCAATCCATTCAGTATTCATGGTGCAGCAGCAAGATTTGTGTTCTACTCTGCAAGACCTGTTGTGAGAAAAGGAGGGTGGAAAGAGCTTGAAGTGGAACACAAATCTTGCTGCTGCACCATGAATACTGAATGGATTGGCTTCAAATTTTCAGGATATGTTGGTATAGTCATATACTTAATTTACAGACACAGGAAAGAATTTTATAGGTAGATGTAGGGGAGCCATAATTTTTGAATCTCAGTGGAAATGGGTGAGAGAACAGACCAGCTGCACTTGTTTGATCTCCACCCACCTACACAGTCAATTTATTGCTCCCTATTTTACATATTTCTTCTCCTGAGAACTGTGCCTTTTTTTTGAGTACTTAATGAGCAGGTTCTGTGCAGAATTCACAGAGAAAATAGGCATTCATTCTAATTTTTCGACACTTTGGCTCTGACGCGGCTCACTTCACGTGACATGCACGTGTCGCAGGACTTATGAAAATGGCTGTAAATTAAAAATTGGTCAAAAGCAAAGTTGACGACAGCGGGAGGCACCCTTGCGGTTGTCGACGAGAGCTGAATCGTCTCCTTCACTTTTCTCTTGGGCTTTCTCTGTTTTTGTCTTAATCACACTACATCACTGCTTCTCATGGTAGCTGTCCAGTCATAGCTGCCTGCCTGCCCACCCGCATTGCTTGAGGCAACGAAGAGGTCGACGACAGCATGGCAAGAGGACCTCCAATCGCTCTTTCATCGCATGAAAGATCGCTTCCCATACGTCGTCTGGGATATACTGGATGAGGACGCAATGGACGAAGGCAGCAACGTGGACTCTGAGGGTTGGGGACATAAAGGTGAGCACGAGCACAGAACCTACCACTTGTCCTTGAGAATAACAGACACTAGCTATCATTTATGCTCCTGCACCACCCGGTTTCCAAGCACGTTATTTCACATTCTGCCCAGCACCTATCGCATCCCCACTTCCTTTTGCTGCCTCTCCGATACCGTCTCTTCCAATGCCGACGACATCTGCACTCTCTCTCAACCTTGGCGTTGAGTTCCCCTACCCGGCCTCCATGCGCTCCACTTCACCTTCCCAACTCTGGCCTATCTCCCCTGCGTCCTCTGCAATCGGCTCCCTCACGCGCATATCTCTCAACCATAATACCGTGCTATTCACCAACGAGCTCGAGTGTCTCTATACAGGAAGGGGGTTTGGGGATGCTTTTGAGTTTTTGTTCGATGCGAATGAGAAGGGCCCGGAAGGCGATGCCGATGTAGAAGAGGTGCGCGTCGACAAGCTTCGGAAGGACCTTGTGTTCTTGTGGAGGTCTCGTCTGTATTCTGACGTTTGCATTGAACTACGCAGCGATATGCCAACAGTAGGTGCTCCTTCCAATGAAGAAGAGGTGACCGCTGTCTTCTGCTCGCATCGATTCGTTCTTGTAACGCGTGCGCCATATTTCTACGATCAACTCATCATTTATGATCTCAAGAATACCCCTGCTCCCGGCGAGCTCACGACCCTTCGTCTTCCCTCGCCTCCCTTCACTCCTCCAGCACTGTACTTTACCTTGGGATACTTATACACCGGCACGCTCAGCTTCAGCAACCGTTCATATGATTTGAACACCGCTTTCGCTATCCTGTCCACCTCATCTGCCTTTGCGACCAACATCCTCGCGACCGAATTTGTCAATGTCCAGCAGCAGGAGCGGAGCTTCAACACGCGAGTCTACATTCAAGACGGCTCGCGAGAATATGACTCCGCGCGACTCTGTTACTCGGTCGAGAAAAGTCTCGACCACGTCGACGACCTCGATGCACAGCACCGGAACCTCAAGATCTCCGCAAACGCCGGCGCCTGCGCTACCGAAAGGACGACCGCGTCGCGTCTCTGAAAATAATGCGGCGCCAATTAGTACGATAAGCGCAGCATCGCGCACACGGAAGGTGTCGCCCATTACTACAGTACCTACGAAAACAACAGCGAACAAGACGTCCGTCATTCGAAAGTCACCGTCGGCGAATTCAATTCGATCAATTTCATCTGCGGCAACAGCTGGAGGGAAGAAGACAGCGACGAAGAGGTCCCCTGCAGATGAGAAGAAGCTTTCTCCAGCGAGGCATCGCGTGCGACTTATGCTTTACTCTAGTACGTGTTTATCCACCTTTAACTCATTGTATGGTCGCTGATTAGTGTATTTTAGGCTTTCGTCTAAATCTTTCTGTCACTCCACCGTATAACGCCGATTTCGATGGCGATGAGATGAACATGCAGTATGTCACTTTATAGATTAGCCTTACATCTCTTTCTCAGCTCCGTCTAGTGTTCCTCAGAGCGAAGGGATGAGAGCCGAGCTCAGTGAAATTGCATGGGTTGCGAAGCAGATCATCTCGCCGCAGGCGAACAAACCTGTTATGGGCAGGACATGTTGTGCGGTGTCCGGAAATTCAGTCTGCGGGATAGCTTCCTCGACTGGGTGCAGGTGCAAAGCATCCTGCTCTGGGTGCCGGACTGGGACGGCACGATTCCGACGCCTGCGATCTTGAAGCCGAAGCCATTATGGACGGGCAAACAGATTCTTAGCATGACGATTCCTCGTGGAATAAACATATATCGCTCGCCTGATCCGAAATCTTCGAGCCCCGTTTTCGACGATGGCATGCTCATTGAAAACGGCGAGATCATCTTTGGTATCGTGGAGAAGAAGACGGTTGGAGCGTCGCAAGGCGGTCTTATCCACGTCGACTTTCGCGAAAAAGGTCCCGAGGCGACTCGTACGCTGTTCACTGGTCTCCAGGAGATCGTTAATTACTGGCTGTTCCACAATGGATTGAATATACGCATTGGTGATACGGTCGCGGATAAGAAGACAATGGCGTACATTACGGAGCAGATCAAGATGCGGAAGCAGAATGTCGTGCAGGCCATTGAAGATGCATCTAACGACCGTCTGAACGCTGCACCGGGTATGACTATTCGCGAGTCGTTCGAGAGTTGAGTCGAACGCGAGCTCAACTTGGCGCATGACCACTCCGGTGTCAAAGAGATGGTTGTCGCGGGTTCGAAGGGTTCGTTCATTAACATCTCGCAGATGTCCGTCTGTGTTGGTCAGCAGTCCGTTGAAGGGAAGCGAATCCCGTTTGGCTTCAGGCATCGCACACTACCTCACTTTACGAAGGATGACTTCAGCCAAGAGACGCGCGGTTTCGTTGAGAACTCGTATCTTCGTGGATTAACTCCGCAAGAGTATTTCTTCCACGCTATGGCTGGTCGCGAAGGTTTGATCGATACCGCTGTCAAGACGGCCGAGACTGGTTACATTCAGCGTCGACTTGTAAAGGCACTCGAAGACGTGGCTGTCTGCTACGACGGGACTGTACGAAACTCACTGGGTGACCTGATGGAACAGATCAGCCCGAACGTGCAGGATGATGGTATCCGCAATGTTGACGGCAAGCCGATTACAGGTGGTCTGCTTTTCCGTAACTACCTTCTGAATCGCTGTCAGGAAGGCTTCGGGCGCGGCCGGACGCAGAAGGAGTCGACAGCGGCAGCGGCTCTCGTGAAGGCGACAGAGGATCAGGTTCTTAAGGTTACCAATGAAAAGAGGAAAACAAGGAGGCTGGCGAGAGTGCGCTGTATTCGGACAAATACTACGCTGCTCAGAAGGCCAAGCGTCAAGGCCTCGGATTTGTCAAGTTCATTGGCGAGCTCTTCAAGCTTCAGATGCTCACGGATCGTATCATGCTTGAATGTATCAAGAGATCGAAAGCTTATATAAACTCCCCACAACTGTTGGTCAGGCGCTCGATACCTCTAAGGCTCGCAGACACATGAACATCTACTTCAGTCGCACGAAGGAGCTTGCAAAGAGCAGCAACGTGTCGTCTCATATGTAGCTCATGTTACAGGTGTGTGCCTTCTGCTTCATAGCCTTTCGTTGAGCTGACTTTCTTGGACAAGATGTGATTGAATTGCGGGAAAGGAAATGAACTTCCCGCAACTTAGTCGCTGCTCAATCGCTCAGATTCATGACGCGGTACGCGCTCTTGCTTTGTTACTCAGTTTCACTCGTGCTTACCAAATATACAGGCTGCGAAAGAGAAGGCGTAACAGGAGTAACATAACTTGGCATGCTCAGCCATGTCTCGTGGTGGTTTACGCCGTGGCCATGATCGTGACGGCAAGGCTCAAGTAGGTCTCGACGGATGGGTCGTTGCCTCTGGTCCTTCGAGGCCTGCCAACAAGGCGAGCGATCTGACGAACTTCGGCAAGATTCAGAAGGGTAGTGGCGCCACGAACTTTGGACCAGCTAACGCCTTCACGAAGAAGGGAGACAGCAAGCGCGATAGTGCGAGCCTTTCAAGGACAAGTTCGAGTACGAACATGTTCCAGATGCTGCAGGCCGCTAAGGCCGCTAATGAGGCTCTTACTACATTCTCGTCTCGTCCAAGCCGCCCGTCAAGCCGTACAATGAGCGTCGACTTGACCCACAATGCACCTGTGGAACCTGCCCAGCTTGCTCAGCATCCCAGACTCAACCTGCTTCCGCGTTTGAAGCCTGTACAGGAGAAGTCGGAGGATAGTCCCGCTGAGGCTTAGAATGGTGAGGGGGGCGAGGAGGGCGAGATCCTCGAGAAGGACTCTAGGAAACCGTCGATGTTGAAGGAGCAGGTGGAAAAGAAGTTTGACCAAGACCGCAAGGAATTCTTCGCTATCTGCGATCTCGACGAGGCGGAAGAGTATTTCTCTGCATTTCCCTTGGAGCATCGACATATTCTCGTCGAGAATCTTGTCATGTCTGTTATCGAGGCGAAGGAGGCTGATGCCAAACCCGTTGCCGACCTGTTTTCGCGTGCTCTATCGCGGAATCTCTGTTCACCCGCATCCTTCGAGGAGGGCTTCCTGCCTGTCGCGGAACTTCTCGACGGCATCGCGATTGATGCGTCTAAGGCTTTCATTCTTATAGTGACGATGATATAGGGCGCGAAGCTAGACGAGGAACGACGGACGCATGTAGCAAGCAAGTCAATGGACAGCGACAAGCTTCTTGCTTTTTTAGCTCAGATTTTGTTTGTGACTTTATACTTACTCATCAGGCAATCTATCTCCTCGTCATTGTCATTCCATTCTCACCTCCCTGCCCTCTGCCCGTTTTCCTGCGCCTTCATAACCTCTTTACCCTGTCGTGCCTCTTCTGGCTTCTCTGACTAACTTTTTTAAAATACATACTCTGTTGTTCCTCATTTATTGTTTTTGTTGCTGCGATTTTGTTCCTTCAGCTACTTTCCTATCTGTCTGTTCAACCTTGCAAACCCTGTCTCCTCTCATGGTTTCCAACCAAAGAATGCGCCTCTCGTTTCTCACGAGGATGAAATCTTTAGACCCAACGGCACGGACGAGGATGAATTCGAGCTACCAGATGAGGTTGAGCCATTCCTCTCGGATGAAGATTTGGAGAACGAGAGCACTGCAGACGGTATTGCATTCTGGTGAGCGCCGGTGCCTTACAGTCGCCGCTCGGGACACATGCGCCATGCACAAGATGTACTTGAGGTAGTGGGTCATTAGGATGGCAAGCTACGATTACTGTTTACTGAATAGTAAATAATTCACTAATGAGAATAATGTTTTAGTATAATTTTCAAGCTTTAGTCCTCATATAAAATAAAAGACACAGAAAACAGTAATCGTAGCTTGCCATCCCAATGGCCCACTACCTCAAGTTTTTTTTGTCAGGCGCCATAATAGAGAGCGGGTGAGTGACATGGTCGAAGTTAGAAATGAAGGAGCATAGACGCGCTGCACGTCGTGTCGCGTCACGCTGCGGGGACTTAGCGCTGTGCACGTCTCACAAATCTCAACCTCAGTAATCTTATCTATGTGGGGAAGATAATCTACACAAACCTAATTTTGTGATAAGCTGTGTATGGCAACTATGCAGATCTGCCCAAGCCACGTAGGTGTCCTATTGAATCTCACACGAAATGTCTAGTAGTTAAATACCTTCCTATCACAACTGATTGTAATAGCTTGCCTACAAAAATCTGACTAGTCACTCCTATATTATATTTAACATTTCTAATAGCATTTTGTATAGTAATACTACTCTACGACTGGTATACATGCATATAGACTACCTTCAAAGGACTACATGGGGGTGTGGTAGGACCCCCTAAAACACAGTGATTGAATACAAATTTGCTATTCAAGAGAAATGTCTCATCTGACAGCACATGCCATACCACGTGTGAATTCAGTGGCACTGTTTCTGATCCATGATCTTTCTCTGGCCTAAGAGCTTGAGCCAACAGGTTTGTTCCCAACTTCCAACCTGATTCAGCCTGAGCAACACCGAAATGGCCTTTGGAGATCTGCATCCATTTCAGCGACACAAGGCAATTCCTCACCCACTCTAAAATGGACAGTGTAAGAGAATCTTTTGTGAGATCTCTGCCAAGAGAGCCTGCATCTTTGTGAAACTTCCATCTTTCCTGGATAAAATAACCAAAAAGGAACAGAAGGCCAGATGTGTGAATGCTCGAGAATACAACAATTATCACTGATGTCACTGCATGCTGGTGACAGTACGTCAATTCTACTAGATATGTAAGATGAAGGCCATTGAAGTTGATATACCTGGCTGGTAGAGAATACAAAGAGACAAAGACCAACAGCAAAGAAAGCTCCAGCAGTAAGAAGAGATATCATAGGGCCGGTGTTTAGCCAGATCCTCAGCCACATTGGAAGGGTTTCATCAGGATCTTGACTAAAAAGGCTCGATCAATCTTAATATACAAATGCAACTCCCTACTTTTACATAGCCACAAGCTGACTAAATTCGGACTTTCAACTTCTTGATGCTTCCTTTTTCCTTTTTTGGTTGCCACATGTTCCGGCCAGCTCCAAAAATTTTGATGGCTCAAAGCGGCAACATGCAGATCATCACATGATGTCTGCACATGTGCACACATCCGTGAGCAGACTGCTCTCTAGCCTCAATCAATGCACATAAAAAAATTGTAAAAAATATGAAAAAAAAAAATTGCAAAAATCAGGGAAAGAATAATTTAATTAAATAATGCTCCTCTCTCAGAGATTTGATGGCTAAAAGTGGTAATTCTAAAGCAGCAGCATGCGAATGATCTACAATCAATTTTATACTCTAAGATCAAACAACTCATTCCTCACAAGAAAAAGTTAGGAAAAATGCTGAAAAAATAAGTCAATTATAAAAATATTCTGCTATCTTCTCCATGTGTATTATAAAATAAATTTCAGTAGAAACCAACCAATTGGAGTCCATTGAGAATTACTCTCAGAATATGTAAATCATTGGTCTGGCTCATGCCAGAGTATACATAGCACAACTCAGTATAAGTGCATATAAGCTTTGGATGAGTTGGGCAGTAAAGAGAATGTGAAAAGGGCATGAACTGAACATAATGTGCCAGACTCCAGAGGTCTGGAGGCTGCCACTGAGTCTTGGACTTGGACTCCTCATAATTGTGGTACAGCTGCATAGTTGTGTTTCAGAGTTTGTGTCTTGGAATGTCAGACACTCAATATATAAGAGTCAAGTCATGATGTATAGGAAGTCAGCAACATGTTAGAAGTGATGAGAATACTCTAGCAGACCTACACCTATAGTTTTTTATGAATATAATATAAAGTGTCCTAACATAGTATCTATATTGTATAAAGAATATCCTTTCTATTTTAAATGAAGACATGAGAAGCAGGTATTATGCACTATGTCTCTCCATTGAAGGAGACTTATTCTATCTTCAAGTTCTCAACAACCAATATTGTATTTAGTGAGGTTTTGTTGTAAACAGAATGTCATACAATAAATTTTCAGATTGCCTTCAAGCATGTGTATGTGAGATATATAGGTTTGCAATTGAAGAATCATGTGAACTAAGATGAAGCATTATTCCAAGAGCTTAGACTGATGGCCAGAAAGGAACTTTGAATAGGTATAGCATTTAGAGTGAGAAATTGCATTAATTAAGTCTAAAGAACCAAAAAAACTCAGATTAAGCAATGCCTAAAAAACTCGGATTGATAGCCAGTGGAGTTCCCGGTGAAGCCGGGAACTCCAGGGCTGGTATCTATTACAAAAGGAGCCAAAGTACAGGCTTACACTATCAACTTACGTCAACCACCAACAAGCAGGCTGTTCACTGCCGATCTGACACTGAATACCAGTGATGTGAATAGATAAGTGTTAGCGGCAACACCGAGGGGACTTGTAGTCTCATTCGCAGAGATCTGGAGCATTGATGCCATTGTCCCGGAAAGAAAGAACGCAATGGTCGTCATGTTAAGATAGTGAGACAATGTGTTATTCTGTGCATTCTGAATCACGGGAACACCTGTAGAATCTGAATCAGATCTCCCCATTGGCACAGATCTCAGAGGAGTCTCTTGACCTTTTTCATGGAATGTTCATACCACATCTGTCAAGGAAGTGATTGCATCCTCCACCCATTCCTCAAGCATGGCTTGCATCTTTGCACTCAGCTTGTCAGAGGGGAAATGATAGTCTAGTTCATGTTCAGTGATCATCAATGTGCCAAAGCAGATGGCATGGTTCTCAACTACCTTTGCGCAGAGAGATGGCAGTTTCCTCTGCCTGAAGAGATCAATGCATTGAGTCAAGCAATTATTCAGAGATCACCATAAAGCTGACCTTGAATCGGCTATGCAAGGAGAATAGTTGAAGCATGAGCCTCTCGTCATGATACATGGTGTTGAAGTCATGCAACACTCATGCCAGTTTGTCCAGAGCAACTCTGAAATCATTGAAAATAAGAGAAACATCTGTCAGATAAGCACGTGATCTGGTAGCTTTCCGCAACACCTTATTTAGTACAATTCATAAGAATTAAACTCTGAAACAACTACTCACAACTATACATCTTAACGTTACAGCCATTTTCATAAGTCCTGCGACACGTGCATGTCACGTGAAGTGAGCCGCGTCAGAGCCAAAGTGTTGAAAAATTAGAATGAATGCCTATTTTCTCTGTGAATTCTGCACAGAACCTGCTCATTAAGTACTTAAAAAAAAGGCACGGTTCTCAGGAGAAGAAATATGTAAAATAGGGAGCAATAAATTGACTGTGTAGGTGGGTGGAGATCAAACAAGTGCAGCTGGTCTGTTCTCTCACCCATTTCCACCGAGATTCAAAAATTATGGCTCCCCTAAATCTACCTATAAAATTCTTTCCTGTGTCTTTAAATTAAGTATATGACTATACCAACATCTCCTGAAAGTTTGAAGCCAATCCATTCAGTATTCATGGTGCAGCAGCAAGATTTGTGTTCTACTCTGCAAGACCTGTTGTGAGAAAAGGAGGGTGGAAAGAGCTTGAAGTGGAACACAAATCTTGCTGCTGCACCATGAATACTGAATGGATTGGCTTCAAACTTTCAGGAGATGTTGGTATAGTCATATACTTAATTTACAGATACAGGAAAGAATTTTATAGGTAGATGTAGGGGAGCCATAATTTTTGAATCTCAGTGGAAATGGGTGAGAGAACAGACCAGCTGCACTTGTTTGATCTCCACCCACCTACACAGTCAATTTATTGCTCCCTATTTTACATATTTCTTCTCCTGAGAACTGTGCCTTTTTTTTGAGTACTTAATGAGCAGGTACTGTGCAGAATTCACAGAGAAAATAGGCATTCATTCTAATTTTTCAACACTTTGGCTCTGACGCGGCTCACTTCACGTGACATGCACGTGTCGCAGGACTTATGAAAATGGCTGTAATATTGCACGGGAAAAGTGCAGACGTGTTTGTCCCATACAAGTCACGTAGCCTCCTCAGTGCTAATTTGACTAAGTGTGTGGCTTGTACACCGGGCCCACCAGAACCGACAGAACGAAGGGAAAAATCAAGCCATATAAGCTACAGAACAACATAAGCCGATATTATACGTAACTCTATTTGGCGGACAGATACACACCTCACTTTTGAGTTCCATGCAGTTCCTGAAGAATGAGTTTAGCGTAGCTTACAGAATTTTGTTCAAGTGATGCTGTACACCAGTAAAAACGGTTGTAATAAGCTGGTCCGGGAATATTATCAGGAGCTGCATTCATGGGTACAATGCAACATCAATGTAGCCTCGTTACTAGGAACAGGTAGACCTCGGGTGACTCACACATGGAACGGATCTTTTCAAATGATGAGGCTGGCAAGGATTGGATGGGTGGGATTTGATGACTTATCGAGCCGTTGGCTTCCATCTCACTTTCATGGCCGAGAGAGTGGGTAATCGAGAGCGTGTTGATGCACGGTTCCTCTTGGTTTACTTGAGAAGTTGCACAATTCGCGGGCAGCTGAAGACAAGGGCCTGAAGAAACAACCACACAAATGTTCAGATTTTTCCTTTGACATCAAAACAAATTGCGACAAATTGTGAACCAAGTATAGATAAATTTGATAAGCTCCGAGTCGACGGCAAGGGAGACTTTGCACCATAGTCTTCTTGCCTTAGTCATGCGCATCAGAGAGCACCAACTTGATTCTCGCTGCCAACATACCAATTGAGACCCAATGATTTTTATAAATCTCCCGTTCAATCTCGTGAGGTCTTAAGACGACTGGTGCACGTGCGCATGGACAACGAGCGATGCGCCAAAAGCGGCATAGTCAGTAAAACTTGTTTAGAAAAGGTGGACCACACACGCTATTCACCGTTGACATCATCACTCCCAGCCCTCTCTTCTCCTTCAACAATGCCTACTTGCTTTCATGTCACCGCAACAAATTCGTGTGCTAGCGCAACTGAATGTTCACTTCTGGCCTTTAGGTCAGTCGCATCGCGAGAGCTAGACTCGGGGTGTGCAGATCCACTTCCTACTACTGCATGTGCGTTAAGTTTGTTTTCTGCCTCACGATTGCAAAGTTGTGTTGCTCTGCGACTCGCAGGTGCGGAACTGGAACGTTCCGAATTCATGCTCGCTGAGCATCAACAGGTCCTAGCTTGAAGTTTTGGGAAACTCTGAAGACGGCTGTAGAAATAGGTGGGTGGTCTCCTCCAGAATCGTGTATTCGACATTCAACGCAGAACTTCGAGGCAGTGCATGATCCATGATGGCGAATTTGAGATAGAATTGTGCGCACTCTGAAAGGATAACTTTTCCTAGTCCATGACCACCACGTGACTACGATGTGTCGCGGCATAAGATCCAGGCACTAAGTAGTAAGTACTGTGGCAGGACTGTACGGCTGCACCGTAACGGTAATGCTGCATAGACATAACGCAGGGACTCGGAGGCCCCTTATAAGAGCGTTATGCAATAAATAAAAATAAAAATAAAAATAAAATACTAGTAAAGTAATATCAAGAATACATGTGTGCTTTTTATTCAGTAGTAGGCAAATCATCTTCACGCTCAAGGAGGTCTATCATCATTAATATTGAAGGTCCCTATATCCTCTTCATATGTATGTCGGTATATCGGCTTGCCACACGTGATCACTGCAAACCGCCGTCTGCTTTCCTATTTGGGTATAACGTACGCTGAAGAGAAATGATACATTGGGGGTAACAAGTCCGTGCTTTAGCTAATCTTGCCATTTGCGGGAGAGACCGTACATAGTACACGCAAGCTGTCGCACAAGCCATTGCGGTCATCCTACCGAGGTCTGGGTGGAGTTTCTACACGGGAAGCGCGAACACGTGAAGCGTTGGGAAGAAACGAGGCTGCGGCTTGCACATTTCCAGATTGTGGGTCCGATGATAAATGCGGACGCAGGTCGTTGTATTCAAACCGACGATAACGCCTTGGACGACGGTAGTACGGATGGTCAACAGCATCTGTCCCGTTACGGCGACCCGCTGCGTGCTCTACACTAACGCCTGGATCATTCCCTAAGCGTGGTTTCCTCATCCTAGAGATTCGGTCTAGCATTTCGGCAGTCTCTTGCGGTATGTCTGTGAAAATTCGCGGCTGAGATCCCCCGCATTCGGGGGATAATGGCCGCGGGCGTCCTCGAATTCGTCCACGCCTTGTGCTATCAAGGGGGCTACATGGATCATAAACGCTCTCCTGATGTTCCTCCCAGTTCTGGAACGCCATTGCGACAGGATGACTCTCCTCGATACGCGGTTGGTAGATATCCTCTTCGAGTATATGGTGGCTTTGCGACTCATGGGCGTTCGAAGAAACGTCGTCGTCCCTCTTCGGATGTGACTCGTGGTCGAAGGACGCAGGTTCGCACGTGCCACCTGGAGAATATCGCGGTTTGTCGGACAGCTCGGCACTAAGCTCAAAGGGTTTTGAAGGGGTCGGAAGAGGTTGGGATTTCCACTCGAGTAACTGCGCAGTCGCATCTGACCTTGTAGAGACTGTCTTTCCTTCGTGTTCATGGGCAGTAAAGGGATCGTTTAATTCACCTCTTGTGTTATATGATGGTTGGCTTCGTGAACGACGGATCCTAGAACCACCCAGTTTCGAAAGAGAGAGTTTACGGTCTTCATCTGTGGGTTCAAGTCGCGTACAATACGAGGGGGAACTTCGTGAACGATGCAGCATTGGCTCATTCAGAGGTTGACCAGGTAATTCTGGTTTCCGCAGCACCTTACGAAAGGCTTCGTTCATGATAGTCGCATCTCGGCCTTCGGCGGGAGCTCTGCCAGACGATTGCGCACTGGCCTGAGATGGACAGCGGGCCTGTCTTGGCCCGCGAGTCTGTCTCCGAACACCCGGTAGGAATGGATCTCTGATCATTCCTGAATGTAGCCTGTAAGGCTGAAAGCGCCATGGCGACTCGCCGTCGTCATCGTCACTGAATGGGAATGTACTGTTCAAGAGAAACTTCTCGTCCGAAAGCGCATGCCATACCGCACGTGAGTTCAGCAGCGCTGTTTCAGACTCCTGATTTTTCTCCGAGCCAAGAGCTTGAGCCGACAGGTCTGTTCCCAACTCCCGACCTGATTCAGCCTGATCAACGCTGAAATGGCCTTCCGAAACCCGCATCCGTTTCAGCGACACAAAAAAATTGTTCGCCCATTCTAGGATGGATAGTGTGAGAGAGTCCCTCGTCAGATCTCTGCCAACAGAGCCTGCATTCTGACGAAACTTCCATTTCTCCAAGATAAGATAGCCAGTGAGGAACAGAAGGCCAGACGCGTGAATGCCTGAGAATAAGACAGTGATCGCAGACGTCACTGTGTGCTAGAGGAGGTGCCTTAGATACAATATGCGCGGTACGACGATAAGAGGGGACAACATACCTGTCCAGAAGAAAACGCAAAAAGGCACAAAGCGACGACAAAGAAGGCTCCAGCAATGAGGAGAGAGACCATAGGGCCAGCATTCAACCAAGCCTTGAGCCAAAGTGGAAGAGAACCGTCTGGCACGCGACTGGTGACTGTCAGTTGGCGCACGGAAAAAGTAGAATCAACAGTGAGGACTGACACTATGGACTTGTGCCATCCCATGACAAGCAAGCTGCTCACGGCTGATCCGACACTGAATACCAGTGAAGAGAGTAGAAACGTGTTTGCTGCAACGCCTGAGGGGCTCGTATTCCCACCTGTAGTGATCTGGAGCATAGACGCCGTCGTTCCAGAAAGAAAGAATGCGATCGTCGTCATGTTAAGGTAACCAGATGAAGTGTTATTCTGTGTGTAAAGGATAGCAGGAACACCTATAGAAATTGGATTTATATTTCCCGTCCCCACAATCGTCAGATGGGATTATTAGGACATACCCTTTTCATGGAACGTCTTTATTGCGTCTATCAAGGAAGAAATCGCGCTCTCCACCCAATCTTCAAGTAGAACTTGTATATCTACGCTTAATTCATCGGGGTCGGGAGGGTAACCTAATTCATGCTCAGTGATCGCTGTCGAGCAGTAGCTTGCGTGGACATTAAGTACCTTTACCCAAAGAGATCGCACCTGCTTCTGCCTGGAGAGCAGAACATATTGATTTAATCAGCTACTCGGAGAAATTATAATAAAGTTGACCTTGAATCGGCTATGTAAAGAGAATAATTGAAGCATGAGCTTCTCGTCGTGATACACGGTGTTGAAGTCATGCAACGCTCGTGCCAGTTCGTCCAGAGCATCTCCAAAGTCATTAAAGATGAGAGAAAAATCTGTCAGATAAGCACGCGTTCCGCCAGCTTTCCACAACACTTCATTTAGTACGATTCATAAGAAACGAACTTTAGAACAATTACTTACGACTATACATCTTAACGTTGACATCCCGCGGGAAAAGCGCAGACGTATTTGTCCCGTACAGGTCACGCAGCCTCCTCAGTGCTAATTTGACCGAGTTTGTGGCCTGTATACCTGGCCCACTGGAACCGACAGATCGAAGGGCAAAATCGAGTCGTATGAGCTACGGAGTAACATCAGTTGGCACACAACTGGATATTGTTTGACATAAGTATGCACACCTCGCTTTTGAGTTCCATGCAGGTCCTGTATAGGGACATTAGCTTACGGGAAGTTAATTAAAAGGCTTTAGATACCAGTAAAATCGATGATATTCTGCAGGACCGGGAATGTCGTCATAGAGTGTGTCCGCAAACGGAGCAATTTCGACTGGCGATGGAATGCGAGTTTTTCCATCAGGGGGTGCTCCACCAGCTTCCAACCTTCTTTTGCGACGCAGGGCATGTATCATGTCGAGCATATTGATCTCTTCGGCCTGATGGTAATACGTAGGACGCACAGGCCGGCGAGAAGTAGATATGTCTAACGAAAAAATATATCACGAGTAGACGATCAGACCTTTCTTCAAGTCACAGGAGGAACATGCACAAACCATAGAATGATGAATATGACGCGGTCGTCGAGAGCAGCTCTCGATCAACGCCTTCTTCAACCAAAATCGAAGGGTCTTCATAATCTGCCTGTCTGTCCTGGCGGAGCTCTGGACGTAATGGATCTGGACACGAAATGTTGCAAATGAACCACAGTGAGCACAAAACAAACAGCGTAATGAAGGAATGGTCTATCACATACGCTTCCAGCTTTCGTCGTCTCGCTCCGCCTCTCCTACCGTTACCACCCGTTCCCGTGTCTCCGGAGCAGATTCGCGCACAGGCGCTGCCAATTGCTTGCTGCTGGTTTCCAAACCAATCGCGTCGTGCGAGCCTGGCTCAATGACGATCTGGACTGACCCCCTTTGCTCTGTTACGTGTCTATCGTGCAAGCTCTCCGCCTTAAGGTCGTAATTTTCAGCTGATGCACCAGGTGCAAAATGCTCTGGATCCATGCGCAGAGCGTCGGTGGGGCCTAACTTGAAAGTCACACGGCGGTGGTAGATACGGTCCAAGTCTGTCTGACCATCATAAAAGTCGTATAATTGACATTCATCAAAGAAGCTTGAGCCTGTGCACGGTGCATGATAGCTTCTTGAAGTGGATTGTGTGCACGCACAGCGCAAGCGGCAGTCGGGTAACTCGGAGTTAATCAGTATACCTGTATCACGTGGTTGCGACGCGCGTCGCGTCAGTCGGACTCGGAAACTGCCAGGCCGTTCAAAGTTGCCACGGAACACGATTTGTTCCGCTCCCAGATACCCACTACTACTGCATAGGGAGAAGCCGCATAAACCTCAGAAGTAGTATGATTAGCACATTCAAGCGTGAATGCTTTACTTGGAACTTTTCAGAGAACATCAATATTGATACACTGAAGGTCGGGTGATTCATGAGAGCCTATTGACTGATACTTGAATAGTATATGTTTAGAGCACGTATATTTTAAATGATATGCCAGCTTTGTTACTGAATTTAACCTCTCTAGGTGAACGAGCTTCGTTCCGTCAGGCTTGATCCTCTCATATTTCCAAACCATCCAATTATTCGATCACTTGAAAGTAATTTGTATCGTCCAACATGGTCACAATACAACAGCCATATAATATTTCATTGCTGGGTCGGTCACTACTCTATATTTCTTGACTTTTATTTCTTCTGTAAAAATGTGTGATTATTGGGCATTTTCGACTCGGCATCTCATAAGCTGTAAAACAATACAACATGATGGAGGGGCGTACCGAACTGAACAAAGACTTTCTTCTGAAAGTATCCTTCAGTTACTTATTAGAGAGGCAGAGCTGATGTCAGCTCCAGGAGCAAATTATAAGAGCGCTCTTTCCCCTTCAACTGGTCGACTTGGTCTTCCACTGTGTATGTGGCGGCTAGTACGACGCTAATGAAGCGTTTCATGTATGCTTCCGCAGAGCTATATGTTTGTTGACAGCAACAAGTATTGTGTATAAATAGAAGCCCTCTCTACCCCTCACTTCAGAAATTGAAAGAAGGCGACCACGTATACAGTTCGGATAGAAGAATGAAGGGTACTGCGTCACGAGCTTATTCCAGCACCCGGGACTCGAGGTATTGCATCATCATGATATTGAGCTCTGTTACGGCCTCTTTTGACAGGCAACATGAAAGACACTAGTACTGCCATCATGAATCCCTGCAAAATGATAACGCCGATGACAGTGGAAGAACATGAGATGATGAATCCATCTTTTCATCTCATTTATCATCTTTGGCTCTAACCGGATGCTTTGTTGTGAAGCTACCGAGAGTTTGGAGATTCAAGGCACGGCTCCCGAAGTTGAGTTCACAACGAATGGTCTAACAAGTGCGCTATTAGTTCTATTCCCTATAGAATTATATGCATCAGGAAAGCTGACTCTGCACATCTTGGCATTTTCCAGTTAAGCATGCAAAGAAGATAGTATTAGTAAAGATTCCACGCCATTCCATCACGGCCCGGATAGCAAGCGTGTCGATGCACGGTTGAAGACGGCTGACAGACGCCATGGAAGCGAAGTGATGGAGAAGGGAAGCGTGAAGAACGTTGCGTATATGGAAGGGCGATCGACCAATTTATCACATCTAAATTTGTACTAGGATGCATACATCTTTCGCGCATGGAAAAGCCCTTATTGAAGTTATTCTGCCACTGAGACGCACGAACGCATATTTTCTGTTACGACTGAGCAAGCAATTTGAATGCCTGGAACAAGGGCTCTGTCGGAAGTTGTGAGCTTTTATTCTCCACAAATATGGAATGCAACGCCTACACAGCTTTATTTTAAAGTTATGGCGCCAGTTGGCGTGGGAGTCATAAATAAAGGATCGGAGAAAGTGTTTAGAAACAATATTAATTGCGAGTCGGAGAGACCAGGATCCACAAGCTGAATGGACATAGATCAAGTTCCGATAGTGACCGCAGAACGAGTGCGAAGCGTCGGAGCGACGAGCAGACTATTGAGTTCCAGTGTGCGATAGCTAGCACGGGTGCGCACTGCGGAGTCTAGATGGTCACGAAGGGGATCGAAGATGGCAGCCCAGAGGTCATCCCACCCGTTCTATCTGCAATAGGAGGCTCATCATGGGACGAGAAGGTATCTTGAGATGCGCGCTGAGAAAAAGAGGCCAGATGACTGAATTGAAGAACTGCTGGTCGTGTCCACGAGACACAAGAATGCAGAGCAAGCGCTGGCCCCGTTTGTTCGTTATCCCACCTGCTAATGACGACGTCAGGCAAGAAAGTTGAAATAAATCGAGTAAATAATGAGTAAGATGACTCTGAGGAAGAAGATTGGAAGATAGGAGAGAAAGCAGGTGACGAAACGTGACTAGAAGTCCCGTGATCACGATCAGGCAGAAGGCGCAGACCAATCGGGAAGCGTTGTTTAGAATAGGATGACTGTGTTCTCGGAGAGTCACCTGGATTCTTACACAGACGACTATGACCAGTCTGCAGTATATAACCCCCTGTGCGCTTCCATCTCGCACTCTATCGAGCTTTCTCGGACGGCGACGATATCTCTTCTCCAGAACAATCCACTCTTGATCTCAATCCGCTACCATGCCTTCTGCTAAAATCTTCAAAGAGGACGACGGCGCAGTCTACACTACCTCTAATGGTGCATCGGTCGCCGAGCCTTACGCAGCTGAGCGTATAGGAAATATCGGCCCTCTTCTGCTGCAGGGTGAGTATACTCGTCCCAATGTCACTCTTTATCCGTGCTCCACTTTCATCTCGCTGCCTCGATGTTTCACCATCTCGTCTACGACTTCAGTATCGGGGCGAATACTTGTTGCTGCACGCTTACTAATGTCAATCTTATTTAACTGCAGACTTCCACCACATCGACCTCCTCGCTCATTTCGACCGGGAGCGTATCCCCGAACGAGTGGTACACGCCAAGGGTGCTGGCGCTCACGGCTACTTCGAAGTGACCCATGACATCTCAGACCTCACTTGCGCCAAGCTTTTCGATAAGGTCGGGACGAAGGCGAAGTTGACCATGCGTTTCTCGACTGTCGGAGGTGAGAGTGGATCGGCTGATACTGCTCGCGACCCGCGCGGCTTCGCTATCAAGATTCGAACGGAAGAGGGCAACTTGGACTGGGTATTCAATAACACGCCTGTGTTCTTCATCCGTGACCCAGCCAAGTTCCCACACTTCATCCACACGCAGAAGCGCGACCCGCAGACGCACTTGAAGGATGCTGACATGTTCTGGGTGAGTTGAACCATCCTGGATATTCTGTGCATCGACTGAATCCATTCCAGGACTACCTCTCACAAAATCCGGAGTCGATCCACCAAGTGATGATCCTCTTCTCCGACCGCGGTACTCCTGACGGCTACCACCGCATGCACGGCTACTCTGGACACACGTTCAAGTACGTCAATGCGAAGGGCGAATTCCACTACGTGCAGGTCCATGTCCGCGCGGACGGCGGATTCAAAACGCTCACGGACGCGCAGGCCGGCGAGCTTGCCGGCTCGAACCCCGACTACGGCACGGAGCAGCTCTTCGAGGCGATCGAGAGCGGCAAGTTCCCGAGCTGGACCGTGTACGTGCAGACGATGACGCCCGCGCAGGCGGAGTCGTTCCGATACAACGTTCTCGACCTCACGAAGGTCTGGCCGCATAGCCAGTTCCCGCTCCGGCCTGTCGGCAAGATCGTCCTGAACGAGAACGTGCAAAACTACTTTGCGGAGATCGAGCAGGTTGCGTTCAGCCCGAGTCATCTCGTTCACGGCATCGAGCCGTCCGCGGATCCCGTCTTGCAAAGCCGTCTCTTCTCGTATCCGGACACGCACCGCCACCGTCTCGGGGCAAACTACCAGCAGTTGCCTGTGAACGCACCGATCGTGCCAATCGCGAACTTCCAGCGCGATGGACCGGCGACTTTCGTGAGTCAAGGTGCTCGCCCCAACTACCAAAGCAGCATTCAGCCGCTGTCGTACAAGAAGAAGGCGTACGCCGGAGCGAAGCACGAAGCTTTCCTTGGACACGCACAAGCCGACCTCAGCGAGATCACTGAACGTGAGTGTGCGACCTTGTAAATCCTGCATCCATGCTTATGCCGCTGTGCAGTCGACTTCGAGCAGCCACGTGCGCTATACCAGAAGGCAATGGATGACACAGCGCGCGACCACCTTGTCGGTAATGTCGCGGGTCATATCAAGAACTGCAAGAGCAAGGAGGTGATCGCCAGGCAGCGTACGTTTTTATCAATGCGTTTACTCTTTCATGAGTCGCTCACATGATCTCTTCTATAGTCTCGGTCTTTGCCGCTGTCGACCAATCGCTCTCCGATCGCATTGCGAAGGCCATCGGTGCCCCGACAGTGCAGCCGTTGAAAGCCAAGAGTGCTGCCGATGCCGTACGCTTCAAGGCAAACATTGGTTCCGTGGCCGCATGAGCGTTCTGTAGACCCTATAAATATGAAGTCGGGAGCGGTTTCGGAACGTGTTGTGCTGATGCTTGTACAGATAAATGATGCAGATACTCAATGTACTTCAGTTGCAATTGTGTTGTATGTAATAAAAGCAATGCAATGTACTTTATACGCTTCATTTCGAAAGTAACTGGTTAGAGAGGTCGGGTCGGGCCCTTGAAGGTGGGGAGTGCGCTCACTCTCCTTCACGCGTGTTATGCGGTTTTACGTCAACGAGAATGGAGCATACGTCGGCATTCTTCTGGACTCTGATTTCGTGTCCACAGGGCCGAGCCAGCAATCTCACCTTGTGCACCTTGGCTCGGTTCCTTTCATGGCTCGCGGGCTCCTCGATAATTCGGAACTGTTCGCGCAGTGCTTCCGTCATGATCTCGAATCTTTCTTCTATGTTCTTGTCTGGCACACCCTTGGTCGCAGAGACAGGACATCTCCTATCGAAGATCTCCTGCACATATGGAGAGAGGGATCTTGGTACAAGGTTATGAAAGCTAAGGATAACTTCATCCTGGATGACTGGATTGATATATTCCCTGATTCCGATCCCGACAGTGATTTCCTGCGTGTTCGATGCGCATCGCTGTGCTATTACTTTTTCACGGTAGGGCAAGATCTAATTGATAGGCGGTTATCACAATGGAGCAACCCACTTGGCGTGAAACAAAAGGAGCGGCTTGCTAGGGGCGACACAGACTACACGATGATTGTGTTCGGGTGCTGGTTGAAGCGTGTCGGAGAGCTGAAGGACAGTGATGTTTGTGATAAGGACTGTTGTGTGTGATGATAGACCGGTGTGATATCCACCTACGTACACAGTGTGGTGTGCTTTTAACACGCTATGGATCTGAATTTGCTTGCAATTGCTTCCAGTTATCCATGTGGATCGGAACGCGCAAGATTTCGAGTCCACCGAGGAGGATCCTGGTCATTCAACGTTTGAAAAGCACTTGGATATTGTCAAGGATACGGAGTCCGTGAATCGTTCCCTATGGCACTCTTCTATTGTGACATAGCTTGTTGAGAGGAGACAGGGAAAAAGGTTTGCCGGCGTACGATGTCCGTAGCTGTGGAGCGTAGTACACTAGTAATTACGAGAGCCAATATGCGCTGAATGCTTACCAGCTTGTTACAGAAGGCGATGGAGCTCTTAGGATTGGGATGCGTGCTTCCGGGAGGAGGCTTATGCTTTGCATCGTACGAAAGTACTCTGTGGAATAGAGGAAACGATCGTTAGTGCCCTCGTGCCATTGTACCATAGCATGTGACCATGGAAAGCGGGATAGATCTCGTATACAAATATTAGACGCCACGGCCGTAGCAAAAAGAAGAAAAAAGGCTCAGTAAACCAGTGTAGTTACTTATTAGCTTATTCAGTTTTCCACATATCGTGTAGTGTCGAATCTGCTCACCCTTAGTTCATTCCCATTACTCACAGATCCAGTTTTTGTCCATGTTAGCTTTCGGCTAGATAAAGAGTTTAAGTCAAATTTCTCTTGGTTGTTCAACGCTTTGACGATATATTCGTCAACTAGGATGGAGTCCAGAGCATCAGTACGTTTTGGCCCATGCTCTCGTTAGGTTTTGCGCTCTTGCTGTGGACCCAGTGGTACTAGCAGAGCTTCCAGACGACGTGTTTATGATCTGGGGAGAATTGTCTTCCTGTATCTCCAGAAAGTGCGCAAGCTCGGATTGTCCCATCGATGTAGCTCAACTGTAGCTTGAGGTTGAGACAGACAGTCCGTGTGATTCGTGAGAAGTTTTACTTCCCTTTTCGGATCGCGTCCACGATCGACAATCAAAACGTCGATGAAGCCCCTTGAAAAGTCTCCGTTCACGATTCGGGATTGCCATACTGCCTAGCAAACGCCAGTGGATACGTAGCCGTCGAACATCGTGTCTGTCGTCAAGAAAGATCCAACTGTCTTGCGACTCGTCAGGTGGCTGTGGCTGTTCCATACAATTGTCGAGCCACGCAAGACCTAAAGCGGCAGCACTTGTTTGATTCTTTCAACCGCAATTTCACTCACTCTCTACCCCCATTTCATCGAGAAACCAGTGTTCCACCATGTCAAGTATGCACTCATCTATCTTTCTTCGTTTGGGTTGCGTTCTCTGTACCTAATGCTGGGTTTTCAAGGCGTCAGAATGATCCATAGTACACCTTCGAAGGCGGTTGCCTCGTCGGCGACGTATACGAGGCTTAGCATAGACAATGACTTGAAGCGCGACGTTGACCTGCTCAAGAATGAGGGTATAAGCTTCGAAGAAATGATCAAAACCTTGTTCGAGGTCAAAGACGCAGAGTACGATGCGATGAAGGCGACGTTTGCCAGTTGGGATATCGACAAAAGCGAGGAGTTCCTGGCCGGAAAGCTCGAACTTGAGAAAGTACTCACCACGAGGGATAAATACGAGCGACATATGTATTCCCCGTTTGTGAAAATCACAAACGACATCGTCCAGCACGCTATCGAAGAGTACGGTCCGCAGGCAATCAAGATCAAGCTACTTTTTTGCGGGGACAAGGTTCTGAAGTCTCATTTCGCGGAACGTAAACCAGATGTACCCTGGTTCCGCGATATGATGGTGAATATCCTGCTCCCCCCGATGTAAAAGGGAAAGGCGTTTGTGAGAGCGAGTCACCAGGCGTCGAGATCACACACGATAACCTTTTCTGGTGGTATGTTCTGCTTTGCCTCGAGTTCAAGAAAGAGAGATCAAAGGAGAGCAAGAGCGGACAGAAGAGGCCTCTGGATAGCCTCACCGAGCAGGATGATGTGGAGAAACCCGGTCCAGCCAAGGCGTCTAGATCGTCGGCTTCGCGTAGTGAGCGTCCGACTGGAGCAGGAGCATCCACGTCATCGCACAGAGGTAGCAAACGAGGAAGACCAATAAGGAGCACTGGCTCTGGACGAGAGAGGAAGGTCACTTCGAGCTCTCGCACGACCTCCTCCGTGTCGAGGGAGCCTAGAGATCCTGAGACTCAGCTTGCTAGCTATGCAGCAGAGATGCTGAGTGCGAATGGCGATCGGATCTATGCCCTCGGGCTTCTCGTCAAGGATGGAAAAGTATACTTGCGCTATTATCACCAGTCGTGTGTCGTCATGTCGGATGGAATTGACTTCCTTGAGGATTTTACTCCTCTCACGATCCTTTTCATGCTCTACGTCAAGAGAGAAGTTGGTTGAGTAGGCTTTGGGCTCAATCCTGTTACGGGCTACATCAATCCATTTGACACAAAGTCCGAGAAGACCATGACGATGCACTGCGAGCTAGTTCCTGTCCGTGAGGATGGGGCGCCATTCCAACTAGCCGATAACATGGATATTCACCGCAAAGAGCGCGTCCATACCAATTACTCGCTCCTGGGTCGCGGAACAGCCGTTCACGACATTGAAGTGGCAGGTAACACCAGCGAAATTTTGAAGCTTGTCGTAAAGTCTTCTTGGCAAGTGACAAATTGCATTTCGGAGCATATCTTCATTGTGGAGGCGAGAAAGATTGAGTCGAAGCATGTCGTTCAGGTCTTTGGACAAGCTATTGTTGCCGATAACTCTCCTTCAGAACAACTGCGGGAGAAATGTTCTCTGAAGTCGCAAGAATACGAAAAGAAGGAGCTTCGGCTTCTCCTTGAGAGGAAATACAATTCGATTTCCGAAATTGACAACCCAGAAATTTTCTGGAAGGTTTTAATGCAATGTCTACGTTGTGAGTACACTAGAAAATGCGACTTGCAATTGGCTAAGCTCAGATAGGTGCGCATAAGCTTTACTCGAAGGGCGGTATTCTTCATCGTGACATCAGCATCAATAACCTGGGTTTTTATATCGACGACAATGGAGAATATGTCGACATTCTTCTCGACTTTGATCTCGTGTCCATGGAGCCTACCCATGTCTCTACCCGTGTACACTCCGGCACGGCTCCTTTCATGGCCCGCGAGGTCCTCGACCTTTCGAAGGCGTATACTCATCGCTTCCGTCACGAGCTCGAGTCTTTCCTTTATGTCGCCATTTGGCATGCCCTTGGCTACAGACCGAAAAAGTTTCCAGAGCCAGATATCTTGCGCGAATGGAGAAAAGGATCTTGGAATAGCATTAAGGATGCTAAGGAGCTTTTCATCTCGAGGAAGTGGCTTGAAATATTCCCATATTCCGACTCCAAAAAAGATTATCTACGGATTCGATGCCGATCGTTGTGCAATTACTTCAACCTGACAGGGCAATATAGGACAGACAGCGAGAGATCACAGTGGGACGACATTTACGTGGACCCAGACATGGGGCATCCTAGAAGCGAAAAGGACTTTACGGTAATTACATTCCGGCGCTGGTTAAAACACTCCTGGGAGCCGAAGGATAGCGAGTCTTGCGATAAAGACTGTTGTGTATGATCATAGACGAGTGTAATACTCACCTGCAGTGCAGTGCAATAATGCACAAGCATTGGGTCCTTTTTTTTAAAAAAAATCTTCTAATTATACATGTAGACTGTTTCACATCGGATTGGCCACACTTGACTTTCTTCTTCACTTCGAGGACATGCTGTCGTGTGCAACGAATGCCTATGAACAAGAACTCATCGAGAATTCTATAAACCCGCCCAGTCGCCGTAGCATCTGGGACTTCTGAGCGCATTTGATCCTCCGCTGGCCCTTTGTCTCTTTTCCAGGTGCATCTTGCTCGTTGAAAGATCTAGATTGGATACTGTAGTACTGTAATTGCCTTAGCTTACTCACTAAGTTGACGCTATTCGCCCGTGGTTCATTTGTATTGTTTAGGTACATCTAATCTATGGCCCTGTCAGCTTTTGATAAGAAACTGGAGTTCAGATCACTTTTCTTCCTCGGTGCTCAAGGCTTAATTTGTCACGTTTTTTTGACTCGGATGAAGTCCGGAGCATCCGAATCATTTCGCTCTCATCAGGGCTACTTCTGACTGTCCGCTGTCTGTTCAATGCTGTGGCCTTGGTTTCACTGATATCAGTAGTCTCCAGATGAAGTGAGTAAGGGTCAGGAATAATTTGTCTTGCCTGCATTTTCAGATAGTTCCGGAAGCTCGGATTGAACCATGATGATTGTAAATGCACCGGAATGTGATCTGCGGAAGATCTTCCCTTCCTTTTTAGTATGTATCTCAAAATTCGAAGCATTGAAGAAGTTCAAACTGAGATTGTTTTCGTGGATGTTTGCTATACAATTTTGCAAGAGTTGCACCAATATGCATATGTAGCTAAACACCAGCTATCACTCTCCATGAAAGTACCGGATACTTTCTGGCGACGCTGCTCATTGGCATGGCGGTGGCAGTTTTGTAAGCATGACTAGTACTGAGAGCCACTGGCCAGTGGCCACACGGCGTTGGACTTGTTCAAAAACTCTCTCCCTCTTTCCTCCCACATCTCATCGAGCAGCCGCACCTTGCAGTGTCAAGTACATCTCGAACATTGTCCTTCATCAGCGCCTCAGACTCGATAACTAATTAACTATGTCCAGATGTCAGAACTAATCATAGCACCCCCAGAGGCAGTTCCTTCGTCTGCAAAGCACAGCTCCGAGTCCGACAACACTTTAGGACACAGCGTCATATTATTCAAGAACTACAGGATAATATTCATGGAAATGGCCGAGTTATCATTCAAGATTGATGACACAGAGCTGGCTACTACATTGGCCAATGGCCATCTGGAATATCAAGAACAGCGCGGATTTTATAGACCAGGAGGTTGGGCTTGATAGGCTCTTTGCAACGAAGGAAGATAATGAACCAGATGTTTACGGCCCATCTATAAAAATGGGAAACTACGCAGTCCGGCGAGTCATTGGGGTGTCCACTGTTCCTCTTTTTCCCTTGTGATCGCACAGATGATACAAGCTTATAAAATAGTACCGTATAAATGACATTCAGTTAGACCTAGCTGACTGATTCGGCACAGATCTTGCGCAATTTGCAGCGCGACGTGTTTGTTCGACGGTGAGCATTACACAATATGAACAAATAACGCGAAACCGGGCCGCTGACGCGTTTCCGCCACGTGCCTTCAAACTCCGTGTTCGAGCTCGATTCTAAATATGTTTCGCCACTACTGTAAGACCTCAACGCTTCGCTTTGCTACTTTAGGGTAGACTCGATGAACAATATCCCCGACATCACCCATTCGTCTGCTGCATGCTGCTCACTCAAGCTCTTGGCCACACCTGCTATTGTAAGGGCCTAATCGATTGGCTTGACATGTTAGGCAAGTCATAAAGGTACTTGGTACCCCGCCGAACAATGGCTGCAGACGTTCCTCGCTGTCGAAAGAAATGTCATGACCCAGGCCTCTACGCGTTATTTTCGTGGCTGATTGTCCTAGAATTTATCTGATTTAACCGAGTACGTTGTGTTTTCCGTGGCCAGGCCACCGCCTCTGCCACAAAGGGTCCAAGAGCCAAATGGTATATAAACTCGCCAGATAGCTCAAGTTTGCGATTAGAAACCCCCTTTCCAACCACTGCATACTATCCGAATCTCTGAGGGAGTTGCACAATGAGCAAGTACCGCGAAGGAACGCCTTTCTACGACAACTTTGACAGATTACGCTCAGAGGCCGCAAGGGGGCCGCCTGTCGAGCATCATCCCTTCGGGAGATTTGAGGTTTCGAGCATTCCAGAGCAATCAGCTTCTCAGTCCTCCTTGATAAACCGACAAGGAAGGAACAGCACTTCTGGCCCTCACTACCGCATTAGACTCACGACCGCGCCTAGTGTCGGCCGCCTGAAGCGACTTCCGAGGGCGGATCCGCCACTCGATGCTATCGCTGACCCCTCCGACCTCGTTACCTTGGTCACTTACGATGGTGTCGAATATCACGCGAGGAAGAGCATCCTCTGCAGTGCATCGCCGCTCCTGAAATACGAGATTCCTCTTGCTTCGACGCGGAAGGACATTCGTCTCATCTCCGATTCCGGAATAGTGGCTACCGAGGGCAAGAAAATCTACATCGGTGCTTTACGAAGGCTTCCAGACGGTACACCACGTGTTCTTCTCAACGAGAATTCGAAGACCTTGCGTGCGCTCCTGTATTACGTCTATGGCTCTGCCGGTCCCTTTCCGGACATCGACGCGATTGCAGACCCAACTGAAGGCTCCCCTTTCCTTCAGCTCGTCCCCGCCTACGAGATGGCCGTCCTTTTGGGATTCAACCACGTTTCCTCCACTCTGAAGCTTAAGATCAAGGATATCATCGCCGGGTATAACTTCGGCTCCGCCAGCCCTGCTGCTGCCGTGCGCGCTTATATTGTCGCCTCGCAGCTGGGCCTTGAAGATGCGATGCTTGACACGGCTTTCTTGACTCTGTTCGATCCCTTGGACTGCACCGAAATCAACTACATGAATCTCGATAGAGCCAGTCGTTGCCGCCTCGTAAAATACCGTCGTGAATGCGCAAAGGCAGTCATGGAGATCTTTAACCGTGGTCTTCCAGACGAGCATATTTCGCTCGTCGAATGTTCTGCATGCGCTGCTAGACCCATTCTTAATGGAGGGTCTAGAATTGCGGTATATTGGAGAAAATTCTGTTTGGGAATTAGAGAAGAAGTCTGCAGCACCGATGAAGGTGTTCGACCTGCAGGGGCTGCCCATGTGGTGTTGGGACGCTGCCCTTGCCTGCCGTAAATGCAGTGATGATGCTCCGGAGAACTTCAAGTCCGCCTTACGAGTCCTCCAGGACGAAGCTAATGACACTCTATCCGAAGTGCGTTAAATCTCTTTCTGTGTGTTTACAGTATTCCGCTGACCTTTCGTTCATATCCTGTGCTTCAGCTTCAGCTCGATTTCCGACCACCGGGCTCATGGTCTCGCGAGGAGGAGGCTGAACTCAGTCGTGAATTCCATACGGGGCCGATACATGGCAAGACACCTCAGCATCTTATTTGGGACAAGCTCGAGGATCGGTAGACTCTTCTTAATTCTGCTGATGTACGCCTAGTATAATACGCCGTCTTCATTTGTTTACGTGCTCTGAATCTAAGCTCATTCTTGTTGCATTCGTCCCGATATGAGTTTTGAATTCAAGTACGCACCGTTGCCGTCACCGCCAAGTGACAGTATTGGCTCTTCAGAGGGCTTTACTCGTTCAAGACACCGCCCCCCTCTTCTCCCGTCCCCACTTCTGCTTTGCATAACTCTCTATGAGAACCCATTGAGCTTGGTGATTACCATGACGGGCTTTGACCTTAGGCCAGGCGTACTGTATGAACGGAACACGAAACAAACGACGTCGAAGCTGATAGCCTGCCACTCATTGTGATTCGGATCCAGTAGAAATGAAGGGAAATCAAATCAAATCAATGACTTGAAGAAACAAGGACAATATCAAAATACGAACCGCTATAGGGATAAACAGGCATCGCCGATATCAGCTTGTTATTGTCGTATTGCAAGCTAATCTGTAGCAGTGTCACCGAGAGTCAGACCTTACCTATGATGAACATATATGCAAGGACCCACGGATCTGCGACACACGCACCCTGATGCCGCTCTTTCCTGTGGATTCGGAACTCATTCTTGCGCATAGAGACCTAAAAAGTTTCTATGTAGTGATCTCTCTCGTCACTCCGACTCCGAGTCTCACTCTCGATCTGTAAGGCGTCATCCCATTCGATGACTATCATGACAAGAAAAAAAAACCCGAACACAATGGACAGCACAGCACAGCACACAAGCGGATAGATTCTAATAAACGTTCAGTGGCAGTAACAAATTCGTATGAAAAAGGAAAGAACAAAAGAAAACACGTCAGAAGCAGAAGAGACCATGAAAAGTGGGTAAGTAAGTAAAGACAGCATGAAAACCAAGAAGTTTCATTAAAAAGTAAGTGACTTCGCGTTGGCATGAAAGGGACGGACAACTTGAACAGAGGGGGAACAAGAAAAGCGTCAACTCGAGGGTCAGGAAAGAAGAAGGGAAAAAAAGAAAAAGAAGTCCGTAAGACGTGGGTAATAAAGAAAACACCGAGGCACACAAACAGGGGTGAATGAGAAATGGAATAAGACTGATTCTACGGGACATGCAAACACAACATCGGGAAGGTGGTATAAGACAGACAGTATAAGGACAAAAACGAGACATGCAAGTCCGATGCGATTGGACGGGATGGGGATGGGGCTTTTTGTCCTATGAGTAAGGACGGGGGTAGGACAAAAGAGGGACTTATGGACAGACAGAGATGTTTGATGTTGTTGTCCGAGTTGAATGTGCGACGTGTATAGTGCGTGTATGCCATATATAAAAGGTTGAGGTGAGAAATATTGAGTCGATGTCAGATGGCGACAAAAACAAAATGGGGGGGAGTGGGGGAGGGGAATCGAGATCCGAGAAAGTTCGTCGATTAGTACGAGAAGACCATGAGATACGGGTTCAGCACGATCTGGCAGAAGTGAATGAGAGGAGGGGTTACAAAAGGGTCAGCAACTATATCAGAACAGAGAGCGTATTGGTGAGCAACACATACAGGGAAGAGGATATGGCATCCTGACGTAACCGCAAGCGGGAAGATCACGGCCCAGCCGGTCCCATCGACGCGCCACTCGAGCGGGACGAGGCTTGTACTCAGGACGATCATACCCGCGATCAAGATGAGCGCAATGCCGAGCGCGACCCAGAAGCGCTTGAAGATCTTGGGCACCTCCTTGAAGAAATTCGAGCGCTCGACTTCCTTCTTCGTCGCACTCCATTGGATGTTGTACGAGAATAGGTGCGCGAGGACCGCGACGGACAAGTGGATCGAGAGGCCGCCGAAAAAGAAGAAGCTAAGTGCACAGTGCTTCAGTCATCGAGTAGATAAAAGGAATAAAAGAAAAGAGAGAGAACTGACAAGAACGGAATCCACCTGAAGTTGGTCCAGAGCGCCTTCAGTAGATCTCGCTCGCCAAGGCGGTACTCAAGCAACGAGAACGCTATGTTACCGAGTCCGAGAAATATGACCGTCGTCGCGAGCCAGATCTCGAAACTATGCATGTAGTACCCGTCGACGTCAAGCTGGAAACCCAGTAGTACATAGTTAATAACCGCAATCGTCGTCGAGCCCGCAATCCCATCTATCCACACATCATCGTCAGCATCAATTCACGCATAGACCAGGCAAGAACAGGCGGAGAATAAGAAAAAAAAAACGCACAGTACGAGAACATGTACGCCAGCATGCTGAGCTTGTAATGCAACGGCGCGGGTCCCCAGATAAAGCGATGAATCTGGTGGTTGATCGGGCCCTTGCGCCACCAGTCCTTAAGCGGGTTGAACAGCAGCTCGCTGCACCCATACGCATACTTCTGCCAGCGGTTGAGCTCGTCGTCGACCGTGAGCGAGACGCCCTCCTTGAACGCGCCGAGCGAGTAGCGCGCCCAGCGGATAATGTACCCGCGCATCATGAGCCGTAGCGCCATGTCGAAGTCCTCCGACACATTCGACTCGGACCAGATCTTCTCGACGCCGTCCTTGTCCGTGAACGCCGCGTCCTGGATCGCGCGCCACCGAAGGAACGCGTTGTGCCCCACGAAGGGTGCGACTTCGCCGTTTGCGCATGCTGTTCCGTCCGCTTTGTCAGTATACGAATAGCAAGAGGCGAAAGGAGAGAGAGTGTGTGTGAAAACGCACTCATTGAGATACATTTGTTGATCCTACGCGTGAAGTACGCAATACCGTTCTCAAAGTAATGATGCGCGACCTGCATGACGTCGCTCTCGTGCTGGATGACCGCAACCGTCGGACACGCCGCAAGCTCGCGCGCCGCGTCGCGGAAGCAGTCCTCCGGAACGACAGTGTCCGAGTCCACAAGGAGGACGATCTCGCCCATGCGGATCGCCTTGCCATTGCCCGCCCAGGGCCGCCACTTTGATCCGCTCGCGACGAACTCCTCCTCGACGGCCAGCGCGAGCGCGCGGTCCTCAAGCGACTGCGTCTCGTCCTCGTCCGTGCCCGTCCCCGCGTTGCTGTTCGTATTCGAGTTGACGTTCGAGCCGATCGTCGAGAAGCGCTGATTCGCGCCAGGCGTCGTCGTCGTCGTCGTCGTCTCGCTCCCCACCACTGCCGTCGCCGCCGCCTTCTCGCGCTCCTTCTCCATCAGCTCCGCAAGGTGTTTCTCCAGCCTCAAGCTCACACGCAGCCCATAGTTCATATTACTCGCCTTCTTGAACCGGCCCGCGCGCTTGAACCCATCCGCCGCGTTCTCGTGCTTCGGGCGCGCGACCCATCCGATATTGTGGTCCGTGTAGTACGCGAGACGCGCATCGCGGTCGCCCGGCGGGAGCAGCTGCAGGCCGTCGTCGTTGATGAAGATCGTCGACGTCCCGCCCTGGCGCGCGTACGTCTGCATTGCCCTTTTGATGCTCTCGATCGACGGCGCGAGCACCTGCGTGAGCGATTCCTTGTACACCGGCATCTGGATCGTGACGTGCGGAAGGTTATTGTCGACCACCTTGTTCGGCAGTGGTGGGATAGATGAGTAATATTTCGAGTTCTCATGGTACTGAGCAGTGGGACCGATACTGGATAAGTGAAGACAAAGTCGGATCAGATTGCTGGAGGTAGGGAAGAGAAACGTAACGTACGCATACGAGCAGTTCTGAACGATCTGGAGACAGAAGAACTGGAGAAACATTCCAGTTAGCAAGAAACTTAAATCAGAAAACAAAACAAGGGGCAATACCAGCGAGACCGAGAAGAGCAGCGGGATAAGAACGACGAGCGCAAAGCGGATGAACTGGTTGTCGAGTGCCCACTCTTGGATCAGAATGTTCACACCCGCGCTCATGAAGTCTGTAGTCCCTCATCAGTAAACTCCCTCCAAAAAGACAAAAGGCAGGGAAAGACCTACACAGAGCCAACCCCGCTGCAATCCCATTATAAATCGGCGCATACAACTTAACACCACGCTCACTAACGCGTCTCCTCTCCCTCGCACGCGCCCTCCTCCGCTTCACCTCCTTCGAATCAAAGCCCATCACCGCCGCCCCGCCCTTCTTTCCTCTCCTCCCAAAGCACCACCGCGAACGCGTCTTCGCGTCCTCCTCAAGCAGCTTCTCGTCCATCTCCACGTCCTCCTCGTCCTCCTCCGCGAACACTCCGCCGGGAGTGTGCTGCCCCTTCTCCAGATCACCGCCCGTAGGCGCGTGCGTCTGGCTCGCGCTCTGGCTTGGGGAGGGGCCGGTGCCCGGACGGGACGAGCTCGCGCGAGAGTCGCGCGTGCGTGCGCGCATCCCGCCTTCGCCGGCTCCGCTGTCCGAGAGGAGCCCGCCGGCGTCGCTCCCGCCGCCATGCACTGAAGCCGATGCGAGGGACCCAGCGTACGAGCGGTACCCCGGAGGGAGGACGGCGTGGAGAGCGCGGCGGGGCGCGAGCGCCATAGGAGCTTGATGAGTCTGTCCTCGAAGTCCTTGCATGTCGGGATGATCGCGTCGAGGTCCTCTGACCAGATCACCATCACGCGTTCGTCGCGCTGTCGTCATGTCATTTTCATTTCATTTTCCGATGAAATAAAATAGAGAAGACGGAAGCAGGTCAGGAAGAGTGGAGAAAGAAGGAAAGCAGGCGAGAGAAACGCACGATGAACGCTGCACACTGCTCCTTGTCCGCGTGCGGGAGGAGCAGCATCGTGTCGATGACCTGTATGCGTGTGTTCACGTCGACGTACACGCTCTTTTCTTCCGGACCGCTGAAAACAGTTTATCCATTCCTTCAGAGCCAGCCCACAGAAATTCATATGAGAGGTAGTAGACTCACACGTCCGCTAAAGCAGCATGCACAGCGGCGCTGCGCACTTTGACGGCGACGACAGGGTTGAGCGCTGCCACGGCCGTCTCGAACGGCTCGAGCTCGAGGTTCTCATACGGAAACACGCGGAAGCGGCCTGTTTTCCCGATCAATATCGACGAGGAAAGAGAAAAGAAAGAGTGCGAGTCAGTTCATTGTCAAACACGCCAAACGTGACATAAAGGAAGAGGATAATAACAAGATATATAAAAAAAGGATTGAAAATCGTCCACCACCAAGTCAAAATCTCATCTCCTTCCTCAATAAAACAGAAACGAAAAAAAGAAGAGCCCGCCAGCTCCTTCCTGTAGATGAAAGCACATAAACCAGACGCATCCCGAACAACATTAACCGGACACGGAAGGGAAAAGGTCCAGCAAAGAAAAAACACTCTGGTTAGATGCTCGACAAGAACGAGCCGGCGGGGTCTCTTTGAGTCGTTCTCCTCGTGCATCCGTTGAGATGAAACGATCCTGACGAACGACTTTGCTCTCCCTCGTCTGACCGAGAACAACTCCTCCCTCGCCGTTCTCCTCCTCTCTTCGTCACACATCAACGAAAAAACACTCGCACCCGCACTATAAATAGCACAATAACCAAAAAGAAAAAAAAAACACCGAATAGAGAAACCGAACTCCAAAGGAACCAAATAAAGCCAAAATACCAATCAACTCGGCTGTAACCCGCGAACCGAGCGATAAGCAACCCTCCCTCTCTCCCCGCGATAAGAAGGGAAAATAGAAATGAAAAATGGAAAGAGGAAAATAGCAAAAGGGCGAGTAGATGGAGAATAGGAGACCAGGGAAAAAGAAGAAGAAAGGAGGTTGGATCGGATTGGATCGGGAGGTACAGTCCACGGTCCACGGTCCACGGTTCGCGGCATGGTACGCTTCAAGAAAGCTCCGAACGCGGACGTTTCCACGCTCATTAGACGCAGTGATTCGGATGCGGGAAGAGAAGAAGGGAGTAAGGAGGAGTAAGAGAAGAGTATGAGTAAGACGTGTAAAAGCCGTCTATAGTCCCGTATGAACCAACAAAACCGAGTGGAGAGGGGTTAACCAGTGAGAACAGAAAGAAAAAAAAAAATGCAGTAAAAAGCCCCTTCTTCACGATCGAAGTGTTCCCTTAACCGAGCCTAAGCCCAAGCAGCAAAGAAGAGAACCACGAGGCACAATCCAATCCAGAAAAAAAAAAGGAAAATGAAGGAAAACGAAAGAAGACGAAAGGAAGAACCGCACCATGGTCAACCCGGAGCGCGACACCGGCGCTGAGATTATCTTCCGAGGGGCGGAACCACGCGTCGCCCTGCGTCTGCTTGAAGATATGGTGCAGGAAGGCGTCGTAGCGGTCGTAGTCCATCGTGGGCTAGGGCTAGGGGCCTTGAGCCTTCTTCAGGCGTTTCGCGTTTTGCGTTTGCGTCGGTGGGTAGTTGGAAAGAGCAGAGGTCTTGAGGCTAGTGTTACTGATATCGGAGTAATGGCAGTGATGAGAGGAGAGCGGGAGAGCAGAGGAGGACGAGGTGGGAGCGTGTGCGGCAAGAAGGCGAGGCGAGGTCTGTGGTGCGGTCGCGGGGAGCGAAAAAAGAAAAGGGGATTAATACAAAGAGAAATAGACAGCTCCGATAAGTAGATATTTTTGTAAATCTGATGCGAGATGCGCGCAAGGCAGACAAGACAGCCTGCGGGGAAGGGGAAGGGGAAGAGGAAAACGCGGCTCACCTTCAGCAAGTCTACGCCCGTTGTACTACTTGTGCGTAGCGCGAGCGGACCCAGCGGGAGGTGTTAAATGCACGCAAGTAAAGATTGGATCGACACGGGGCCAAGGGAGTGCCGGGAGGGTGCTGCAGACGGGGCAGCGGACGGCGGGAAAGTAACGAGGGGTGCGCAGGTTGCACTGTATGCTCCAGACACGGCCGGTCGTGCTGTAGGTCGTCCTTGAGGATGGTTGTGGTCCCGCCGCTGTGCGTCGGCGGGTGGGATGGGCACGCGAGGGAGAGGTGCGGTGGAGGAGAGAAGGAAGGAAGGAAGGGGAAATGAGAAATGAGAAAAGGAAATGGAGTCCAGGATGACACGCGTCGGGGTGTGCGTGCAGACATGTAGAGATAAACAAAATGGATACAAATTGGAAGATATGGCAGCGGTGGTCTGGGGTCCACGCGAGTAGAAGCGGGTTTCCAGGGGCGCGTAGATCATCAATTCTCACGCAGATCACACTCCGCACCATCGTGTCATTGCGTCATCAGCGGAATGCATTGATCCAGACCGCGCCGCTCTCCCGCGTTCCTGCTCTATCCTCGCCTAGCTACTCGCCTCCTAGTATTAATTGCAAGCGTCGAGGAAAATGCACCCCGAAATGCACGGATTATTTCCGCGTTTGATGAACACTAAGCGCGCGGAACCAGGCTCGTTTCGCTGACAGGTGCGATGATCGTTCCTGGTCGGGCACTGCACCTACTAGCTTTGACTTTGACTTTGCGTTTGCCTCTGCGTTTGAATTGATCGTCCATTCCTCCTGTTAGCCGAGCATTCATAACGCGGTCCGAGGACTCGATCGTGATCCGCATCCGCACTCCGATATGCGATTCCGAGACAAAAGTCAAAACATACGCTAAAACGCTATAGAACAGCTTGCGGGTCTCAGCTCTGCGTCCGCGCTCTCTGTCGAAACAAACAGATCTAGAGAGCGATGGTGGGAAGATTTCTGCTCATGGTCAGCTCAGGCCGCAGTTCAACTTTCTATCCACTCTCGACTTCGTCTTGAGCCAGCACACGCTATTGCCAATCGACTTGCTATCCGATCCAAGATCTCCAGCCTCGCCACTTCTCTTATCTTGTCCGCCGGCCGTATTTCGTCCTCGGGCTCGTATAAGGATTCTGACTTGCATACATCACATAACATGGATTCAAGCTCGGCTCCTTTTCTCGCTTACCTTCCCTTTTGGTCAAGGCCTATGAAGGAATTTTAAAACATAATTCCCGAGTCAAAGCTCCTTAACTGCGTCCCACGCCACAATCACCGTCCGCAGTAAATCTATCCGTTTCTCTCTCTCTCTCTTTCTCTCTCTCCGAGAGGAATCTGTCATGAAAGGGTGACTCACCGCGAAGCCGAAGCCACGCCATCTCCCCTCCACCCGAACTTCTCTCGCCAAGTTTCAGTGCTTCCGAGATTCGGTGCGGCCGCAAAACATGAATTGCACACGCAACCTGCAGGCCATCAATAATAACATGAACATCCCTCGGGCGAGGGCTGATAAGCTGTCGATCGAAGACTCGGGGTCTCATCATACCCAGTGTCATTCGGTGTGGCAGACTTCTTCGTCATACGGGGGTCCGTCCTCACTTCCCTTCCTATTCTTTATTTTTATTTTTATATCTATATCTTCCTATCGCGCGAGCCCGAGCGCGGGTCAGGCTATTGTAACAGCTCGAGTTTTTTTTCTTCTCTTTCTTCTAAATCTCGCTACCTCCTCACTTTCTCGTTCCTCTTTCCTTTTCTCTTTCTATGTCTTTGTCGTTTCTCTTCCCTCTTCCATCCCCAAAACCAAAACCAAAACCAAATTCTTCTTCTAGATCTCTTCGCCTTTTGCGAACCCGCCTTCAAGCTTCAGGGCTATAGCTTATCGTGCCCAAAATAACTCTCTCCGTCTCTCTCTCCCTTCTTCCTTCTTCCCTACCAACGCCGATCACCACCGAGCCGGCGAGCGGCTGATGTTACATATATGCATGTATGTATGTACCAATTTCAGATTCAGATTCAGATTCAGACTCAGACTTAGATGTAGATCGCCAAGCCAACAGACTTTGACGCTCGCTCGCTGCTCGTATCTTACAACGTGCAACGTACGGAAACCGAAATGAAGAAGACGCCGAGGGGAAACACATTGACATTAATATTGATATTGAACGCACCTGCACCTGCACCCGATCCCGACGCCTTTTGGATTTCGGTAGCTTACCCAGGCTGTACATGTAGCTCTAGCTCTGTGCCCTTTCTGGGTGTCGGGAGGGGGAGAGTGTCGCTGGGGGCTGATGCATGAGAGGAAAGGCGCGAGGGGTGGGATGCTTACAGGAGTCAAGGCCTGTGACATGCAAGCGCAAATCGCGAAAGGCAAAAGGCGAATGAGGCTCGACGAAGGTGTTGGGTGGGGGGGGGGGGGACGATACACCCGGCATGGGAGGAGCGGTGAATGGGAAATGCAGGCTGTGCTACAACTGGTACTAGTACTATGGCCCACAAGCGGAAGTTGAGCGAGAGCGCAGAGTGCATTTGGGGCTCCAGGAGTCAGGATTCCCCCCCCCCCCCAAAAAAAAAAAGTCTCCTCAGGCTCTATGAATTGGGGAATTTTTATGTATGTACTTGGGATCACGATGATGTACAGCACAGAACCCGATCTCAGTCCAACCTTGTGCAAAATAAACAGTACTAGTAGTCTGTGTGATCCTGATTCCTAATCCTGATCCCTATCCCTGGTCCACCCACCCCCCTCCCCCCCATTCAAACTTCGATGTTCATTTGGGTGCGCGTACGTGCGAGTCCGTGTTATTTATTTACTTACTTACTTACTTCTTCCGAGTCCATTAATATTCTAGGTATCGGCAGTCCCTGATCCTCAACCCTCCATCCCGGATCGGCATCCCAGTTCCCAGTTCCCAGCTTCCCAGTGTGGAATGACTTTCCCCAGTTTATCTGGGCAGCTGTCTCAGCTTACGGGTATGAGCAGCCCCAACTCGGCGCCAGCCGCGATATTTCCAGTCTCAGAGTATATTCATGAGAACTTGGATGCTTGGATGCTTGGATGCTTGGGACACTGCGTATCGTTCACGATCCGCAGAATCGGCTCGTATGGGGGCTGTTGTGTACCACAACATTACTTTATCCGTTTCTCTGGTCTTGAAATCCACGAAATGCGCGTGCGTTTTACCGAAAACGATCCTTTGCTCTGGCAGTAGCCGGATTCCAGACACCCGATACAGATAGAGTCAAGTACTTTTTCCAAACATCGGCCTAGATCATAGATGCAGCTTATTCTTTGTGTACAGTATCACGATATCGTGTGGATCCGTACGGTATTAGTGCCTGACCATTGGCACGGTGGACATGGTATATATAACAAAGTAAGACTTGACAAATAGCTAATGGCTACATACAATATATACACATTCCAAGAAAGACTGCGGAGAGCGGGGCTATCTACTATACTGTGATCAACATTTCAAGTCCTTCCGTGCGTCGACCAAGTCTACGTATTACCAGACTCGGAGCCCCACGGGCCTTGGGCCTCGGGCTCTGAGTCGAACGACTGACTACACATACACTCTGAAGGTGCCAGTAAGCCAGACTCAGACACGGGGCTCTTCAATCTTCGTGTGAGATACGATACGGGTATACCAAATTAAAGACATCAAAAATCCAAATATCAGTTGCCGTGCGCACCCAGACCCTGTGCAAGGCGGGGGCAGAGCCAACTTAGAGTTGTTGTCGAATAATACAAAGACTAGTACTACGAAAGTTTTTCTCGTATTGGTACTCATCCAGAGACACTACTACTGTACAATGTAACTTACATGGTACGTACCACTGCACTAGTTCTAGTACTGCTCCGATCAGGAATGAATGGAATGGAATCCAGGTTGGAGATTGGATACACCCAGACCGACCCCGACCCCCGGGCCCGACTCGGAGCAACGTGAACTGAATCCACGAATCAAGTCCACAAGAGCGCTTCTTTTTTTCTATCACCAACCGGGACCATAATACAGTATAGTTCAATAGTGGTGCTCCGCTCCCTCCCTCCTCACAGACCCCAGCTCCGAAGAAGTACTAGTCCCGAACCCTCCACCACGTCATTTCCCAGCTTGTTCGGTGATCATGATCATGATTTACTGGGTACTGGGTACTGGGTACTCCCGACGCCCATTGATATTGATATTCTCCCAACTGCACTCGCATTCGCACGCGGTCCTTCCCTCTACGATACGTACTATACTACACTATACTACACGCATTCTAGTCTCCTTCCAGACCTGTGCTGTGCTGTGCTGTGTGAGAAATCATCGCAGCGGGCGGCGTGCGGCGGGCGGCGGACGGTAGACTGCGGCGCACAGCGCGATAATCAAGAAGTTTCGAATCCTCGCCGGCTCAAGTTAGTTCCTTCCCCTTCTCTTTCTTTTTCTCTTTTCTTCCTGTTTTCAATTTCATTTCTACCACCACTAGTGCTGTTCCCCAAAGATACGAATATATCGCGTGAGACTGCAGAGGAAAGAAGGAAGGAAGGAAGGACGGGCGTGTGTGTGTGTGATACACACGGACACGGTGATTGCGGGCTTTGCTATTACGCGCTAGTACCGGTATTCCGGCTCCGGCTCGGTTCGTGCGATCAAAGGACAGAACACAGAACACAGAAGACGAAGGAGAGAGAAGAAACGGTGGGCGCGGTGGAACAATGGGATGATAAGATGATAGCAGGATCCACATGTATGTACCGTACTATATATAGTACACGTATCAACTCACCTACACAACAGTAAAAGAATAGAGGAGAGGACCGTTTGAATTATCATTATCAATATCATTATACCTTGTAAAATAGAGATGACTGAATGCCTGATGCCTGATGTCTGGCCGGGATCGCCGCGCCGCGCCATGCTCTACGCACTGTCACGATAAATCTTTCTTCCATTCTCTTTTGAAATTTGACTCTTGATGCGCTGGAGGGGAGCCAAGCCAAGGGCAACTCGAACGATGGCAACTCGAAAGAGAAGGACAGGCAAGCAGCAACGCGTTCTTGAAAAACTCTTGCTGTCAAAACAAAGAGTTCATTGATATCGACCTGTAACCTCTTCCTTTTCTGGTTTTTGTTGTTGACGTTGTCGTTGTGGGGATTGTGAGCGTTGTGCGTTGTGCGTTGTTCGCTGTTCGTTGTTCATTTGTTCATTTGTTTCGATCCGAGTCATTGGCACGGTTCTTCGGAATGCACCCACACATCCGAGCCCGGCGCTCGTCGCTGTAGAGATCCGGGTCTGGTCCGGGTGTTCTTTGAAGCCCTCCGAGATGCAATATTAATGTACACGTAGTTTGAGTGCGAGAGGCAGCTTCGTTTTGGCGAGAGTGCGAGTACGAGTACGGAGAGATTCGCCTGGGTTGAGATTGTCTGGCTCACGATTCACGATTCACACTAGTACTCAGGCTCGAAGAAAGACCAAAGACAAATTAGAGAGCACGAACTCGGACTCAGGTCTTCAGGCGACCCTTTTTTTTCATCTCGGTAAATCGCCCTTCTGATCATGAACCATGAATTATGGATTATGATTGGATGCAATATGTTGAATAAGAACAGGGTGGGACTTGGAGAGCATTGAGTTGGAGTGGTGCTTCATGATCAGCTGAAGAACGACAGCCGGTGTCAATATCATGTCTACTTGGCTTGGCTACAAATTACAATGTGCGACCACTCCACTGCATGCTTATTGCCAGGCACGCGTACGAATAGCGCCCATACGTCATCATCTACGTCACCGTCGCCGTCGCCGCGAGCAAAAGGACAAAGAGAAGTGTCCGGAGTCTCCGAGTTTGTTTTTACTTGTTTAATCTTTTGCAGAGATCTCGCCTGACGACGGCGCCGCGGGGACCCCGTGTAAGAGAGAAAGGAGATTGGATCGGGTGATCGGAGGGCGGGGGATTTGGATTTGAAATCGCGGGACGGAGGCGGAGGAGGCTGCACAGCTCCGGAATCTAACACAGAGGTGCAAGTGACCGTCGATTTCGAGTCGAGTATGTTTTGTGCTTGCCTTACTTTTGTAGACTGCGACGGGGCAATATTAATATTAATGACGCAGGTTAACCACGCACATATATTGTATATCGTATATCGTATATCGCGTCGCTTCTTAAGCTTCTTCTCGTAGGGACCCCGGACGCGGGCTGATAACGAGTCGTATCCCGTATTCGGATTCCCTACATCCTTGCATTCTCCATGCGGGCTTCGCAGGCCTGGCCAACGGTGGAAAGCTCTCGCTGGCTTTTGGATGCTCTTCCCTCCTCCTCCTACCTCCATCTCTCCCTCCGTGCTTGTTTCTGGTCTATCTTGACCGCACGTCTGCGAAGACACATAGACCGAGTAGAACACTCGGGAGCCAAGACAAGACGCATTTCATCTCTTCTCTCGTTCCGTATTTCTCGCGATTCTCTTCGCTACGCTGACAGTGACACTGGCGGCCGTGACATATATCAACGCGCGCATAGACAACACCCGCGTCAAAACAGGCTCAGGCGCAATCTCACCGCGTTCTTCCCTGCATTCCTACATCTGAGGTGCGTGCCGTCCAACTCGCGGCTGCCGACTCCCAAATCAAATCAACGAATCCGCGCTAATACTAATTTTATAACGTACCCACTTCCAGTGAACCGAAAAGAATACCATAACTAGGAAAAGGAAAAGGGAATTAAGATGCCGCTCCGCAAGCCGCGCAACGCCCACGGGCCTACCTCGCCTTCCTCTCTCTCCTCTTCCTCTCCTATCCCATCCTCTCCCTCTTCACGTTCACATTCACATCACACCGCGTCCTCATTCCAGGCGACCGCGCCCTCCGCTTTCCTCTCCCGAGGACACGCTCAAGACGAGATGTTCGACCCCTTCTCCAGCGCTGCGCGTCCGCGCCGCAAGCCGTACAGCCCGTTTTCCGCGTTTGAGGCGCGGTCTGACGACGATCCTGGACATGGACAGGATCAGGACCAGGGGGGACAAGGACAGAGAAAGAGACCGACGAGTACAGGGAGTGTAGGGAGCGGGTATTCGTACGAGGCCGAGTCGGTTGAGCAAACCCAAAATGTTTCGAGCACCGGCGTCAGCGCAAAAGCGAATGCGAATCCGGCTGCGGATAGTGGAAACGGGAGTTTTGCGGGACAGGGAGGACACGGACAAGGACAGGGACACGCGCAGGGAGGCAAACACCGTCGAAGCACGCTGTCGTTCGAGATTGGCGGTCCGGGCGACGAGACGGACAGTGATCACGAGGTGTCTGCGCCTGCGCCCGTGCAACGCCAACACACTGTCCCCGTCCCCGTCTCTCATTCGCAGTTGCAGTCGCAATCCCGATCGCTACCTCCTCCCGTTCAGCGTCAACAGCAGGCGCAGCAAGACCGCGCCTACCTCTCCCCGCGTCGGCCCTCCACAGGCGACGACTCCTCCGCCTCCCCGTCCTCACACGAGCCGGACTCGCACCCGTCCTCGCGCGAGGAGGATTCCGGGTCCGGGTCTGCTGGAGTCGAATCTGCAGACGCAGGCGTAGACGTAGAAGAAGATGTAGAAGCAGAGACGGGGGTGGAGCAGGAGCAGGAGGAAACAGAGGAGGAAGCAAAGGACCTCCTCGTCCCCCCGCGCCCGCGCTTCCTCACCGACGCCTCGCGCGCGTCGTGGAGCAGTCAGGACTCGTCTCTCTACCCGTCGAGCGCCCCGAATTCGGACACGGAGCTCGTAGGCGGGACGGCCAGTGATTCTGACCGCGAACGGGAACGGGACGCGAGACTCGGGGCGGAGAGAGAGGCGTGGAGAGAGAGGGAGAACCAGTATGCCCCGCCGACGCCGAGGCAGCATACGTACAAACGGCGCTCGGGCTCTTATTCCGCGGTGAACAATAATGGCAACATGGCGGGAGTGGGAACAGGCGGACGCGGACTACCGCCCGGCGCTGCCCCTCCCTCATACTCCCACTCGAGCTCTCAGAATCAGACTCAGACTCAAACGCAGGCCCAGACACATACGAGACCGGCACCCTACCCACCCTCACGGCGCTACTCCGGCGGCGCACACCGCCGTTCGTCCTCCTCCGGCGCGGCGCAGGCCCAGCACGCCGCGCTCGTGGGCGCTGCCGGCTTAGTCGGGGGAGTAGGAGAAGAGATGCTCGGAGAAGACATCGAGCGCGCGGAGTCGCCTTCTGCGCTCAACGCACCCGGAGGGATCGGTGGAGCAGCAGCAGCAGCAGCAGGGCCCAGAGCGAGGGGCATAGCGCCCCCGAGCGCGTTCCGCGGCTCCCGCACCTCGTTCTCTACGGCTGCCGCGCCGTCGAACGTCGCGGAAGACGCGCACCCCTTGTCGCCCAACCCATCCAACTCCAATACTCAGTTCGAGGACCCTAACGCACCAAACGCGGGAGAGGGACGGGACGCACCGAGCAGCGTGGGCCACGGCTCCTTCGTCTCTGCTTCTTCTGGCACAGCAGCGGCGGCGGCGGGGAAGTACGCACACCAGTACCCGCACAGCCCGTCGGGCTACCAGTATCCGCCCTCGCCCGTCGGGTCGCCCGTGTCTCCCCAAGCCGCATACATGGCCAACGGCGGGATCGGGATGGGACCGGTGTACCCTGGTGGGGCGGCGTATCCTGGGGGAACGGCGGGGTACCCTGCGCAGATACCCGGGGCCGGGTATGCGCCGGTGGCCTATGCGAACGTCGTGCCCGGTCAAGGAATGAATGGCCAGCAAATGGGTGTGGGTGGCCAGGGGACGGACGGATACGCAACCCCGGTGCCGCGCGCCCCGGGCCCGCTGCCGCATAATGCATTCATGGCGAGCAGCGCGATGGCGCGGAGCAGCATGAGCGCGAGCGCGGTGGACCTTGTTCCGTATGCTGCGCGGTTCAATGGGATGAACGGCGTCGGCGCCGGAGGTGGATATGGAGGCCATTCGAGAAGGAGTAGCGTTGATGTTGGCGGGGTGCGTACCCTTCGTCTTATTGTTTTCTTCTTTGCCTTCTCTTCTCTTATAAGAATTAAATCGAAATACTAACATCGTCCCCCCCCCCCCCCCTTCTTAACAAACAGTTCGCACCCCCACAGCCGCCTTTCGCCCAGGGCCCCGCAGGCGCGGGGTACCCGCCGCCGTCACCCGGTACGCCGGGCACGCCGGAGCTGCGACACGCAGGCAGCCTGCCGCGGCTGCGCGAGCCGTTCCTCTCCCCTGCGAGTCGGCGCGAGAGCAGCGTGTGGGCGCCGCCGACGCCGGCGGCGTACGCGACGGGAAATTTGGGGTATGGTGCGTCTGGCCTTCCGTTTTTTTTTCCTTCCATTCCCTATTCCCCTACTCCTCGCTCTCTATTCTCCTTTCCCCCGTCCCGTCCCGTGCCTCGCTTTGCTATTAATTTCGTAGAGAATGGGATGCTAACGTTTTTTTTTTTTTTGTTGGGAGTGTAGAAGGCGACGCCCGCGGGGGGAGCGGGTTCTTTGGCGGGTATGCGTATAATGGCGTCGGGGCGGGGAGCAGCACCATGCTTGCCCTCCCGGGAAAGAAGGAGCCGCTGCCGAGCAGTGCGCTGCAGAGGAAGATCAGCGGTGAGTGTCCTACAGTGCTTTTTCTGAGTTGGGTTTTCGTTGCATTTTTCTGGGTCTGTTTGATGTTTTTTTGTCTCGGTGGTTGTGAGTAAGGAGAGGAGAGGAAAGTGGGAGGAGAGGAGAGAGAGAGAGAGTCCCGGATGTGTGGGGTGTATGCGCGCGGATGCTGACGCCATTCATCTTACTTTATTTCTCTATTTTTCTCTCCGTACGCTGGCGCATACTGACTAAACCGTTATTTTCTAATTCGCCCTGCTTCAACGTGATTTTGGGTTTTTTCTCAATTGTCGTCAATGTCGCCGGTCCCGACTCTTATCGACCCTCCCTCCTCCTCAATCATGGCACACAGTGTCGGAAAAGCCGTGGATCAAGCAGCGCGTAAAGGGCGAACGTGCCGCGTGGTGGCTGACGTTCTGCATCATGTGGGTTGGCGTTGCCGTCGGGGCAGTCATATGTTTCTTCGGGTATACGTGCGTGTATCTCTCTGGATCTCCTTCAGATTTTATCTCTTTCTGAGTTAAAAAATTGACGAGGGTGTAAATTAATTGTCTTGCAGCAATGTCCAGAAGATCAAGAGCCCGCTGTGCTCGGTGCTCGACGATGACTTCAGCTCGTTCAATACGGATACATGGTCGAAGAACGTGTCGCTCGGCGGGTTCGGGAACGGCGAGTTCCAGATGACGACGGACTCGTCCGACAACCTGTACATCAAGAACGGACAGCTGTACATCATGCCGACGCTCACATCGGACGAGATCGGGTCCTCGAGCATCTTCAACGGGTACTCGTACAACCTCACGGGGTGCACGGAGACCTGGAACGCGAGCGACTGCAGCGTCGCGAGCAACCAGGGCACGAACACGGTGGTGAACCCGGTGAAGAGCGCGCGCATCAGCACGAAGGACAGCGTGAGCATTGCGTATGGGAAGGTCGAGGTTATTGCGAAGATGCCGCGCGGTGACTGGCTCTGGCCTGCGATTTGGATGCTGCCCAAGGACGAGAAGTACGGTCCGTGGCCGATGAGTGGGGAGATTGATGTTAGTCGTTCGCTTTTCTCGCCTGTCTCTGAGAATGAGCCTGACGGTTTGATTACACCCCCCGCAGATCGTCGAGGCGCGCGGGAACCTGCCTTCGTACCCAGCGCAGGGCGACAACTTCGTGCGCTCCTCGCTGAACTGGGGCCCGCTCGACAGCGTCGTCGCGAGCACCTTTGGGTGGCAGACGCAGAAGCGCTCGACGTACGCCTCGGGCTTCCACACGTACACGCTCGAGTGGACGTCGGACTTCATGCGCCTCTCCGTCGACAGCAAGCTGCACGCGATGCTCGACCTGAGCCTCAAGAAGCAGAGCTTCTGGGAGCGCGGGGGCTTCCCGGCGACGGCGCAGAACGGGAGCACGCAGGCGGTGGTGAGCAATATCTGGGAGGGCCAGCCGAACGCCGCGCCGTTCGACCAGGAGTTTTATCTGATTATCGATCTCGCGGTGGGCGGGACGAGCGGGTGGTTCCCGGACAATGACGGGGGCAAGATGTGGTTCGATGGGAGCGCGACGGCGATGACGGACTTTGCGAAGGCGCAGGATACGTGGAGCGCGACCTGGCCGAGCAGCGACGACGACCGCGCGCTGAGGGTCGATTCGGTGAAGATGTGGAAGCTCTGCTAAGCGATGAAAGTGAAACCGCCCCGGCTTGAACTTTTTCTCTCTGTTCATTTCTTTTGCGAGACGTTTTTTTCTTACTCTTTACTCTTGCTCTTACACTTTTATTTGTCCGTCGGCCTCCCGCGCTTTGTGTTTTGGTATTCCTCCCGAGTCGAAACCTATTTCTGTTGACAGGCTACACCCAATGTTGCGGACATTTATACACGACTCACGTACTCTACGATTATATCCCGCCTTGCTTCTTTGGTCCCAGTAACAGTTCCGTTCCGCACTTGTGTTCATGACTGCGCATACCCACACGGATTGGTCGGCGTCGTCGCGTCCAACTCGCGTGTGCTCTTCCTCTTTTCACCCCTCTCTCCTAGACTGCTATTTTTTAAATCTTTTTTTCGAACGAACTTAATTCGCGACTGTTGTTCCTTGTCCAATGTCCTTGTTTCCTCTCTCGATCCGACACTACATAGTACTATCCCATTGTTCGCCACTCCTTACCCCTTACTAGTACTCCTTACCCCTCACGCCTCACCTCTTCCGCTCATCTCAACGAACTCAAGCCTTCATGCCCACATACACACAGCTAGACTTCTTTCTTTCTTGCAGTTTCTTGCAGCCCCGGTCCCGGTCCCGACCTTGACGTGGTTCGTGTTGTCTGATATACTTCCTCATATCCGGTACTTCTCCCGTGTGCCGTGTGCCATGCGTCGTGTGTTCTGAATTGACTCGACCCGCCGCGGCTCGAATTAATAGTAACACTGACTTTCCTGTGATACGTGATATGTGACTCATACGTAGTACTAGTGCTCTATCTGCATGAAAGGTGTGAATGAATATGAATATGAATATGTGGTGAACGAGGCGTCTCGCTCTCAGAAGAATACAATATCAATATTAATCACGGGCAGGCTTGGAGACCCCAGGACATGCCGGGATTTTCACAAACTTTCCATGTGCGTGCTGCCTAACAGTAGCGATCCCGGGTCATAATGATAATGCAACCGTGCATCGCATACATATGAGCCATCTCGTTCACTCTGCAGTATCTCAGGAGTCAGGAGTCAGGAGTGTCTGATACATGTACCTTCCGAGTCTCCCCGAGTTATGCGTGCGTGTTGGATCACAATATAAGTGCTGATTCGGCTATTTCGTCTAAGAATCTGCCGCTTCAGGTTGAGGCGAGCTAAGTTCAAGTTGCTACTGCCATGATCCATGTAGATCCCTTTGTCTCGAGTATACTGTATATACAAGCTCGTCAGAGTCACTAACACCAACACTAACACAAGGTGTTCTAGCTGTTCTCGTCACAAAGTCATCGAATGTATACCTCTCCTCCCTCCCTAGCCTTTCTCCCGACCCACTCCAGGATCAAACTGAATATTAATGGGGACATTTTCTTCTACATATGTCATAAATATGGAACTGGCAGAAGCCAAAAATGCAAAGCAAAATAAATTGTATTGAGAGCTGTTAGAAGTGCTAGGAAGACAAGAGATCCTTGTGTATGAAGCAGAAAGGTAGCATTCCCAAGTCCCTGCTCTATGCCGGGTGGAACGCCAATTCAAACTGAGATCGTCGTTCGAGACAACGCGCGTCGTGATCACGTGCATACGCCTTTATAATGCATCTGCTATCTACTACTTAACAGATATCCAACCGCACAGGAAAAGAAACGGAAACCGAAGGACAATGGACGAAGCGCTCGGAGAAGTGTTAGCAAGAAGAGGTACTACGTGATGAAAGAGAGGTTCAGTGAAAAGCTAAGAGTGGTATGTGGATGGTAGTTCAGAGAAAAGTGGCATAGCGTCCGGGGGGCGACGAAAAGAAAAGTAGGCAAATTTGAGTAGTAACAGAAAATTGTTGGGATGGAACCAGTCCGAAAAGGTAAGGGGTAAAATACGATGACGAAAAAGGCCATGATGGATATGCGCGAAAAAGGACAAACATTAAGGATATGACGGACATCATGTTTGACACAGAGGGGGTCCGGGCAACGTGGTTCGAGGTTACGGTTATGCAGATCGAGAGCGTTAAGCAGTATGCTTATGGCGCGACCGTGAACTAGGCGGGATATTCTCTTCTCGGGGTCCAGTTTGAGGAATGTGCGAAACGAACGAGTGGGGGAAAGGATGAAAGATGATGGTTCGCCAATCAATCGATGACCGCACAAGTTGACGATGCATTTCTTCCAATCTCGAAGAAGGTCGAGCTGGAGTCGTGCGTTAAGGTTCGGTAGTGATTCTGGTGTGGGCTCGCGGACTCGACTAGAAGCGGCGTCTTTGGCCAGCTTATCGGCTTTGGCATTGCCCAGGACTCCTCTATGGGAGGGAAGCCATTGGACAGCGATGTGTGATGCAGGGTGATGTAGTATGAGGAAGATTCCGCAAAGTCGACGAAAAAGTATAATGAAGTCTGCATGTCACGTATCGTTGGTGAAAATGAGGTTGGCGCAATTGAGTGAATCGGTAACAATGTGTATGTGTACCGGGGTTGAACATTTCGAGAGAAGAGAAGATATCTGCCGTAGGGCTGCAATGAGTGCTTCCTGCTCCTCGAACAATATGTTCGAGTGAGAGTGCGCTGCTGAAGTAAAGACAGCTAGTTCGACGTGATCGTGCATAATGACGTATCCATGGCCGCCGTTGACGGATCCGGTGTCGTCTGTGATGATGGAGCCATCTGTGAAGATAAAGTATTGGTAAGGAGGAGGTCGTAGGTAGAAAGAATTGAATGAGCGAATCACTTTAGGGCGATGGTCAGGCTTTGGAATGGGGATCAGGATGAGTCTGGAATGTACAGGAACAAAGTTCAGGTAAGGAGGGGATTTGGGAATTGAAATATGAGGGAGAAGTGAATCAAAAAGATAGCTGTTTTTGTTTGGAATTCGGTTGGAATGAGAATAATAGGATAGCAAGAAATGTTGTGAAAGCGATCGAATGAAGAGATTAACAGGAGGAATGGAAAGCACGGACTCCGCTATAGAAGGGTTTATGCTAGAATGAAGAATGGAATGAAGAAATTTGTCCTGAATTGGTTGCAAAAGTGAAGAGATAAAGCCGGATTCGGGAAAGAGAACTGCGCCATAGATGGCGACGGAATGGATGAGACCAAAGTATAGGAGACAGGCATATTGAAAGTGAGCCCTGTTAGAAGAATTGAAAAGAAAAGAACGTTGATGTAGGGTGGAAAGCGCTTTGTTCGCGCGTGATTGGAAGTGAAGTTTGGGTGAAAGGTCATAAGAAAAAATAATTCCGAGCCATGAGAGATACTTGGACGGCGGAATGACAAGGTTACCAGGAAGTGACAGAGATGGGATAAAAGACTGATTCTGATTAGAAAGAAAAGAATGGAAATGGAAATGAGCGAGTTGTGGGTGAGGGATGATGTGTAGAAGTTCGATGGTGTTTGGGTCGATTGACAAACCGAGCGCCTGGAATTGGGAGGAAAGGAAAGAAAATTGGTTGCGAAGTCGCACCAGGTTGGTTTTAATACTGAGAGAACAAGCAGAAAGAAGATGGTCGTCCATATATGCGAATAAAGGACGGTGGGGCCGAAACGTTTGGAGTAAGAGAAGATGACGTCGGCTGAAGCGAAAATCGAAATGAGAGGGGAAAGAGGCGATCCTTGGGGGACGCCCCGGTTTGGTTTTATGAAAGGGGAAGAAAAGAAATTGTTGAAATGAAATGAAATGGGGCGGTCGGAGAGCCAGGCTGCCAATACACGAATGAAGTTAGGATGAACTTTTGAACGAATGAGTTTGTTAAGGAGGAGTGGATGAGAAATATTGTCAAAGAAGCCTTGAATATCCACGGTCAAAATGGAAGTAATATAATGGCGGTGACGAAGGTGAGCTTTGTCGCCTACTGTTTCGCCTGGACGAATAAAAGGGTTGGAAGTAATGAATGAAAGAAGTTCATAGCAGGCAGTAAGAGATGAACAGTTTTTTCGGCATCCATGTTGGGTGTCGGGAAGAAGGTTGTTCTTTTCAAAAAAGGGTTGTAAAATGTTGAACAAGACACGTTCGAAAAGTTTTCCGATTGTGTCGACCAAGGAAATTGGTCTGAAAGCCCGGGGCACTGAAAAATTGGTGCGCTTGGGTTTGGGGATGAAAGTGACAAGAGATGTTTTGAACGGAAGCGGAAAATGACCGAATTTGAGGCATAAAGAAAAAAGATCCGCAAAAAATTGGCCTTGATGTTCGACCAGCAATGAAAGGTGTTGATACGAGATATGGTTGTTACCAGGACTCATTTCTTTATCAATACTGCGAAGGGCGTCAAGGACGTCATCCACCGACACCGTTGGACTGTCTGAAAGAGCCGGGAGATGGACTGGCTCTGGCGGAGACGAAAGAGGTGGGAAGAACGTATTGCGAAACACTGCTGCTTTGTCGTCCTCGGTGAGAGAGAAGGACCCGTTAGGCATTCGGAGTGCGCCAATAGGAGATCGACGACGAGTGACCCCCGTGAACTGGCAGTGCCAGATTGAATGTTGATTGGAGCTTTGAAGACATGCTCCATAGAATGCGGTTTTGGATCGGGATAATTCGACCTCGAGACGGTGTTTTGACTCCGCCGATGGGTTTCAGCAGTGTTCGTGGTAGAGTTTAGAGCACATTTCCGACCACCAAGCGTTCGGGCTGAAGTATGTGCGAGGCTTTCGTTTGCGGAGGAATGATCTGGTGAAAGAAGATAAGGAATCCTGAAAGGAGAAAAGTAAGTCGTCCAGCGCTTGGGCTGAATGAATGTTTTGAAGATCGAACGGGAATAATTTCGAGTTGCAGAATTCGGATATGAACGATGGCAAATCATGGGAACGAATGGAACGAAGGGGGGGTTGGGAAGGAGCGTTAAAAATGTTGAGACTGAAAGAGAACATAATGGGGAAATGGTCTGAAGAGACGGTTAAAGAAGGGTCTGCAATAATGACAGATTCGGAGATTTCAGTTGAAAAATCGTTGGACGCAAGAACGAGGTCGATAATGGATTGACTGTTCATGGAGCGATTGAAATAGGTGGGTTGGTCGGGTGGGTTACAAACAACGAGGCCGGTCTCACTGATCCAGTCAGTGAAGACATGGGAGAGGTGGAAGCGGGATGATTGTTCTGGAAGCGACCACAAAGTGGAATGGCGGTTGAAATCTCCAACGAAAATATTAGAAGAAGATGTGAGAGAAGGTAAATTCGACTCGAATTCCCGTTGAGAAGGAGAATTATAGACGTTCCATAGCAGAAGAGGGACGGGAAGGTCCCTGGAAATGGAAATAACAGAGATGCAAGGGGAAGGATTGGGGGTTTGAAAGAGGGAGACCCGATGGATTAAGCGGGGATGAACATAAGTACAACATCAGGGTTTCCCGGGGAATGGTGGCAGAAACGCTGTATAGGGCGCGTAGTTGTGGGAATCAAAAGCCCGCGAACCAGAAGGATCGGATTTGGAAGGGATGATTCATTGAATGACTGGGATTTCCTGAAGGCAAACGACGTCCGGCGCCTGGAGGGTAGAAGAAAATGAACGAAACAAAAAATCAAAGGAGGGTTCGGAATTGCGAAGGTTAAGGGAAAGAATGGAAATTTTCTCAGTCATAAGAATTAGTAGGGGGAACAATAGTTACGACGAGCAGGGCAGTCCGAAGACCGCACGCTATGGTTTCCCTGGCAATTAATACATAAGGTGAAGTGATCGCATTGCAGGTTGTTGGCCGCAGTGCACGGAGCGCATTTGGCGACGTGGACTGCGGTGCGATGGGTTTCCAAACAAATAGCGCAGCATGCTACAGAGCGGCATTTAGACGCGGCATGTCCCAAGTGGTGGCAGTTGTCACATTGATTGATAGTGGGGCGTGCTTTCATCTCCTCGAGGCGGTGAATGACGCCGAAAACAGGGACCGAACGGTTAGCGTGTAAGAAGAAATGGTCAAAAGAAAGACGGTCTGGGTCCTTCATTACGATGGATACATTGCAGAAGTCCCGTTCGTTAAGGCGTTCGGGTGACGACATAAACCTAGGCGGGAACATGAACTCGCGCCCTTCGAACTGTGGTAGAGACAAGATCTCATTGAAGAGATCTGTCTCGCTGTAGATCAGCTTGGAGTCCCTGTCGTAGACGGGGATGCCGGGGATGACCATTTTGAATTGCAGGGATGGGATGAAGGGTTTTGCCCCGCTAATGTTGATAATATGACTGAGTTGGGTGGCCAGAGAAGGATAGTTAGCGTCAAAGTCAGCACGGATGTTGGTAAAAGAGATTAGGAGGTTGCTGTTCGAGGTGTACTCGACACTCAGCACCACTAGATGTTTAAACGAAGGGTTACCCTTCAGGCCAGCCCTTACAGCATTTTTAACCGACTGAGTTAGAGGACGAACTGCGAGATCCCCAGGAAGGGAGAAGTAGATGCGCTTAATGTTAGATGTACGGATGTTGACCGATCCGTTAGAACGGTTGACCGGTAACGTTGAGATTTCCCCGTCAGGGTTCTCTGCGGTGTGGCGTATCACTTTGGTTGGGGTCGTCTTAGCTTTCTTTTGAGTCACTTTGGCGTAGGTTACTGTGGTAAAACCGTCCTTGTCGGTGCCAACGGATTCGACTTTCAGATGATAGATGGTGGTGTTGCCTGGTCTGGGGGCGTTGTGCACGGAGTGGGCGTAGCCATCAGGTGCGTAGATGACACCTTCCGAACTCATGCGATAACCGGAACCGGGGACGTGTGTATTGGCGATGGCCGCCACGTAATCAGTCTTCCCATTCTTCGGGGTTTGAACCCGTTGTTTAACGATGGGGGGATCGGGAGGGAACCAATTGTCGTGTACGAATCGAGCGCCCATGGGGTCCGGGAGAAATTTGACCTGTGGTTTATTAGTTGTAGAAGGGGCCTTGGGAGCTGCGGAAGAAGAGGAAGAACGAGCCAACTGTTTTTCAAGGTTATTAGTTTTATCAACGAGCGAAGAAACGAGAGATGTAAGAGACTGAATAGAACACGACATGGAAGACATATTATCGGCGATATGTTGTTCACGGATAGCCTGTGCTGAAATATGAACGTCATTGAAGACATATTTAAAGTCAGGTGAATGAATGCGGTAAGAAGAGTGGAAGGCTTGTAGCCCTTCGTTCACTTTATTTTCTTTAACGGTTTCGTCATCGAAACAGTGAGCTTTGCTGAGCCAGGATACAAGGTTGGAGGCCACGTCAGCAAGGGCTTTGCCGGCCCGGATCGGATCTTCGTGCCATGGCGTGGGGGCAGTCCAGGAGGGCTGAGTAATGAGCACGGAAATGTGGTCGATAGTCTCCTTAGTCAGGTGCATAAAGGAGGAAGAAACTCGTTCGGCGATTTGCGGGTCCTCGTATTCTGATACTGACCGGTCGTCCATATTGTCGTCGACCTGGGGGGCTTGGCTCGAGTTGGGAACATAGAGGTCGTCGGCCTCCATATCCACTATATCATCAATGCGCTGGGGTGGCTTTAGTGCTTGGTGTTCCTCTTCCGAGTTGGAGCGTTTGAGGGAAGGCTGTGAGTCAATATGGGGAGTAGGGGGAAGATCCCCTTGTTTACGCAGGGCGGCAGCATGAGTGTCTGCTTCAACATCGGGGGACCAATTTACACGATTCTTGGCTACAGTTTCGCAGACGGCATCATTGTGGTTGTAGGTCTTATCGCGGCCACAAACGATGCAGAGTTTATCTTTGCCGCTAACACAGCTGTGGCTGTGATAGGGGAGATCCGATTTACACTCCTCACACTTGGTGGGGTCCTTGGGATTGGCAAGGGAATGAGACGACTTTGTTTTATGAAGAGAGGCTTTAGCTCTGGTCAGCATTTTGCTGTCCATAGCAGAGGAGAAAGAAGACGAGTTGACAACAAGATTCTCACGGTCCAGATGGTGGTGGTAGGAGTTCAAGAGTGCATACACCTGTAACAGGTTTCTGCTGCCGCGGCACTACAAATCCACTCAAGTTCAAAACCTTCATGCAAGTTCAAAACCTTCATGCACCAAGCACAGACTCGAGTTTCTTCTTCTGAATACCAAGCACACTACTTTCACGATACATAGACAGATTTGGTCTGACTCTACTATCGCCTCATGCTTGTGGCTTCCAAGCCAGGCTCCATCAATTGTTGACAGATCTAGACATCAATTTACGACATTTCGCACTAAATGTATCAGTCTAATCTTGTTACTCGAAGAAAGCTCTAATCATCCAAGTTGACTTGTACCATCTTGTTTTGTAAGATGCACCTATTCAGCTCCAGCTACCGCCACTGACCATGAACTGCCTGAATTCTCGGGTAGGCCAAGATGAGGATCCAAGCTCTCTATCTTATATTCAAAAATTCAGGCCAAGCTGCTAATCGTAGAGAACAACTTCAGTTAAAGTCTTTGTTCTAGGCATTTAAGACACATACTTTCTCGTATGCATACAACCATCTCATCGGGTTCTCTGAACGAGAGAAAAAGCAGCTCAATTGCTTCTCCATGCGCGAAATATGTATCCGGAGTACATATCTGGGTACTATATATGGTTTATCCGCCCTTCTATTTCCTTCAACGTTTGCCAGCTTTTTCACCAACTCTACTTCGTTTATGTAGTGTATGAGAGCCTCCTTCAGCTGCATGTCGACACTCTCGCTATCCTTGCTGTGCTGGAATTCTATTGCCAATCTGTGGTGTGCTCCCACCAGCTTTCCATGGATGACTGACTGCCAAAATACAAGGTGTGAAAAATCAGATTTCCCAGTGTATGTGTCTACAGAGAACAGACCAGAACACGTACTCGTCACGCCAGTCACTGTGAACTCAAATTTAGGAGCCCCGCCGCAGAACTTCATAATCTCGATGGCTATGCAACAGGTATTGGGTTAGAGTCGAACGCGCGAGATGAAATCAAACACAGGAGACATCTCTGGGGGCTATAGTCACCTTACTACATATTTCGGACGAAATTTGCATAATGATACGATACCTTCGCATGCTCTTCCATTGTTGTCGGCGTTATCATTTTGTAGGGATTCATGAGTCCCAGGTGCCGGAGAAGCTTGTGTAACAGCACCCTTCATTAATATTCTTCTATCTGAACTGTATGCATGGTTGCCTTCTTTCAATTTCTGAAGCTCAGGGTAGGGAAGACTTCCTTTTATACTCAACACCTGTTGCTGTCAACAAGCATGTACATGAAACACTTCACCAGTGTCGTACTAACTGCTGCATATGAAATATCATGAAGACCAAGTCGACCTGTTGAAAGGGAAAGAGCGCTCATTTAATTTCACATCAGCTCAGCATCTCTAATAACTGAAGGTATAGCTTACTTTCAAGTGGTCGAACAATCGAACAATAGGATGGTTTACAAACATGAGAGGATCAAGACTGGCAGATCAAAGCTCGGCTGCCTATAGAGGCGATACTCATTAATCAACTTCATATATCATTTATATATGCTCTAAACATATCCTAGAGCAAGGATCAGTCAGTAGGCTCTTCCCTTTTCACTACCCAACCTCTCTAGAAAGTTCCAAGTAAAGCATTCATGTTTGAATGTGCCAATTATAATTATACAATGCCTAGTCCATGGTATGTGGGATATTCAACTTTTCCCTCTGCAGTGGGTATCCGGGACGGAACGAATCGCGTTCCGTGGCAACTTTGAATGACAGTTTCCGAGTCCGACTGACGTGACGCGCATCGCGGCCACGTGATATAGTTATATAATTATACTCTTCCGTGTTCAACTCCCGAGTTACCCGATTGCCGCTTGAGCTGTGCGTGCACACAATCCACTTCAAGAAGCTATCATGCACCGCGCACAGGCTCAAGCTTCTTTTATGAATGTCAATTACACGGCTTTTAGGATGGTCAGACAGGCTTGGACCGTATCTATCACCGCCGTATGGCTTTCAAGCTAGGCCCCATCGACAGTCGGCGAGCATGGATCCAGAACATTTTGCACCAGGTGCATCAGCTGAAAATTACGACCTTAAGGCGGAGAGCTTGCACGATAGACACGTAACAGAGCAAAGGGGGTCAGTCCAGATAGTCATTAATATTGAGCCAGGCTCGCACGGCGCGATTGGTTTGGAAACCAGCAGCAAGCAATTGGTAGCGCCTGTCCGCGAATCTGCTCCGGAAAAGCGAGAACGGGTGGTAGCGGTAGGAGAGGTGGAGTGGGGCGGTGAAAGCTGGGAGCGTATGTGATAGACCATTCCTTCATCACGCTGTTTGTTTTGTGCTCACTGCGGTTCATTTGCGCCACTCCGTGTCCAGGTCCGTTGCGCCCAGAGCTTCGCCAGGACAGACAGGCAGATTATGAAGACCCTTCGATTTTGGCCAAAGGAGGAGTTGATCGAAAGCTCCTCTTGACGACGGCGCCATATTCATTATCGTATGGTTTGTGCATGTTCCTCCTGTGACTTGAAGAAAGATCTGATCGTCTACTCGTGATATTTTTTTCGTTAGACATACCTATTTCTCGCCGGCCTGTGCGTCCAACGATTGAAGATATCAAGAAGCTCGACATGATCCATTACTTGCGTCGCCAAAGAAGATCGGAAGGTGCTGGAGCACCCCCTGATGGAAAAACTCGCATTCCATCGCCAGACGAAATTGCTCTGTTTTCAGACACAATCTATGATGACATTCCCGGTCCAGCCGAATATCATCGATTTTACTGGTATGCAGTGTCTTTCACTTGACTTCCTGTAAGCTAATGTCCTTGTAAAGGAACTGCATGGAACTCAAAAGCGAGGTGTGCATACATATGTCAAACAATATCCAGTTGCGTGTCAACTGATGTTACCTCGTAGCTCATACGACTCGATTTTGCCCTTCGATCCGTCGGTTCCAGTGGGCCAGGTATACAGGCCACAAACTCGGTCAAATTAGCACTGAGGAGGCTGCGTGACCTGTACGGGACAAATACGTCTGCACTTTTCCCGCGGGATGTCAACGTTAAGATGTATAGTCGTAACTAATTGTTCTAAAGTTCGTTTCTTATGAATCGTACTAAATGAATTTTGTTGTGGAAAGCTGGCGGATCGCGTGCTTATCTGACAGATTTTTCTCTTATCTTAAACGACTTTGGAGATGCTCTGGACGAACTGGCACGAGCGTTGCATGACTTCAACACGGTGTATCACGACGAGAAGCTCATGCTTCAACTATTCTCCTTACATAACCGATTCCAGGTCAACTTTATTATATTTTCTCCGAGTAGCTGATTAAATCAATATGTTCTGCCCTCCAGGCAGAAGCAGGTGCGATCTCTTTGGGTGAAGGTACTAAATTTTCACGCAAGCTACTGCTCGTCGGCGACCACTGAGCATAAATTAGGTTACCCTCCCAACCCTGATGATTTAAGGGAGTATGGTCCATACATACAAACTCTACTTGAAGATTGGGTGGAGAGCGCGATTTCTTCCTTGATAGACGCAATAAAGATGTTCCATGAGAAGGGTATGTACTAAAAACCCCATCTGACGATTGTGGGGACGGGAAATATAAATTCAATTTCTATAAGTGTTCCTGCTATCCTTTACACACAGAATAACACCTCGTCTGGTTACCTTAACATGACGACGATCGCATTCTTTCTTTCTGGAACGACGGCGTCTATGCTCCAAATCACTACGGGTGGGACTACGAGCCCCTCAGGCATTTCAGCAAACACGTTTCTACTCTCTTCACTGGTATTCAGTGTCGGATCAGCCGTGAGCAGCTTGCTTGTCATGGGATGGCACAAGTTCATAGTGTCAGTCCTCACTGTTGATTCTGCTTTTTCCGCGCGCTAACTAACAGTCGTCAGTCGCGTGCCAGACGGTTCTCTCTCACTTTGGTTCAAGGTTTGGTTGAATGCTGGCCCTATGGTCTTTCTCATTGCTGGAGCCTTCTTTGCCATCGCTTTGTGCCTTTTTGCATTTTCTACTGGACAGGTATGTTGTCTCCTGTCTCCTATTATCGTCGTACCACGCATATTGTATCTAAGGCACCTCCTCTAGCACACAGCGACGTCTGCGATTACTGTCTTATTCTCAGGCATTCACGCGTCTGGCCTTCTGTTCCTCTCTGGCTATCTTATCTTGGAGAAATGGAAGTTCCGTCAGAATGCAGGCTCTGTTGGCAGAGATCTGACGAAGGACTCTCACACTATCCATCCTAGTGTGTGCGAACAATTGTTTTGTATCGCTGAAACGGAAGCAGGTCTCGGGAGGCCATTTCAGCGTTGATCAGGACGAATCAGGTCGGGAGTTGGGAACAGACCTGTCGGCTCAAGCTCTTGGCTCGGAGAAAAATCAGGAGTCTGAAGCAGTGCCACTGGGTTCACGCGCGGTATGGCATGCGCTTTCGGACGAGAAGTTTCTCTTGGAAGGTACATTCTCATTCAGTGATGATGACAATGGCGAGTTACCATGGCGCTCTCAGCCTTACGGGCTATGTTCAGGGATGCTCAGTGATCCGGGCTTCCCGAAGCCGATTCGTAGGTGTAGACGGGCCCGCTGTCCATCTCAGGCCAGTGCACAATCGTTTGGCAGAGCTCCCGCCGAAGGCCAGATGCAGCTATCATGAACGAAGCCTTTCGTAAGGCGCGGCGGAAACCAGAATTACCTGGTCAACCTCTGAATGAGCCAATGCTGCATCGTTCACGAAGTTCCCCTTCATATTGTATGGGAGCCGGACTTGAAACCGCAGATGAAGACCGAAAACTCTCGCTTTCAAAGCTGGATGTTTCTGGGATCCGTCGTTCGCGAAGCCAACTATCATATAGCACAAGAGGCGAATTGGACGATCCCTTTACCGCCCATGAACACGAAGGAAAGACAGTCTCTACAAGGTCAGATGCGACTGCGCAGTTACTCGAGTGGAAATCCCAACCTCTTCCGACCCCTTCAAATCCCTTTGAGCTCAGCGCCGAGCTGTCCGACAAACCGCCATATGGTCCAAGTGGCGCGTGCGAACCTGCATTCTTCAACCACGAGTCACATCCGAAGAGGGACGACGACGTTTCTTCGAACGCCCATGAGTCGCAAAGCCACCATATACTCGAAGAGGATATCTACCAACCGCGTATCGAGGAGAGTTATCCTGTCGCAATGGCGCCCCAGAACTGGGAGAAACATCAGGAGAGCGTTTATGATCCATGTAGCCCCCTCGATAGCACAAGGCATGGACGAAGCCGAGGACGCCCGTGGCCGTTGTCCCCCACATTCGAGGGATCTCAACCACGACTTTCCAAAGATGGCGCGCTAGACAGTGCCGAAGTGCTAGATCGAGTCTGTAGGGTGAGGAGATCACGCGGAGGGGCGGAGGGAATGGTCCCACCGTTATTGCAGAGCAGGCAGCGAGTCACCGTAAGGGGTCAGATTACTACCGTCCCTCAAGGCGTTATCGTCGGGTTGGATACAGCGCCCCACGTTCGCATTTCTTGTTGGATCCCCAATCCGGAAATGTGCAGGCTGCAGCTTCGTTTCTTCCCAACGCTTCCCGGTTTCGCGCTGCCCATGCAGAAATTCCACCCAGACCTCGGTAGGATGTCCACAATGGCTCGTGCGACAGCCTGTGTGTACTATATACGGTCTCTCGCGCAAATGGATAGTTTAGCTAGAGCACAATTATCGGACTTGTTGCCTCAATATTAATGTCGTTTCCCTTCAATGTACGTTATTAGTTAGCCAAAGTACGGTACAGTAGAAAAGCAGAAACGCGCCCTTGTAGTGATCACGTGTGGCAAGCCGATATACCCGACGTCCGAGCGCCAAGTTCAGCAGAATCATCATGAGATTGAGAAGATACCAACTGCAGTGCTTACAACGCTTACAGCTTATGCTTTCCATGATGAGCGCCGAGGGTCCTTCGAAATTGCACAGGTATATAAAGCTCGGCCATCCTCTCACACCGGCCTGTCGACCTTGATCTTCAACTTGAACTTGCAGGATCCTGTCTCGATGAATCCAACTTCCCCTCCATCCCCTGAACATCACGATGCAAAAGATGACGGGATAGAAAGCGCCTTTAATAGGGAACCTGGTCACTTTTGTGACTGCGAGACAGTCAAGCGCTGGCTAGTCGGAGTGGACGATGCTATAGTGGCGGAAGCAAAATGGAGAGACCAAGTTACATGCATATCTTATGGTACGGTTTTGGCCCTTTGTTACTTATTATGATACTGAATATGTCCTTTGTGTTGTGTTCGGACTCCCGACTCAGACCTCAACTGCGGTCATCAAGGCTGTATAGGGAGGAGGTCGAGCATGACATCGCATTCTCGCCCTGATGTGGTGCCAATGCATACTGCAGTGCCTCAAACATGTGAAGGTCCATATATTTGCTTGCTACTCAGAAGACGCTGACTCATATCCTAAATATACAGTTCCTGTCCCTCAAGGTGCCTACGATATCCGCAATAAAATTGATCAAAGCTATTAAATGCAGTTTCTTTTTTTTTCCAGATAATTTGATTCGCAGCGACGCTATACTCTACTCGCAAGAATTGGATCGAAATGGCGTGGATAGCTGTCCTCAACCCATCAACCAACAAGCCGTACCGGACGAAGCAAATCAAGACACAGCCAAACTACTTCAGCAATCCTATAGCTACACTAAACCTGCCATCGCCGATTTCAACCTGCAAAATGACTCTGAAAAGGAAAAGGAACAGAACCATGGATCTTCGGAAGGAGGTACGAAGCTTAGAAGGATTTCATCAGCCTCAATGTATAGAACTAACTGAACTGTAATAGACTCGAAAGGACCTCCTGCATGTAAGATGCGCATCCCTTCACCAGTCATGGGCTCTTGGTCAGATCAGATCTAGTTCAGAGATTTTGATGCTAATCAATTGTCCACTGTCCGTTTTAAAAAAAACTGAGCTAATTTCATTCTACGTTGTCCCGTTAGACGTAGACCGTGATGGGATACCCGGTCCGGCTGACTATCATAGATTCTACTGGTAACTGTCGAAACTTATGTTATGGTCACCTGTTCTGACTTCTTCATAGGAAATGCATGGAACTTAAAAGCGAGGTGAGCATTCCGTCGATTGCGCAGTTTAGGTATTTTTGAGCTCACATTTCCTGCTTCCGTTTCAAAGTTAATAAGACTCGATTTTGCGTTCCGATCTGTTGGCTCGAGTGGGCCAGGTATACAGGCCATGAATTCTATCAAGCTACAGCTGCGTAAACTTCGTGACTTATACGGAACAAACACGTCTGCACTCTTTCCGAAGGATGTAAACGTTGCGATGTACAATCGTAAGGGCTTTATTCTTGTTTCTGCAGGTCATTGACTCAAAAGAAACATCATGGAAAGCTTTTGCAACGCGGAGCCATTTGGCAGAACTTCCTTTGAGCTTCAGAGAGCTCGGACGAGCTCTTGATGAAACCGCTCGAGCACTACACGACTTTAACAGTGTCTATCACGATGAAAGGCTCATGCTACAGCTTTTCTCGCTGCATAAACGGTTCATGGTTAGCGTCATTAACTTTCCTTTCAAACACATGTTATCTCACCGGAATTCAGACAGAAGCAGATCTGATGTTAACTAGTAAGAGAACTCCTGACTTTACAACACATTCGCATGTTCTCACGTCTATGCTCTTTAGGTCAACGTACCTCTGATGAACTTAGCGTGCACGTACAGTCCTTACTGACTGAATGGGTGGAAAGTGCGGTTGAATCCCTGACAGAATCCATTAAAATATTTCATGATAGGGGTAAGCTTTGACTCTTCCTCATTGGGATGTCACCAGACCGAGTTTGACACTCTTCGCAGGAATACCTGCTGTCTTGTCGGCACAACATAACAGGTCTTCTCGGTATCTCAACTTGACAACTATCGGTTTTTTCCTTTCTGGCGTAACGGCATCGATGCTACAGCTTTCTGCAGACGAGACTACCAGTCCTACGGGCGTCGCCGCGAACACGTTTTTGTTCTCATCTCTAGTCTTTAGCATCGCATCAGCTGTGAATAGTCTGCTTGTCATGGGATGGCGCAAATCTATCGTGTGAGCTCCATGGTCCATCAATTATTTCAATCGCGTTTTAAATTTGAAACCTAGCCGGGAGCCAGACAGGTTCCTACCAGTATCTCTAAGGGCATGGTTGAACGCAGGGCCGATGCTTTCCCTGCTGATTTCCGGTGGGTTGTTTGCCACCGCCTTATGATTATTTGTCTTTTCCTCCGGCCAGGTATGTGCATTATCCTCCTTAATAGAGTGGATAGTAACTGCTATGATCCGATTAGCATTCAGTGACCACTGCAGTAACATTGGCATTCTCGAGCTTCCATGTATCCGGCCTTTTGATTCTTTCTGGTTGGTTTATCCTAGAAAGATGGAAGTTCCGACAAAATGCGGGCTCTATCGGTAGAGACCTAACGAGTGAATCTCTAACGCTCGCTATCATTGAGCGGGCGATTGGCTTTCTTGAGGCGCTGAAGAGCATGAAGCTACCTGCAGCTAAGGGCCATCTCGGAGTATTACAGGAGGAGCCACGGCGAGGACTGGAAGCGGGCTTCTCTGTGCAAGCCACGGGGTTTGAAAGGGAGCATGATTCTGAACTAGCAAGATCGACGTCGCATATCGTGTGGAACGCGTTTTCGGATGAAAAATTCCTTTTAAACAGTACATTTGTCTACGTCAAGGACATCGCTGATGATGAGTCGGAGATCCAAGTTGATGGGCATGGCAGTCGCGGCTCACAGAGCCCTGGAATCAAAGCCATGCATGACGGACGTTCCAGCACTCGGACCCAACGCAGACTCTATTTGTCTCGCTCACGCACTCGATCACGGTATTATTCCCCGACACCTGGAAGAAGGATGTATAACAGCGACGACCATCATAGAAAACCTCCTTCTCTGGAGTTATTTGAGGATAATCGATCGCGAGGTCGAAGACCTCATTATCGACCAGAGTACGAAGATGGCCAAAGTCTGGGTATGGGAACCCGACCAGTTCGTGACAGACGTCGCTCTCGCCCAAGATCAAGGTCTCTTTCACCGACGAGGGTCGTCGTTCAGACGATCAGAGAATGCACTTGCAATCATCTTTGCAGGCAATGCGGTCAACGAAGCTATAGAGACAGCTCGTATCCACCCCACCGTAGCATTCATCGTTCGGGTTCATTATCTCCGCTTCGTCACGATCAGCGGTATTCAGAGGATGAGGCCAGAGTGCGGCCGTACTCGTCTCCTCAGCCTACTAGTATGCGATCGGAGTTACGACGCTCGCGAACCCCCTCACCTCGACCAGTTGCTGTTACTCCGCCTCAGTCGATGCCTGTGTTTCCTTCTGCATCTGCGGCTTCCTCTCAATCGGTCGTCATCAATACAGATCTGCCATATCCACATCAGCGGACCCACGAAGATCAACGTATGATAGTAGTGGTCCAACCGAGTCAGCGATCTCAACGCTCTCGCTCTCGATCAATGTCTGGTTCACCAGCCAGAGATGGTCTTCACGCCGTCGGTAGTCGTCGAAGTTACAGGGATGACTCGCTCTCACCCCAACGCCGTCTGCATCGGGCTTATTCCGAACTGTCAGAGCACTCAGATCGTCCAACGCATCGTCGGCGTCGTTCCTATTCTCGTACCGTTTCTTCCTTTCCGCACCATAGGCGTCACCAGCAACTGGAAAATAAAGAAGCGGATCGAGGACGTCCGCGCTCACGGACACCATCGCCTTCACACCCTATTATTATCATTCGCGCATTCGGATCACTGCTTCCCGTTCGCCCGCTTCGATCTCGTTCCAGCTCCGATCGTCAATGATGACCCATCATCGTTCCAGCCTTCGCGTATGCAATCGCCGCCTCCTGTCATGCTTGGTGATCCGGGTTATGCGCAGCCGCCCACACAACCAGTTGTCATTGTTCCATCTACCCAAGCGCCCTCACAAGGGCCCTTGATTGTTCCGCCTCCAATGGCACATACTGGTTACGACGAAGGACGCACTCGTTATTCTCCGTCTCCTCCGCATACGCATATTCCGCTGGTGGCTCCAACTCAGCCAACAGTCATTGTTCACGCGCCTCCTTCTCGGTATATAATGTCTTTTGCGTTTCCGTGAATTAGAACTTACCGATTTTATAGGTACGAAGATGATCGTGGTCGCCGCCGTTCGCGTATCCCCAGAGTCAGAGTCGCTCGTGAAGGACGCTCAAGGTCTTCTTCATCCCTAAAATCTCATTCACCCTATGACGAAGGTACCCACCCATCCCGATTACGAAGGCCCGAACGTTCTCGGACACGATCCTATTCTCCGCAACGTGACGGATCAAGGCAAACGTATCGTGATGGTGATCGTCACGGGCCAAGACATAGGTCCCCGGGCGATCTTAGCCGACAGCGACCATCTCGTTCCCCGACGCGCTACGAAGGCGATTGCAGGCACCGGCGGCCATCTCGCTCCCCGACGTACGAAGAGGACAATCGTCCGGGCAGGCGAAGATCACCGTCATACCACTCTCGGAGGTCTTACTCCCCTGAGTATCACGAAGGGCGACTACATCGTCGTGATTATTCACTTGCTCGCCCTCTTCGCATGGTGATGGACGTTCATTATCCTCTGTCAATGCGTCCTTTACCTGAGTGTGCTCCACCAACCATTCCTCGCAGTAGTCGGAGCCAGAGTCCTTCTGACCGGACTAGGATTGTACGAATACCTATATATTCATCTCACGTTTCTACTGGACAGTCTAGGCCCGTCAATACGGAAGGCGATGCAGGAATTCCTGTGACTCACCCGGGACGCATCCCCTCAGAGTCTCTGATAGGTGTCGTTATACATACTCGACCTCGGAGCCTTTCACCAGAGCGAGTCGTGATAGGACTACAGCCACCAGAAGCTCCGACCTACGCAGGCCCTGAGTCAGCCTATGAGCCAGAGCCGCAACTCATACAAGTACCTACAACTGAGTCGCATCGGCCAGGACGCTCCCCTTTGAGGAAAGAGCGTTCCCCGACTGCTGTACGGGTGGACACCGGACGTCTTTCGCCGCGACCGAGTCATCTGGAGGAAGACTATCCTGAATCGCCTATAAGTGTTCATCCCAGTCATGGGCCGAGTATTGAAGGAACACATCCTGCTCGTCCACCGAGCCCACGTACTGCAATTCACTCCGCAATCTATGGCGTCAGGTCAGATACGGAGCCAATTGTTCCTTTAGCACCCAGTCCTCTGTATATGAGTTCGCCAGTACATAGGGGATACTATCCTTCGGTGGATCAAGATCGCAGTCATGGGTCTCGCAGGTCCAGCACTCGCTCACCGGTTTACGTGGCCGATCAAGTCTTGCAAAATCACGCACGTTATCCTTCACCGAGCCGTACAAGACCTGCGTTTGTACAGTTTGAAAATGAGAGACCCAATGCTATCCGCATACCTAAACCTCATCGGAGGTCACGCGGTCGGCGTCGCTCTGGGTCTGTGGAAAGGCGAGCTCGCCATCCGACTGGCCAGCAAATTCCTGATCCATCATATGGTAATGCATCCAGACATCGGGTGGGGCCCAATAGCGGCCAGCGTGTCTACGCGCAAAATGTCCTTACTCCTTTGAACGGAAACGTGCTTGCCGCAGCTGCATTCCTTCCTTCCACAATGCAGATGCATCCCTCAGCCTCCTTCGCTCCAGCTAATCAGCGACGGTCGCAGCACCCTAGTAGACGTTAGACATAGTCTATTGCAGTTCCTGATGCACAGACGACATAGGGTTGTACAAGTTTAATGCAATCACCATCTCAGTCTTGGCCGAGGGGTTTTGACTCAAAAGTTGCCAGTGCATGCAGTAACAAACATCAGCAATCCAGGAATGTACGTACCACTGATAGTCAGAATAGTCGCCCAAGTATCGTTGAGGCGCTTCTCGCTTTCGCGTTAGAGTTGAGCAGCGGAGTATTGCAGATATCAAGGGAGGGGGATGGTGCAATCAAAATATCCTGGTGTGTTGTTGTACTGGTGTTCACATGAAGCAGTCGAGAGTACATGCCTCGGATTTTCATTACATCTATTTGCTGCAGACTTGAACGCGCAATTGAGAAATCCGATTCAAAAAGTACGATTACAGATAACAATGATACACTATGCTATCCCGATATTACCACACATAAACAAGAAAAACACAATATACGCATCCGAAAATCCTTCCATAGACACCCTTGCTATCTCTTCAGCAAACCCCCAGGAGTCCCAGCCTTTTTCGACTTCATAAGTTCCTCTAGTGTCGGCTTCTTCCCCAACGAACTGCTTGACCCCGACGCGAAGATACCACCGACTTTCGCATTCGATGGCTTTCTCAGATTCGTTGCCTGATTTGAGGGGCGTGGCGAAGAGGTCTTTGCGGACGAGGTGGATTCTGATGCAGGGGTGGTTTGGTGAATTGAAGGTGGTGGCTTTAGCGGCAAGGACGGGTGTGAAGGCAAGGTTGAGGTCGGAGTGGATGCCTGCTTCTCCATCTGGCGGAGCTTTGCTTCAAGCGCGGCGATTTTGTCTTCTGTCCTACATCAGAGAGAATCATGAGTGTTGTTCAATGTAAATTTATCGAAGCACACTCACTTTCCAGGATGCGACGTCGCTTTTATGAGCGAGAGTGCTGTCGGCCGTTGCACCTCTCCGCGTCTATGATGCTTTCCAGGGCCAGTGGACGCCATCTCGTACGTCGGCGCTTGGTTCGCGTACGTCACCACCAGTTTTCGCCCTCGTAACAGTTTGTCATGCGCATTTACAAGTGCCTTCAAGGCATCCTGTTTGTCCGAACATTCGCATCAGTTCCAGATCTCGGGGTGAAACGTCACGGAGGTGACATACCTCCTTCTCCTTGTACTCTACAAAGGCATATCCACGAGGTTTTCCCCTGCTTGGACCAGACTTGTGGAAGAGGAAGTCGAGCTTCGCAACCTTGCCGAACTTGGCGAATACCTGCAGGAATGTATACCTGGAGTCAGCGTCAGATAGCTCTGCCCATCGGATTCATATCCCAGATTTCAAGCACACTATTCCCTCCTTGCACCGAGGAGCCACCACAGAAGGAGAGATAAAATGAGTGAGCGAGACTTACTCGTCAACCGTCGGGTGCAGGTTCCCGACGTACAGCCTGTTCTTGCTGAGTTCGCGCGGCGGAGCGGTCGGTGGTGGGCTCGCCGATTTCTCTCGTGTGGCTGGGGTATAGTAAGAGAGGTGAGAGTTGGATGAGGAGGCACCTGGCGTTTCGGAGAGCGTCGACATCGTGGTCGTTGGTCAAGGCGATGAGGGCAGTCACATCTACTTTGTGACTGTATACACCGTATTTACGTTACCTGTGACACGATATCATATCGCTTGCCGCACACCTCTTGCACTTTGCATTGAGTGCGATCATGACAAGCCGCACCAACGACGATTACGAGCGACGCAGAGCGCGTCAAAGCGGTGAGGCTCATTATTCTTACTCTTTTAAGGTCCCCGGCTGACCTCTGTTCCTCCTCATCCTGGCCGATCGCGCATGCGCCGACAACGACGACGCGGTGGTCCCGGGATGGCTCTCACTCAACACGAATGCCAAATGACAATGATATCGTATAATCACTCATCTCACTACACCTTGGAATGAATACATCCTCTAAGGGCGAAGCAGGTCGCGATCTCCTCGCAGAAAATATGAGCCTCGCGATAAAGATGGATACGCGGACGATGCGAATCGGCGGTATAGAGAAGCGCCTGGTTCTCGACACTCGAAGAGGACGAGGTGGGATGTTGGTGATCCGGAACGCGGGCGTAAAGAAGTGAGTTATCTGCGTTATCTTGAGACTCTTCTGGTTAAGATGTATTGAATGGACCGGATGTAGAGCCGAGCTGTGTCGCTTTCGCGAACTCGTTCTCCTTCAATCGACCACCGTCACCGTAGGCGTGAAGCCTCACATTTGAATGAGCGTCATGAAGTGAGTACAACTCATTCTATTTGTCTTACATTCATGGGCGTCTGAATTCTAACAATTGATTTTGAAGACAAAGCACAAGTCGAGCAGACGACGTTCTCGGTCGTATACGCGTTCGAGATCATCCTCCGAGTATTCTGATTCCGATTCTTCGTATATATCTTGCCATCGCTCTCGCCACAAGAGAAAGCACGATCGGCGAAGTCGTTCTTCATCTTCCGGGTCCAGATCGCGCTCTCGGTCAAGAGATCGGTCCCGGCACCACCAGAAGTCGAAAGACAAGGAGGGAAGAAAGAAGAGGCGGAGTCATCATAAGGATAAGGGCAGCAGGGGCAAAAGAAAGCGAAGCCATTCGCCGGATGAGAAGAGGAGTATACTGACTGGGAAGAAGGTATGTCGATTTCTCATTTCCTCTCATCAGGAGGCTTACGCGTTCTACTACCCCAGATCAAGATGAAGGTCCGCAAGTCTGCAGATGATCAAGAGAGGGATGAGAAGCGGGAGAAACTCTTGAGCTTCCTGAACAGCACTTTCGAATGAAGAATACAACGGTATCTATCATACTGTCACTGTCTTTTAGACTCGCCACTGAATGAGCTTGGTAGATCCTGGACGAATAGAGCGTTTATAAGGATTGCTTCGCTACTACCATATGATACTTATGAAAGTGATAGCAATCATTCGTGGAGCAGCAATTTGGGGGAGAGCGTCGGATACTTCCAATCAGTGAGCAGCGAAGCAAGGCTTGCGAAGAATTAGTAAAGAGCAGACTGTCTTTACTTTGCGGACAATGGACGCAGCATGCTTTGAATTTATCCTTTTTTTTCTGGAGATGAACATATAACTTTTCACGCACGCCGTGATGCGTTCCGCGAATGACCTTGTATCCGATCTCGTGAACCCGAGGCTGCCCACGGCAATGCTGCTAATGGGACAAAGCAGTGCTGATACGACCGCATCTTTGTAATTTCCACAGTGCTTACGCGACCACCTATTTGCTCCAAGATAAATGTCCACAGGACTGCAGATTATCAAGAGAACTGCGAGCAACACATTCGGACCGTAACGATAAATTTGTCACTGCGGCATTCTTGGCTCGCCGCTGAATCAGCAGGGCGGACGAATGATGTCTTTACAGCACAGATTCTAAGTGATTCTTAGGACGTGGTGGCGGATAGCCGTGGCAGTAATGTTGCGGAAGATGTCGGACTATCCTACCATCAGGTGTTTTTTTCAGGTGAATAATCGCATGGTTCCTATATACACTCCTTGCCGAAACTGGTATTTGTTCTACACAACTCGTCGAGCATTGAATATTATTTTCATTTCTCCTGGTAAGATTTGAGAGGTATTAATATTGCCTAGCTCAACAAATCCATGTAGCCGTTTCTTGATAAAATGCGGGGTAAATGCGGGGTAACGGGATGCGGCAAGGAAATCACACGGCTGCTAATTGGGAGTCAGCTGGCTGTTCTTGTGCTACCGTCCACTCAATAGGCTCCATACTACTATCTCAGCTGCCTTAATAATTATGTAGTTCGCTGCTTCCTCCGTTCCGTTCCTTCACGGGATCTCACTCCTTCCCATCACAGTCTCCACGCATCGCTCGCAAGCAACGACCTCGACGACGACGATAACGAGTCGCCAACGACTGACGAGTAAACACGACGATGTCGAGAAACGAACGCGAGGCCGTCTCGGCACAGGCTCCTGAAGCCAAGGACACGACGCTGGTTGTACCCAAAAAGAAGCAACCGTATCCGTTCTGGTTAGGAGGTGCGCCCCGACTTACTCCTGCAGCGCTGTGTTCATAATACTAATGCCGGCACGCGTCATTTACAGGCCTCGCAGCGACTATTGCCGCATCCATCACGCAGTATGTCTTTCAACCAGATTGAGCTTCTCGTCGCGTGACCAAGCTTATACCTTCTGCGTGCGTGTTTAGCCCTCTCGACCTAACAAAGGTGCGCCTGCAAGCATCAGGCGACAAGCGCATGCTCGCGTCGCTGCAAAAGACCGTGCGCACCGCAGGCGTGCGTGGTCTCTTCGATGGAATATCCGGAACGTGGATGCGCCAGATGAGCTACTCGTTATGCCGTTTCTGGGCGTACGACGAGAGCAAGAAGATTGTTGGGGCTGGTGCGTCTGATCGTACTACATAAGGGAGATTGGGGATATTAAGGATCGTGTTTAGGTCCGAATGCACCGGCGTGGAAGTTGGCGTTGGCCGGTAGTATGGGTACGTATATGCCCTTTAATACGTTGGGATGCGAGCTGAATTAGGTCGTTCAGCTGGAGGGATAGCTGGATTCGTCGGGAATCCGGGAGGTTCGTACTTTCTGCCTTTGCGCTATCCCGTGAAAACCTAATTCCTGGTTTCAGAAATCATTATGGTCCGAGGCTTCCTTCACATACTCCGGCAAACGGGACTAAACGAACGTTTTCTGTCTGATACTAGGTCCGGTTACAAGGAGACTTTGCGAAGCCGCCGGAGAAACGCTTGAACTACAAGCACTGCTTTGATGGTCTCTTCCGCGTACGTTTGCCATTTTCTATACTTCTATTGGAGAAAACAGATTCTCGAACTGAATGCTTGTCTTCTTGTGTTGTAGATGGTCCGTGAAGAAGGCGTATCCTCTTTAGGACGAGGGGTCGTCCCGAACGTTTTCCGTGCAGTGCTCATGAACGCATCGCAGCTCGCCTCGTAAGCACCTACCTACTCTGCTCGCTCCAAGGCATGCACTAATATATGTAATTGTCTTCGATACTCGAATTCAGATACGACTACTTCAAGTCCGAGCTCCTGAAGACGAAGTACTTCTCTGATAACATCTACTGCCATTTTACGGCAAGCTTCGCCGCGGGCACGGTTGCGACGACCGTCTGCTCGCCTGCGGACGTCATCAAGGTCCGTCTGTCCGCAACTTTCAATATACCTCTGAGCACTATTTGATACTGTGATGCGATACAATGCAGAGCCGGATCATGAATGCCTCTGGGCCAGGTTCCAACTCGACATTACAAGTGATAAAGAACTCGTTCAAGAACGAGGGCGCGCTGTTTATGTTTAAGGGCTGGGTTCCTGCGTACGTTTCTCCTCTCCTCTGATAAAGTGAGCTGACTCATTATATCTTCGACTGTTGAACAGATGGATGCGTCTGCAGCCGACGACGATCCTCATCTTCCTCACGCTCGAACAGCTCAAACGCGCCGTCGACTGGTCGCGTGGCGATTTATGAGGTGCATCCCCACCCACGGCTCTCTGGGACGACTACTGGTCTGATCATGAGCGGAGAGTCGATATAGGAGAGTGTATTGCATGCTAGACGTGTTGTGTGCCGCTGTGAATGTGACTGCATGTGTGTGTATGTGTGTGTGTGTATCTTCTTGTGTACCGTTGATAGTGATGTGCAGTTTATACTGATGGTGTTGTTGAGATGGGCATTGAGGTTCGGGCTTTTGGTGCGGAGAGCTGGGGACGGTAAACATTCATATACAAACGACTTTCGGAGCTTGTTTTATTAGATGTTTTTGTCATACACTTGTCTTGATATCTATGGTTGACTCCTCGTGATTTCATGCATGATGGGCTCTATGTCTACATAGTCAAGTGGATCATAGAACGGGCAGATTTGAGCATATTACGTCGCACCTATGTATAGAGCACAGTGCGCGAGCGAAGATCGATAAAAATATGCAGATTGCAGATTATAGCGAGAATGAGACACACGAACTATGTAGTCGAAATCTCCCACTCGATGTTAACACACCGGGCTGGGACACGCATCCTGTAAACCAAGAGTGGTCAGGGATGTTGTAGGAACACAAATAGCGGTCGGATGCTAATGGCGAGAGTCCGAATCTGGAGAGATTGATCCTTTGTAGACGAGCTGTGAGGAAAGATGCTTGATTCGTGGGACCCGGAAGCCTGGCAAGCTGGAGCTCCGGTTGTTTATGGGAGGAGAGAGGGGGCGACCGTGGACTTCAGCGGTTGTTTCATTATACCCAGAGCTTAGGACTGTAACTTCCAGGAGCCCATGGTTGCGAGTCAACGGTGACGCACTTAAATTTTGAAAACGGAGCCATACGGATAAACTGTAAAAATCATCCAGGGTCGTGAGATCTTCAGCTGAAAGGCCGCCAGGCAACTTGGAAGAAGACAGAACATGAGTCGCGTATAGTCCAAGTTCAGTACGTGATGAAAGCAGTCTTGATTCTGGCGAGTGAGATTCAAGTCTGAGGGAATTGCGATCACGGTGGGTGAAGATGAATGATGAAATCGCCAAAAGATCCTTCGCCCAGACTAGGAGCTAAAATTATCACATAACCCGAAGGAAGTCCAAAAGTCAGGATCACCGAACAGATCAGAGTCAAATCCTATACTACAGTATCTTGACTCCATCTGGGCTACCTGCTGGCCTTGGATCACGATGCTGCTAGGTAGAACCTGGAGGCTCAAATCTCACGTTCAACTTGAATAGGAAGTTTAATCAAATGGGCTGCCAGGGCTGCGGAAACGGGAACTGAGATGATATTTAATACAGGGTACGGAAGTCTCATCACTTCTCAACATTACCTCACCTCAAACCTCCTCTCTTATCCACTCTGCTCGCCTCTCACTCTCGTCCGCTCCAAAGCCTGCACCGCTTCTCCGAGTACTCTCGTGCGCAATCCTGCAGCACGAGTGCTCGTTATATTACGGTTATATTTATCGACCGCGACGAGTTCACCTGAGCGGGAAGCTACAACCAGTGGGTGGTGCAACTATACGAGGAAGGCAAAGAAAAAACAGAAGAGTCAGATGAAAAGGCTGCGGTCTCTTGCATCAAGGGCGTCTCGCATTTTGGCGACAGGGCAAGGCGGAAGAGATGTTGAGTGTTAATGAGCGCTGCTTAGATGAAGGACAACGATGGCTCCCGGGACTGCAAAGTCGTTCAAACAAGACGTTGGCATGTTTATTCCTTGGAAACTACATACGCAGGTGACACGAAGCGTTTACAGTGCGTAGCATTACGATATCATGTACATAGAGAGTTTCATTGGCGAAAACAGGTGAAGCCTTGAATGCGCTCCGTCAGGCGGAAAGCTTGGTCTTAAGTGCAGTGATGGACGGCGAGAAGAAGTACTCGCCGCCTTTTGACACGACGAATTCGCCTGGGAGAGTCGTGTTTGCGGACTGCGCGTAGATCTGGAGACCAGCGGTCTTACGCACCGCGCCGTTCAGCTGGCCAACTAAAGCATGCATATATCAGTATACAAACTTCTCGGGATGCAAAGATGACGCACTAATAGGGTCAAACCCAGGCGTGACGGGTTTCTTGGGCGGGAAATCGGTGTTGTTTGACCATGCTACGTGACGAAAGGTTCCATTAGTGTCCTTACGAGCAATGAAGTATTTTTCGAATACATACAATGCTGGACGAACTCAAAGCCTTGAGCGAGGTTGCTCTGGTAGCAAATGAAGGCAAGACCACGGTCGAGTTCGGTCGCGTTCGAGCGTGCTTCCTCATACGTCACTTCAGGTCCGTACGGAATGCTTTGACGGACAATCATGTGGGGCAACAACTCCGGCAAGCCAGCACCGGGCAAACTTGATAGTATCATCAGCATACAATATTCGCGGTCCAGAAGATAGTAGGAAAGCACTCGCTCAATCAAGTCGGCCCTCGGGTTCGTCTTGCGGATGTGTGCGGCAAAGGGGCACCTCGTCTGCTCAGTCAGGCTGTCCGAGAAGTCGAAGTTATTGTTGCGCTGCTTGTCCGCTGCGAGTCTCGGGCAATCCTTGGTCGGCGCAAGCTCGATCGGTGCACCGCTCTTCCAGCGACCAAACATCCGAGCGCCGAGCAGCTCACTGCTTTGTTCGCAAGGCATACACGGAATTCTGACCGGGTTGTCTGCAAGGAACTTGTCGAACTCCGGGACGAGCTGTTTCAGCTGGCGATATCTATACATGTGTCAATCAGCATAACGGAGATGTGAAACATAGTTGCAAAACAAACGGACACAAGGAAAGATCCGTTCTTCGCCCATGTCGGGCGGGTCACGGTGTCGCCCTCGGTGCCGCAGATGATTACACCTGGCGGGACAACGATCTGTCCAGGAAGATGTCCAGTCAAAGCATCGATTGCTGGCGATGAAATTCCGTCAAGGAAACCCTAAATATTGAACATAATGATGTCGTTAGCATTGCTTAGAATTGCTGAGAATTGAGGACTGACAAAATGCTCGTGGCCCTTTTCCTTGCCTGGCCGGACATGACCCTCGACCTTGAACACTTGCTTGATAGAGCTGCTAAGAATATGCTCGACCCTTTTGATACCCTCAAGTACGGTTTTGTTTGAGTCACCCGCAATCTGTAGAAAACAAGGTAAGTTATAGGCCGGAACTACATGGTAGATGGCAGCATACCAAGACAATGCCGTCGATCTCGTTCTTGAACGCATCGAGCCAGTCCGGTACGAACTTTCCAGAAGGGTCCTTCGTACCGTTGTCCCCAAGGTTAAAGGCGCTCGCCAGCTGTCCGGCATCGAACGAGGCATCTCCAAGGTCCTCAGTAATACCCAGCTTGAATTCAACGCAGAACATTCGTGAGCAACGAGCTCTATGAAATACGAAAGCCCATACCTTCTTCAGTCCCTGCGCAGAGAACGCGATGTTGATCCCAAGGCACTTGAGCAAGCCAATGGCGCCGCTGCTCTTGTGTTTTGCGATGTCAGAGCGCATCTTCTGTATCTGTGCAGTCGTTGTGATAGCCGGGATGAGCACCTTGAGGGTGCGCTTGAACACGGCCGCGTTCTGAATGTTGAAGAAGATGAAGTGCTCCGCGCGCTTGGGGATACCAAGACTGAATACGAGCATTCAGTAGTTATATCGACGAAAGTGATGTTTACTGAGGGACATACACGACATCACCTGAATTAACGGTGCATGAGTGAAGTGATACATACTTTGGAAGAGCTTGGGCACTCACCCTGAAGGTCATTGAGGTCCTGCGTAGTCGGCCAAGTATTGGAAGTAGGAGTAGACATGACGAGCGTTTATAATCGCTACTGATTGGAAGTAAAGAAAATTCGAGTGTTGGTTGATGAGAAATAGTAGACTTGAGGTGTCTGAGGAATACTGAGGCTAAGGATCGCGTTGCCTTTATACGTTGCAAACGAGCGCTGCAGCCACATCAACGAACTGTGGACCGCAAGATCCATACTCTGAGTTGTACCAGGTCGAGATTCTGTCAAAGGATCCTTCCATTCATGTCCTCTCGTGACTCTTCCTGGCTAGCGTGAACGCCCAGGAGGTCTCTTTTCCCGGAGAACCATTACAAATCCCTACGTCGCGAAAGGGTCCAAAGCTGCATAGCCCGACTGACAAGGAGGCCGTTAGTTGATCTCTGTAGACTTCCATCCAGCCTGCCTTTCGAGGTTCGGCGATACAACTTCGGCGAGAGCCGCAGTCAAAGCCGCACAACGCAGCCAGTAAGATTCCATGGATCTGAACGACAATTGAAACATTGTTGTTCCGCTTTCGAGTAGACGGACAAGAACGAAGAGTTTTTGCACGTGAGGCGGTAGTAGGTGTGCGCACAAATAATGGCAATACATCCACGCAAGTAAGGCCGATGCTCCCACTGAATCAAGAAACATTAGAATATATCGGCAGCCTGCTTTTTGACGTGTTTTCGTTGAAGTTTGACGCCGTGTTTATTGAAATTACAAATTGCACGGATAGTCGACCCTGGCAACAAAGTTTGATGTGCCCCGGATTAGATGGTACCGTAACTATTGATCCCTCGCGGTGGCAAGTGAGACATCTGTATGCACAGCAAAAAAAAACTTTGAGAAAGGGAAAAAAGTACGAAAGAGCAAGCAAAATGCGAGCGACGAGGAGGAAAGAGAAAAGTGCGGTGAACACTTACAGAACGTACAGATACTCATCATATACTTGCGATTGCTAGCATGGTTAGTCAAGTTCAACGAGATAATTAGTGGTTCGCTTACATACCTGATAAGGGTATCCATTGCTGCGTGTTTTCTCATTTACATCTCGCCTAAACCTCGTTGAATTTGCAGTGGACAGTCATCGAAGTTCAAACGAGCTGCCGATATACTCTATTAATGATCTTGCATAGTATGCAAAAGTCGCAATCCTGCACTCCAGTGTTGATATCAAAATACAAGATTGAGATGTGGTGCTTTATCCGTAGCTGCGTAATTCTGAATTCCGAGCGGCTAGTGCTTCAAGTAATAATTTTGATGATCGAGGCTGTCGAAAGCGCCCACCGACACCGATGTTGTCGGGAATACGCGCAAAGGCTCCTAATAGAGCGCTTCACGCCAAGATCCGCTTCATCTCCTCAACTTGTATCGACGAAGCGCCCTGGAACGGGAGACCTTGGCATACACTACCACAAGGTCGCTGTTTAATGGCACATATGTTTAGTAATATATAATTATAGGGCGGTGCATTGAACTCAACTTTGAAGTAATAAGCTGTCCGGACCCGTCTTAATCATCGAAGAGTCGACAATTAATCTGCAGAAGGTCCGCACATTCTTGAAAACACGCATTGTACCGATAGAGACGGGCGCTAAAAAGGTCCAGATGCGCCTCGTTGCGATTTGAATTCGTAGAGCAGCCGACCGCCCTGAAAAGGCTGTGTCCGCTGTAACAGACGTGAGCTAAAGGCTGTCTACATTGTAGATCGGAAGGCAACACAACGAACACAATGACAAGGCACGAAAAACGTCATTTTGACAACGACGAGGCATAGGATATGCTCAGTCGACGGGTGGTACATCGTCAGATCACTGCGCTATAGATTACGAAAACTATATTATAGGATGCGGTGTTGATGATGGATACAACGAAAGGAGTATAGCGGGAGCGCATCATGGCATGTTTCGATCTAAACGGGAAGATAAGGTGGATATCGGAGTCTCTGAATGCCCGGACGAGCGCTGAGTGTCCAGAGACCTCGAGACACAGACTCACTTTGAGTATACGTATACTAGCCAACGCTAGCCAGAAAAAATCACAGGGAAGACACGCACGTAAAGCATTATGCATGTGCTCTCAGAGTCGATGCGAATATCGGCTTGCTGAGGCGACAACGAAGGCGTTGTTCAAATCAACCGTCATCTTCTCCAAATGATAGCAGGACACTTGTCTTCGCCTTCTTCACCATTGGTACTTTCTTCCTTTTCTTCTGCGCCTTCTCTTTGACCAATAGTTCATCAAGGTCATCGCCGACCACCTTACGCTTCTTCGCGGAGCCCTTCGCATTGCCAGTTACCCCTGATGACGAGAATGACGCTAACCTCGGGTTTGCGTGTTTTCCATCACTTTTCGGACTGTTCCTCGATGTGCTGCCGTTCTTCCCAGATTCACACCTTCACCCTGTTCACCCTTCCAATCATCGGGAAGAGGAGGGAGTCTTCGCGCTGTATAGGCCAACCAAAGTCGGAAATAAGAACGATGCCGCTTACTCTGCAATCTAAAAATGTTCCATGGCGCACCTATTCTCCGCTCGTTATCTGCAAATTTCTCAGCTTCATGTGCAGTCAAGTGATTGCCTTCCCGTAGAACAACAGCCTGAGGTTTTTCATCCGCCTCGTCTTCACTAGCGCTCCCTGGGTCATCTGCCGGGCGCTGCGGGGGCTACGGTCTTCGAGGAATGGGTAGGCGCCCAGATACGGCTTGCCATCCATCAAATTCTTCTTCCTCGCCGTTGGACACGCTAGTAAATTTGTTCTTAGGCGCTGTAGGAAGACTGAGGTGTCTTGATTGTAGGCTAGACGTAATGAAAGTTGTTGACGAGTGAACTCCTTGGGCGGGAGCAAGCTGTCAGCGCGTTTTGTCGCGACGCGCTCGTCGCTGGCTGAGAAGCCAGCTGATTGTGCACCGTCATCTCAATTCAAATGTGAGTTCTTACATCCTTCAAATTTCACGAAAAAACTGGAATGTAAGCATTTCATATTCGGACAAAAGATCGCAAGCTACGTTACAGAAGCTCCCTATGAGAAAATGGCTCTGTACGAAAAGTGAAAGCAGTCAGCATGCAATTTCATACATAGAACTCGATGCCAGAATGACGAGGAAGGATCAGTCATCCAAGGAAGTGCTTGGTAGCCCTCATCACCGACGACCGCGCACCGCCACGCCAACGCACACGACGGTAACCCACTTCAACCAACAGTTTCTGGCTTCGCTACGGCACGAGGAAAAATGGCGGTGTGGGAGTATTCTATAAAGAGGGCGCTAGGGAGGAAACTGCGGATTACGGTAGTTTTTCCATCGCGCAGAATCGCCTGGCAGTGGAGAAAAGGAAGACAGCCAAACAAAAAAAAAGTATTACTCACGGACTCATGAGAGAGAATCCTCAGCAGAAGTGAGAGCAAGTAAAGGTGATAAGATGAGCCAGCTGACTTGAAGAAGGACAGACGGATGAAGGACACAAGGATCAGATGAAATGGCACTGGGAAGTGCATTGTGCGCCTCGTAGAACGCGAGTAACACGAGTTCGTTGCCTAAGAAACGTGCTCTATTCCTCGGCATGGCCATGTAGGGCAGGGAAGAGAATAAAGTTATCACAGAGAGAAACGGAAGAAAGCAACATTCGCCATGCAGAAAAAGACAAAGACTCGGAGAATGGAGAAACGAGAACTAAACCACTTATGGTCATTCCCAGTGCACGTGCAGTGCAAATGACTAATCTTCAAGAAGGGCAATTGTCAGCTCCCGTACTTAACTTTGGTCTAGTACCACTACCACGACGAGATGTCCGAGCCGCGTGTGCCTATTCCCAACCCTTCACAAGAGAGGTCATCATGTAGACGACTTCGTTCCCAAAGACAGCTACAAGATGACGACGATGCCTATCACACTTTCCATGCCGGCGTCCGTACGAGCCTATTGTAATCGAGGACGACAGCGACGACGACATGGAGATTATTGTCGGTCCCGCTCGTCCAGCGGCAGCTAAGCCATGTATATAACGTCCTTAATGCATGCTCACTCAGCCTGCTACGATTCAAAGATATTGATTATAATGAACTAGGCTAGTTGTGCGGCGTCCTATACGACGTGCGTTATTCTCTCCTTCTCTGTCACCACGGGACAATTATACCCCACCGGTTCTCCCTCTCTCTCTTTATGCTCGTGATGCAGTAGCTCTCCGTTGGCGCCGCCCTCCTGATTTTTCTGGTTTGGTGCGCCCACTAGATTGACCCTTGGCGTTTTAGACAGGCTTAAACACGCAACATTGTTTACCTCCATTGCGTAATATGCCGAGGGAACCACAAGTCGCCGTAGCGGAACCTAATGCTGCGCGCCATCCTGACACCGGTCTTGGAGGCGCCCTTTTCGCCTTCAATCGTCGCAATCAGTTTGAACCGGCGCGCCCCGCACTTCCACCCTCCCCAGCTGAGCTCCATGATGGCTGGCGCAATCTTTTCAATAATATGCGTTCAGGGGCTTATCGCATGGTTTTCAACGACTCAGTGGCAGTCCAGAGGCCCCTACATGTGGAAGATGAGGATGCCGCTGATTTGCTGGAGGCGCTTGCGCTGGATGCTGAAGAGCGTTAACAGGACCTCCATTTGACTATATCCACGACCGCTTGTGGATCGGCATGCACCTCCTCAGCGCTGATCACTCAGCCTGTCCCTTATTGCAATTTGCCACCGGGATACCAGAAGAGTGTGAATCATGATCACATCACTGTGAGGAAGAATCAACTCGAATTTGCGAAAAGAGATAGTGCATAAAGGGGCTAGCTGCTCGTCTTCGATCACGGTGGAACCTGTAGGCTCAAATCTCACGTTCAATAGGCAGTCTGATAGAACGGGCTGCAGCAATGGGGATGGCAAGGAACGAAGACAATCGATCTCACATCCAAGCGACCCGTTGTCCTTATGCTGTGGCAACCGTCCTGCTGAGCAAGTCGTCTGGGGACCGAACTCGTTGCCAGTGGACAGAGAGAAGGGTCGGTATTTGATTGATTTCAAACTTGCATTCAGGCTTTGAAATACTAGACAGGAGATTTCAAAAGCAAATCAATCATAGGTGTTTAGCAAGGTATCTTCATCACGAAAACTATCCGCGGCTGGTAGTGACATTTAGTTCTGACACGCATTAGGCAAGGATCAGCACTGCCTATATGTGGTTACAAGCACTGACAAGCAACCACAAGGCTTTCATTTGAATGTAGCTATCCACAAGCACTGCAACTCAATGTAATCATATAACAAGGCTCTTAACTTAATTGTAAGCTTGTACAAGTACTTTATGCACTTTATAATTAATTATATGCACAATAAAATTATTTGGATTTGAATACATTTGCACAGAAGGGCACAACAAGTCTTAAGCAACAATATTATTATTGTGAGCGTGCGAGGGCGAGGCTTAGCAGTGACGGGCACCTGCTCCTCATAGACCCAAAACATGGAGTTATGCTTTATGATGAACAAGAAATGATCAGACATCGAGATGCGCTACGACGAGAAGCAGAAAAAACACACCTGCATCTCGCCACCAGCAGTTGAGAAATTGGAGACCTGCCCTGGCTTACTGTAGCTCATGGACTGCAGATGCGAGTTCGGGAACTGCAGACCATTCATCCCACCAAATTCCCCTTGTCTTTGCTGGCCGTGGCCATTCATCTGCATCTGCTGCTCACCTTCGCTGCCCTCATGTGTCACATGCAAGCCAACTGCCGAGCTACTGTTTGAACCAGGCGCCGTCTCGAGCAGCCTCGGGATCTTGATTGTAGGAGGCGCAGGCGGGTAGAGGTCAGCTGGCATCGTCGGCGGCATCGGTGCATCCAGTGCGCTCGTCGAGCAGCGGTTCTGTGGAAGGACAAAGCTAAGCAGTCTGGGAACTAGGCTCTGGGTGGTCTGAGTTGGGATTCACGTGGAAAGCAAGTGTCCGTGTCCATGCCCATGTCCACCATGGTGCGAGTGCCAGTAGGAAGACGTGCTGAGCGGGCCCGATTTGAGAGAGGTGTGTCGATCGCAAGGCTTGCTCCTGATACAGAACCAGATGCACTGGAGAGTGAGGGCATCGAGAGGCTCAGTGGGAGCGAGAGCGTCTGACCTTGACCCTGGCCCTGTGATCCCTCCAATTCACTCATGTTGAAGTCTGTGACATCCACCATCTCAACTTCACGCACACTGCTGCACCCGCTGTTCGCATAGCTGTATGGACCATAGAGAGACCCGTTGATGGAGAGCGAGTCGAGCTCATTGAAGTCCTCCGAGTTGGTGGTCGGTGCAGATGAGGAGATGCTGGTGGTGCTGGTGGTGCTGGTGGTGGAGCACGAGGAACTGTTGCAGGCACGTGCGCCAGAACTGCGCACACGGCTGCTTGACTTGGTAGTATGGTACGGTCACAATGCTCCTTCTTCCCATCCTTCTCCTTCCTCACCTTCCCACCTGCCATCGACTCTGCCTTGCCCTTTTTCTCCTTGACAGTGCATGTGGGCTGATAGATGTACCAAGGATACATCTCTTCATGCTCCCTCTTGCGCTGCTTCGCAAGGTCGTCCCAGTACTTGTGTTCCTCCACGGAGAGCGAGTGCCACTGCTGGGAGATCGTCTTGGACAGGTTGGCCTGGCACTGGAGAAATTTTGTGGCAAAAAGAGTGCACACAATGGTGGTGGAAGCAAGCAAGGTGTAATGACATGTCACATCTTGATGTGTTTTCTAAGTCCAGGTCTGAATGTCTGAATGAGATCCGTATAGTTCATCTGTACTGGCCTTGCACTTATATTCAAGCATAAATAGTTTAGTGGTATATTGAGTTCCTTAAGCAAATTGTAAGAAAGAGGTCGTGAGTTCAAGACCACCCTGCAGCACTAAGAAAAAGAATAAAACCTGAGAAATTAAGAAACCTGAAATTTGAGAAACAGTTAAGAAAGGAAATCTTACAAAATAAGAAAAGAAAAGCAAAAAGCTACTTTTTCTATTTTCTTCTTGGTGTCACAAGTAATTACATGTGATTGTAGGTCTGGTAATGTCTGACAAGAATTGTGGAGGATTACAATCTCCATAAGTCTTGTGAGCTTTGACAAGTCTTGTGGGTCTTGTAAGAAGTGCCGACCAATGAAATGGGGTACAATATTACCCACAAGGCTTACATATAATTTACATATTTCATTTCTTACAATTAAATGTATGCAAATGTAAGATTTGTCTCGTTTTCGTGATGTTGAAAGCGTCCAGTTCTTCATAAGAATTCTCACAAGTTGTAGGTACCGAGTATGTAACTTAAGATTGGGCGGGTATTTCCCAAAAGAAAATTGAAACGTAAAACTCGACAGCGCAGTCTTTCGGAGTTTGAAAAAAAAGTTTGCATACAGTTGTCTATTGTTTGGTCCCACTAGTGTTCTGATGTTTTCAATCTGATGAGCTCGGAAAACAAGTGCACTCCCCATGCAGTATTATCGAGATGCATGGCCTAACATCATAAGTATCGGATTGCAGACGGCGCATCACGGATTCAAGAAGTATGATTTTGAGGCGGTGGAGATGGGCACTGGCACCGCTTCCGTGGGAAGTAAAGTCTAGTGGAATCTGCTCAGCACATGTACGTGAATACAACGTTTCAGCGATGAGTAAGCATGCTGAGAAGAGCCGTCAGCGATAAGGTTCAGACACATTATATCGGTGGCAGCCACTAGCTCGCTTCTAGGTTGTTTTTCATTTTCAATCGACTCTTGGACGGTATTCTCAAAAAGACTTACCGGTATCGAGTAGTAATATCGGAGCTTAACTTGCATACCTGTTCAGACGGTTATAAACTCGAGGGGCTTCATAGAGATGTCCGACGTCGACGTCAACATTAGACTGTTCTGCAGATGGCGTAATACGGATCCAAGAAGCACTTTTAGAGATGGTAGACTCAGATGCGATGAATTAGAGCGTCGTTTTTGCAAAGCCACATACAAAGTCTCTGAGTCGGAGTTGGTTTGTATGGCAGAAGCATCTCGATTTATGTGGACCATGGGCCAAGCATTTCGGCGAGAAATTTACGTGTTCAGAAACAGGCTGTTCTGTCGCTGTCCGGCCTGCCCCAAGCTCCGTACCGCTCGACCATAAATCTAGGCAAGAGCTGGCTCAAACCATCTTATGTTCGGTAGCTACAAGAATAAACCATCGTGAATATGTAGTACAATTCATTTTAGCAGAAGCGACTTCTTGTTCATCATCAAAAATATTCTCCACTTGCATGAACATCAGCAGGTGTCGTAGATCGCACACTAGAGCTAACGCGAGAAGCCCAGGCAAATACTATTAGGAGATGGAAATGCGAGGGTAATTACATGAAACGTATAACAGGAGCAAGTCGTACGAAGAAAGAGAGTATCGATATATCCATCGAAGTTTTATCCCACTTAGCAAATGGTGAGGAGCTTTCCAACGACATCAAGGCCGAGGGAGAGGATATCAGAGACGAGACTCAGGACGAGTGGGATAAGCTCAGCAAGAAGGCCGTCGACGAGTGCGAGGACGGCACTGATGAGACCGCACAGGCAGTCGCCCAGTGCGACGGAGACGATAACGTCAAGCAGGATCTTGACATCCGCGACGACAGTGAGGACAAAGCCAAGCGCACCGATAATAAGCTGTATGCCACTATGATCAGTGAATATTTTCGTTGAATAGATTATGAGTGCTTACGCAGAGGACATCGGCAAGGAGCTGGGCAACAACGGAAATAGCGACCTGGGCGGTGCCATCCACCGAACAGAGGATGACCGAAATATCCGCACCGACGAGAGCCTTGAGATCACCGACCGCATCACCAACGACAGAGACGATCTCCGTGAGGATAGGAGTAATGACTTCGGAGGTAGCGTTTTCCTTAGTCAAGCAGTCTGAATAGCAGAGAATCAGAAAACTTGGCTAGCGAAGACAGAAATTGCTTACTGAGGGCATCGACGTGAACTTTGACATCAACCTTGAGGTCGACAAGGATCGCCGCGACGCCCTTCGTTCCGCGAGCGTGGATGTCGGCCCTGGCAGCGGCAGCAGCGTCGACGTCAAGACGGGCGTGGATATCTGCCTTCGCGACAGCGCCTACGCCAGCATCGATAAGAGGAGCAGGAGCAGCACCAACAAAGGGCGCAAGAGCAGCGACGGCAAGAGCAAGGATATTGAAAGAGCGCATTGTGGAGAAGTTGGGTCTAAAGAGTGACTGGAGCCTGATGGGCAAGAGGGTGTGGGGCTGTGAGGAGCGAAGAAAGGAATATGAGACTTGAGAGAAGTCGTTGAGTCGGAAGGGGGGCGCAGGGGGAGGTTTATATACCCCATATACGTCCGTGTTTGTCATGTCGCGGCGTCTTCCACGGCGCTGAGGCGCATACGGGCTGAACGCGTAGTCGGCAATGCAGGAAGCACCCCAGAAAAGATCCGAAAAGCTATAATAAATTACGTTCCGTGCGTGCATCTCGCAGGCAAATCTTTCGGCTAGTGCGGCGCCGAGCCAACAACCGCTACGCGAGTGTGATGGTCAAGGGAAATACCAACTGGGGAACAAACCAAAGTTCGAAGGGAAAAGTCGGCAAAGGCATTTGAAACGTTCGGACGTCTAAGACAGTGAGATTATCGTTTGCGAAGGCCGTCTGCCTTTTGAATACGGCTCCTTGTCGACAGGAGAGCAAGGCACGGAACCTTCTACGTCGCTCGCTCCCTCCGAGAAAGCCGATGAGGCGCTTGCGCGCCCTAGGCCGTCGTTGTACACAAATTATCAAATTTACACCAAGGGACAATGTCATTCTCATGAAGTCCGTCATTTCAACCATACCAGTATTGCTTGTGTTGTCTTGATGAAGCTCGAGAAGTCTATAGAACTAGAGAAGTGCCTTCAAGCTTCAAGCTTCAGGCTTCAGGCTTCAGGCTTCAGGCTTGAAAGGAGCTTAGAGCGGGGGCGAAGAACATCATAACTGGGCCGATCCGCGAATTGTTCTGTTCGCCAAGTCCGTATTGAACCGCATCGCTTCCGAGCCCGATGACTGACCATGTTGTTTGTTTCAAGAGAGCGAGCATGGCGGCTGGCACGGAGTCGCTGATAGATGGACTCACGGAAGTCAAGAAAGAAACTACATGCGTCGTTGTGAGAGTTGAAGGAATTTTCTTGGTTCAACTCGCGTAAGGTTTACAACATGCAGTGATAGGTACTTACGTAGGGTCCTTACGCAACTATTTCCCGCGATCATGCAAAACTGTACAGTTTATATGACTAAGCAAATTGTCCAAAAAATCAAGCACACTAAGTCGACGTCTAGCAACTCCTCAAGACACCTCGTACCTCAAAATGTCGAAGCGCGGTCAGTAAATTTAGTAAACATGTAGAGTGTTGCAACCTTACTGATGGGATCTGGATTTTTGGCGGTTTCCTCGTTGCAATTGGCGCTGTTGAATTCCGATTCGACGTGAACGAAATTATGGATTGCATGAACAGGTGCAGGTGCCTCGGGCAACAAGTTCCGTATGTCGCTCGGTCTACCGACCGGTGCAGTCATCAACTGCGCGGACAACAGTGGTGCAAGGTCGCTTTACCTCATTGAACCGTACGGCTTCGGCGCGCGTCTTAACCGTCTGCCTGATGCTGGTGTTGGCGACATGGTTGTTGCGTCCGTCAAGAAGGGAAAGCCGGAACTCAGGAAGAAGAGTGCGTGCAGATTTAGTGGGATTGTGCGATTTGGATTTGCCAATGCTAATGCCTTTTTTTTTTTTTGCTTCATTACAGCGATGCCCATCGTGATTGTCCGTCAGCGCAAGTCATGGCGTCGAAGGGACGGTGGATTCCTCTATTTCGAGGACAATGCCGGCGTTATTGTCAATCCCAAGGGTGAGATGAAAGGTTCCGCCATCACTGGGCCCGTCGCAAAAGAATGCGTACGTCCAATGTTTATTTATTTCATGAATCGCTTCCACTGATATGCCTTACCTCCTAGGCGGATTTGTGGCCGCGTATCGCCTCGAACGCTGGCACGGTCGTGTAGAAGCTTTTACTCGGCGCTCGCCTTGCATTCTCTGTATTTCCTTCCTGCATGCATACAAACGTGCTTTCCTCCATCCATTCCATCCGTGTGTCGTCCTGTATAATCCTTGTGCATGTTTCATAACTATGCGATACCTGGAAAAAAGGCAAACCTGTCTTGACTCTACCGCGCAGAGTTGCTGAAAGCCTAGAATGCTCCTGTCGCCAAGCTCATCAAATCTTCAATTGCTCGAGTTTTGTGACCGATCTCATGTTCACTGGCTAGCTGCTCTGTTCAATGTCATTAATATTGATCCTCGGATGGATGTCTTTTGCCCTGCCGACGCATATTTTTTCCCTTTCTTTTCGGCTCATTGTTTCTCGGATCGTGCTCGTCCATTCCGCGCTTATCATCTTATTTCGAGCTAAACGCATTCTTCTCCGCAGCACTTCCATAATTACGACGCCGCGCAAAGAATATGCCTAGAGCAAGCAGGTTCTTGCGCGTAGTCTCTTTGAAACCACTTCCATCTCTTATGGAACATGAGGTCGATGGCTCGATGGTGAAGGAAGCGTTTCCCGGCGGCCGATCCTTGCTAATGGACTACGCAGAATTCTAGATGCATCCGGACTCTTACGCCGACGTGGAACTCGTGAAACGCCAGGAGTTCCAGACACACGCGCGCCGTTCGCTAGCGGGTTACTAGAATATGTTGCGTGTGCATGGTGGAGATCTCATCTCTGGTAAATGCCCGCTCTTACCCATGGCCAGAGATGTTGTCAAATCACTTGTACTCATGTATTGATTATGGCGCAGATATACATTTCATTGGTAAACGTGACAATGCTAGCGTTCTGAACATGCCGCACCACTCGGACCTCGGCCTTACGGGCCTTATCTGCGACACCAACCCCGCGACTCTGTTCGATGCCAACTCATGAGTTCTTGGTCTGGGGGCCACAGAGGGCTCTTACTATACGGCATTTGTTTATCTTACTTTATTTTGAACTTGGCCGCACTCGTTTTTGATTTGCAATGGTAAATGGCGAGCTCCTCCGTGAGGATTTTCGTGAGGACCAGGAAAGTGTGGCGCTGTACATTGACATTGAGCTCGTCGACGTAAGTAATGATCCACTGCTCGCGTGAGTAGCTCTGACATGGAACGGCATTTTAGATGAGCACTTGCGAACCCGTCTCCAGCGTTTACATCGACATCTGGCTCGGTAAGAGCTTAAACTTGAATACCACTGTGTGTAGTTCGTCTCAGGCCGAGGCTTGAAGCAAATATGATTGAAGTCTACAGTGGCGGCGTCGCTAGTGGAAACGGTATGGACTCGGAAGACCAGTTTGGTGAATCTGAAAACAGTCTTCTACTCAACAGCACATGCTGACCTTACTTCTGCAGAGCAGCACCTTCCTGCGGGGTCTGTAGCGGATCACGCGCGCGGATTACGTGCAGTTCGTAGCCATTTTACCGTGACACTATGTCAGACCCGCGGCGCACGTCCACATCATAGCGCAACAGATGGATGGCACACCAAATGCGAATCAGACATACAAGGTTGGGACGGTCTCTTGGTCTCACGTTTACCAGCTGTTCTTCTGCCAGGACGCCGTCGAGGAGGCGTCCCCGTCCAACAAGAATACTCAGGCGATTAACGAACGAGGAGGACAGTGTCCTTGCCACTGAGGCGGTGAACATGGATCAGCTGGCAAGGTATGTCCTTCTTGGAGATACAGTTGCGGATGGCTTCTGGCATAGATTTCTTTCGGTATGGGCGCAGCCGCGTTGCACGCTGTCGACTCCGTAATGACGTTTACGGGGAATGGAAGACTTGCGAGCAGCAATAGTAACGGTGAATGCGAACATGGCGTATGCACAAACCGCGAGTGTTCCCTTGCTTTTCGTACTTGAAGGGGCACGCTGCTCCGAGCAGCTACAAACTGCTGTTAGCGAATACCTGGTCAATTTGAATAGGAAGATTTCTCATTTTCCTGTTGTTGTAATAACGAGCTCGATCGTTGCCGCGAGACGGCTGATCAGCTGGTTTTGACTTGATAGGATCCGGCTCTCCTTTTTTTTCATCCTCTTTCCTTAACATTCCGCGCTTATTTTTACAGTACAAATAGCTAGTTTACGAACACATGTACGCTATCCGTTTGCCTCAGGAGCCCAGCAAGTCAAACGAAAATTCCTAGCCATCCCCGTGTCACGTGTGCTCTGTAGTCGCGTCAACACCAACTTCTTCACCTGTCTGCTATATGTTTTCGTCGCGTTGGACAGCTCGTTGAATAAAATGCAATCGGAGTTTGAACATATACGCGCGCTGGGCGCGTTCAGTCACATGATGCACGTTGCTCCATCTCAAGACATCCATGACTCCGACAGTTATGGTCCTTGATACCGCAACTTTAGCGGGGTAAATCGATCTATTATGGCAGCAATAGAACCGACGAGTCAGGATTGAGACGGCGGTGGTCTGGGCTGCCACATAAAACTGCTGCGAGCCACCGCCGAAATGCTCAGGCCTTCTGGCCCAACTACACAGACTACACGAGGTGCCTTTCGCATAGGAAAGCTATTCAAGTATTCGAGTCCTCGTATGCGTGAGTTTCCATTCCTTCGCGTTGTGCCTCGCCTGCAAGTAGATCTGTACTATGTAGTCGCTGACGTGCGTCAGATCATGGTAACGGATCTGTACTCGGGTCTCCTTGATAACTCAAAGTCAGAAACCAGATATATGTAATATTAATGCCATGCATCGGGTAACTTACCTCTCAATTTTCGTCATAACTCAATCCAGTTTGTATCCTCCGGCAAGACCCGGGGAACTGAGGAAGGCGCTGTTAACTGTATGCTGTTGCTTCTCTGGCCTTACACTTTCGCTTACTTTCATGGCCTGAACGCGTATTCTGCAAAATTTGAATATCATTTCTGCTGTGTTCTCTCACACTGAATCAAGTCACCGTAGTACGCCTCGCTGTTCTCAGAAAGCTGAGGTAAGTCATGGGTATAAAGGGGAGCTGACCTTTCGACACTGAAACAATCTCTCCCTCGATTCCTTAGTCGCAAAATCTGCAGCTCATCATTCTTCTCAATTCAATTATGTCCTTCGAGCCTACGAGAACAGACAACCTTCAAAGGTGAGTAGCCATGGTATACTATCTCGTCTTTCATGCGATACACTGAGTCTCTGCCCAAGCAGTAAACTTCATGTTTCTGGCGACTTTGAAGGGCTACAAGCAGAGGATCTCAATGAAGGAGCAATCAGTCCAGATCAGATGCCCTTCGATGCAGATGTTTTGCTTAGTTATACCGACTCCTGGATGAGCCCTGAACTACTCAACAATAGCTTTTCAACTGGAGACAACGAGCTGGGGCCTACACAACCTGAATCTCCAAAGCTGGGTGTAGGTGAATGCGGTTCCTCGATGAGCATGTACATTTCCCGCTCATTTTTCTCTTGTAGTCGCGTTTTGACCTTTGGACTAATAGTTTCCTGTTCAACGAGATGCTCAGTATTCCAATGGATCCAATGGATATAGAGCTTCCTCAAAACTACACTTGCTTCTATGACAACTATCTTGCTCAAGCTTCATCGATAGTGAATGACTCTAATGGACCTGGACTTGACTCCCTGCCGATGCTTACGTCTTCTCCTTGCTTTACGTCTCTTGGCACTGTCCATCTGAGTACTGAAGACAAGCAAGTTTTGAATGATTTGCTACTACTGCCTTCGCAAGAATTGTCCCAAGCCAAGGCTCAAGGTTATGGAAATAAGACATATGCGTTGAGGTATGTGATGTAATTTATGCCATGATGAGCACTTTACTGATTCTGCTTTGATCATAGTCCTCTCTCTGTTCAAGGACCCGCTTCCTCGAGCGCCGCAGGAGACAACGAAAGCAAGCCTTTCTCCATGAGTCTACTAAAGCAGACTCATATTATCTGCCCTTTAAATGACTGTGCCATGCAAATCCCAAACTTCCCTCTTGATATCGAGACCCATGTGCGTGTGGACTGCATATCAGCTTCTGTTCAATCTCTAAGGAGGCAGACAAATGCAACTGGTTGTCGTCTGACAACTGAGAGGTTGGGTCCCCGATGTGGTCTTGATTTCGTATGCTGCTCATTTCTGGAGGGCTCGGATTGTCCCAGGCCGGGAATGTACACGACACCAAATGGATGGGCGAAGCACTTGGCAAAGGAGCACGGAGGGTGGTACAATAAGTAAAGCGATTCTCGTATTCCAATAGCCTTCGAGCCGTATTCAGGCAAGATTGGATAGCAGCATTTGGTCCTTCATGTATCAAGAGCTAACTAAGAATGGCGACAAGGGGGGATTGATACCCAATGTTCCTACGTCTGGAGCCAGTGAACCCAGATCCGATTATGAGAAATGCTCTTCAATGAAACTCGTTACCAGCTCGGTCACATATAGTCCACTCTCAATTTATTCAGACTTGTGCATCGGACTGCCGATTGATGACCAGTAACAAATATTTGATCATCTATGCAGCGTCTTTACAAAGCAACGCACGTATACACTTTACTTATTAATTCTTACGATGAATTTCACGAGACATTCACCATCCACGAGCCTTGAAATCCTCTATGGTGTCTTTCGTAGTCGTCAGCTTGTCGCGGAACTCAATCCCGAGCACCGTGCGCGCCTTCACTGAGATGTATCGTATCTTATATTGGAAGGTTTTCCCAACGCCAGGTGTGCCCGTGGGGATGTCGAGTCCTGAATTGTTGAGCGCGTTCGCCGCGTCGACTGTATACGGTCATACATAGTTCAGTATGCTTTTTGAAGAACGAAAATACAAGCACGTACACCAATCCTGCCAGATAAACATTCCGCTGCTTAAAATGAAACGCTGTCCGCCGGCCTCGGGGACCTCGAGCGCACGGACGTGGCCAAGCGCAACATCACGCACGTCGACCCACCCGCCCTGCACGCCCGCGAGGTCCTCAGGGGATTTGGTCTTGGAGAGGAGTGCCTCATAGAAGAGCGCCATACTCGTGCCGAGAGCAGAGGGAGAAGAGACTTCGTTTAGGACTGGACCGAAGACGAAAGGTGGGCACAGCGTAACGAGATCCCAAGTCAGTACGGAGGCATTTTTGGCGGCAAAATCCCACGCAGCTGGAGTGAAGACAAGATTAGGTATATGGTCGAATTAATTGACAAATAGTGAGGATGGGATACGCACCCTTCTCCGCGAGCGTTTTGGATGCACGATACTTGCCTGGCTGAGTCGCTGCTCTTCCTTTTTCGCGCACTTCGACGATGCTGCCCTCGTTCCAGTTGCTCTCGTCCTGCAGGCCTGTTGCATCCGGGTTCGAAACGGATGCACACGAGGACGTCACCGCGACGCGCTTCAGTTGCGAGCCTCTATCAGAATGGGTCAATATGAGATCACATTCGAAGAAGTTTCGAGAATGCATGTATTGGGTGGCACTAACGCGTGTTTGAGTGCAGACTCTAACATCCCCACCGTGCCTTTCAAAGCGGGTTCGATGAGCTCTGTAAAGTGCATCATTGGCAACCCGAGATGTTTATCGCTTATGTTAATGCCAACACTCACCATTCGGGTCATCCGCATTAAAGTGGAATGGAGACGCCGTATGCTCAATGGCATCGACGCCCTTCACCGCCTCGTCGAATGCACCAGGGGCCGTGATGTCCGGGACGATCACAAGTTCCAGCTTATCGCTAGCCACCTCGTTCTTAAAAATCTTGCGAAGATGAGCACACTTGCTCTCCGCACGCACGGTCCCGCGCACGGCATATCCGCGATCGAGAAGCGTACGGACAACCCAGACGGCGATGTATCCATTCGCGCCAGAGACGAGGACCTTAGCGGGCGGTGCGACAGCTGGCATATATTGAACGGTTTCTTTGAGACAGAGGAGGACGTGAAGAGCTGGACTTTTATACGGACCGTCGCTGGGATTGGTAAACAGTTAATAAGCACATAGAGCTGGGTACAAAAATTCAAGAAGTCACGTGGGGAATACAATATGATCGACACCGTGGTTTCTCAAACTTTTGTGTTCATGCCGAGCCTCCAAAACACTAAGGCCCCGTTCGGACATCGCCACTTTTGGCCCGGCCTCCCGCGAAATTTGAAGGCCGAGTCTTTCCCCACGATTTCCGGAGACCACGCGCATGATTTGCACCTGGTAACCATGGCTCAGTCTTTATTTTTTGTCACTTGCGTTACTATCTTATTTATGTAATCATTTTTCATGCTTTTGTGAGCGGCCATTGCATGCCTGCCTCTGCACCCAATTCTCGTGCATGCCAACTGCAACCCCATAGGCCCTACAGAGTGTCCTTTGCAACTATTTAACAGCTGAGAATAATGTAAATGTCTTCACCCATGTGCGTGGGTCTTGACATTGGATTGCATGAGACAGCATTCCATAAATGGAAATAACTTTATTTGTTTGTTATGCAATAATGCAGACAAGTATTCCTGTGTATAAGCATTGGCCGATATGTCCACCAAGGCCAATGCTTATACACAGGTTCGACTGTTGTGATAGCTGAGCTTCAAGCAGGATGACGAATATTAATGCGCGGCATCCGGTGCTTTCAGGCCAAAGGGAGTAACTATGACATAATGTGACTATGTGTGACTACCTTTTTCCCATGACCTTGGCTTTCTCGCATCGCTCGGTCTTTGGAGGCCGGGCCAGAAATGGCGATGTCCGAACGGGGCCTAATAACCGGATGGAAAGCCGAAATTAGAAAAAAAAAATGAAGGGTAGAGACAATATTTTACAAATTATGTATAATACGGTCGTTGCAACACAACACGAAATTTTGAGCAACCGCTGCGCCGATCATCTTACAATATTCACGTGACTTCCTGAATTTTTATACCACCGTAGATTCTCGATGGATCGGGATGAGGTCAATGTGGGCGGTTTTACCGGAAGCGGCAAGATTTAGAGTTCGCTTCCCACTAAAAAAGCAAGAAAAGGGGAGATAAGTTCCAGGGATGGGTGAGAAATACTAGTACTGCTATATATCGACTTGAAGGGTGCATACTACCATAATATTAATCATTTCTTTTTCTAGTTTTCCAAGCTAAACTGATCAATAAAATAATCATTAGTGTTTTCTGCTTTCAGTCTTCCACTTAACGAGAAAATATTGATACTTCAATATCCATGGTACTCTCACCGATACCCCGATGGACTCCGGGGCAGAAAGTTCAGTATGACATAACCGCATACACGTCGCAGAATTCATACGAGTCACCCAACAACAGGTGTGTTGATGACTTGCCTGCCTCGGTACCGACAGGTAGGCTGATTTGACTGGAATGCTGCAGCGTCTGACAAACCAACTGACAGACCCGTCATTTGGCACAGAGACTCGGATGCTTGAATGCCGGATTTCACGGACGTACAAATATGCGTGTTGCCTCGTACGGAAGGTGGCTGTACCACCACACGCGTCCCCATAACCTGATCATGAGCTACTCATAAATAAAATCAATACTTCTGAGCACGCGAGGCCGACTTCTTATGCCTTCCACCTTCGGTCTTGATTGAGCTTCCCCTGAAGCCCGGACAAGAAACAAGAAAAGTGCAGTCGCGAGAAATTTGTCTCGCCCGGAGTGTGCATCCTTTTCGTCCACCACCTGTAAGTACGTCGTGTGTCGACCAGCTTATACTGCTTGTCGATACCAACAGTGAACGAAATACAACTGTGGGAAAAGGGTTCAAAGAGATGTGCCTGTGTATTCTATCTCAATTCACCACCAAGTGAAGATCCGTCAAGGCGTGAAGGCCTGCGATAAGAACACCGATCGATACCACACCAAACCGAACCGCGGTTCGGTTCGGGAGTTCAACCCCGGTTCAGTGGTCTGGTGAACCAAACAACGGCAACTATAGCTCTCGGGCCCGTCCTAAGTTTCATTTGGTTTCTGTTTGGCTGAGTGCATCATGTGGGAGCCACCTATGCTTATCCTTCACTGTCACGGTATCGTATTTTCCTGAAGAGTCTTGTTGAAAGCCGCTATCACGGCTCTGTACAGGATGACTTGATTCGCCGGCGTAAAGCTGGAGCCAAGAAGATGTTCATCGGACGCTGACATAGCTGCAGCCGTATGCCGCGTACTCGCGTCGTCGCGGAAAGAGGCAGGCTATTTCTAAAAAAACCTTGTCAGCGGAGGATTGCAGTAGGATTGCTTCCTTAAAGAAACAAATGGCAACTGATTGGTATTGGTCAGATCTAAATCCACATAGACAAAAGGAAACTCAGTCGTTGATGACATAGACAGGCAAATCTCCAAAATCAAGCAACACACTTACATCTGCGGTCTAGAAACTAGATCGTTCTCGCTCTTTCCATACCTACTGGCATGAAGTTGGAAAGCTCTGAGGCGCCGACCCGGACGACTTGACTACAGCGACGCGAAGTTGCTAGGAAAGCCGTGCAAGTGACCGGTTATACTAATTGCCCGAAATTTCCGTCAAATCGCATCGCATCTGATATCCGAGACAAAGTATTGCGCACTTCATTCCGAAACTCCGTGCTGGTGGTGTCATAGCTGCTGTCATCAGTCACTGTTATGCGGAATAACCGGGTCGGAAAGTCTTACTTACTAATAAAAAGTCCGGCTGAATGTAGTATATAAGCGAATTCCGCATTTTCGCTCAAGACTATCTCCCAGAAGCCCTAGTCCAAACAGAAACATGCCAACTGTCGCACCTCCCGCCAAGGTTCTTGTTTCCGGTGCGAACGGGTACATCGCCGTCTGGGTTGTGCGTGCGCTTCTTGAGCAAGGGTACGCCGTGCGTGGAACTGTGCGTGCCCAGAGCAAGGGAACACACCTCCTCAACCTGTTCAAGAAAGAGGTGGAAAGCGGGAAGTTTGAGCTTGTGGTCGTGCCGGACATCACTGCACCTGGTGCATTCGACGAGGCGGTGAAGGGTGTCGATGCAATCGAGCATACGGCCTCACCATTTCATTACAAGGCACAGGACCCAAATGGTGAGTGAGACATGTTGTACAACGCAGTCACGACTGACAAGTATTTTCAATAGAGTTGATCGAGCCTGCCGTGAAGGGTACTCTCGGCATCTTAGAGTCTGCGAGGAAACATGCGTGAGTTTAGTCACAAGGCTACTCCGATGTCGTTCTAACCTCAAGAGAATCCGCAGTGGGCCACAACTGAAGCGTGTAGCAGTGACGTCCTCAGTCGCAGCGATCTACAACGCGAAAGATACAGGACTGCTGAATGAAAGTAAATGGAATGAAGCAAGCATTGTTGAGGTGCGAGAGAAAGGTCGGGCGTCAAGTCAGGTGGATTGGTATCTTGCGTCCAAGTCTCTAGCAGAGAAGGGTAAGTGGTCAAGTCTTATGTTATTCGTCTGGTGATTTTCTTGACAACTCCTTCGCGTCATAGCTGCGTGGGACTTCGTCTCCACAAATAGATCATCGCTCACATGGGACCTTGTTACTCTCTTGCCGTCCTATGTCTACGGACCCCTCCTGAGCGAAGTTTCCTCCCCGTCCGCGCTCGGCACGAGTGCCGGACTCTTCTATGAGGCACTCCTTTCTAAGACCAAAACTCCCGAGGAACTCGCGGGTGCGCAGGGTGGGTGGGTCGATGTGCGCGACGTTGCACTTGGCCACGTCCGTGCGCTTCAGGTCCCCGAGGCTGGCGGTCAGAGGTTCATTCTGAACTCGGGAAGCTGGATTTGGCAGGATTGGTGTACGTGTCTTTGTTCTTTCTCTTCACGTTGTATTCAATTTTATCTTCGAATACAGTCGACGCAGCGAATGCGCTCAACCTCCCAGGACTTGACTTCCCCAAAGGCACGCCTGGCGCCGGGAAAACCTTCCAGTACCAGATTCAATTCGACGCGTCAAAAACGCGCACGGTGCTGGGGATTGAGTTCCGCGATAAGCCTACTACTACGGAGGACAGCATTGAAGACTTCAAGGCACGTGGATGGTAAACGCATACCTGGGCTGGGCTTGAGCGAGGCTTACTAGTACGTCGGGTTAGAAATGTAATTGTGTCAGAATTAAAGATTGCTTCGAAAGTATTTTTGTACAAATGCATTGGCATTCAAGTCTCTTGAGTCTGCGCCTTCTCGGGCGTCCAATCTTGCCGATGAAAGGATACAGGTCTCTGAAAGGATCTTACTGATGTGTCTTTGCTTCGTCTTCGTAGCTGTTTGATTATTTGTATGATCCTTGGTGATGAGATAGATATACTTGCCGAACGACCTCTAATCAACACATCCTAAGAAACTCAGTCGTGCTTGGTAGACTCCTCATTTCATTTCGTGGACCTGCTGCTGCGGGGAGGAACCAACGACGTACTCCGATAGAAACAAATCAATAAACGCGGATAGGACAATACTGCGGAGACGCTCTCCGTTCGGTACAAATCAACGTGTGCGCAGAGACGTGCAGGATTCGAGGGGACATCCACTAATAAAGTTGCGGTTAGTAAAGCAAAAGCGAGAACTCGGTCCAAAGCTTTTGTCTGAGTAATTGAAAGCCTTCATGAACTTGACCGTGAGGTTTCGGCCTTATGATGCAGAGTTAAGCGAGATTTGACAATCAAGTATGCTTGAGTCAAAGACGAACATAGGCATAATGAAAGACGAGATACGGACTAGTTACGGAAAAACATCGTGCCATGAATGCGGGAGGAAGAACACACAAGAGAGACTTTGAACCCGGGACCCCCGGCAATACCAATTGCGCTGTCCATGATCTGGATAATTTTTGCCGGATTCAGACCTCGAGGCCTGGTCAAATCCGGATTAATTTGTGCCCAGATTTGGTCAGAGGCCTGGGGAAAAATCCGGCTAAGACAGACCTAAAATCCGGATAACGAGACCAGCTGGTGATGTGCTGATTAAGGGAGGTGCTGAGGTAACTGGTTACTGCAAGACTATTACTGCCCTTTTCAGAAGTATTGTCACACGTGATTTCACTGATTTTCGTGCCACAAGAGCCTCAAAACACAAACATTTTCATATCTCAACCAAAAGTTGACCGTTTTGCGTCATCTAAGTTGATAAATTCATTTTTTTATCTCATCTTTCATATTTCAACAAGAGTGATAAGAAATAGTCAAAATTGGAGTCCAAAACAGCAAAAATGCTGTTTTTGAACCCATTTCCCTTGTTCATTTTTTCCTGCACTCAGACTTCACTGTACAGTGATCCAGACCAGCCCAGAATTCCAGTATTAGTCTATTATGAATTTACAGACTGATTTTGAGATGTATTGTGAGGTAGATGTGCTGAATTGGTGCATGCCTAAAACACACAAATCCCCTCTGTTTCTGCAAGCCCCCCAACCCCCACGAAAAATTCTTCTCAACTAAGTTCATGCATGTAAATTCATTCAAAGTGTATTGGAACAGATTTGAGCAGCATCCATGGATACAGGCTTGCTTCATGAATCAGGGATATGTTCACAAGAATAGTACATACAGTCAGAATCTGGTACTCAATTCAGCTTACTGGTTGATGCTAGAACCCTGGATGCTGCTCAAATCTGTTCCAATACACTTTGAATGAATTTACATGCATGAACTTAGTTGAGAAGAATTTTTCGTGGGGGTTGGGGGGCTTGCAGAAACAGAGGGGATTTGTGTGTTTTAGGCATGCACCAATTCAGCACATCTACCTCACAATACATCTCAAAATCAGTCTGTAAATTCATAATAGACTAATACTGGAATTCTGGGCTGGTCTGGATCACTGTACAGTGAAGTCTGAGTGCAGGAAAAAATGAACAAGGGAAATGGGTTCAAAAACAGCATTTTTGCTGTTTTGGACTCCAATTTTGACTATTTCTTATCACTCTTGTTGAAATATGAAAGATGAGATAAAAAAATGAATTTATCAACTTAGATGACGCAAAACGGTCAACTTTTGGTTGAGATATGAAAATGTTTGTGTTTTGAGGCTCTTGTGGCACGAAAATCAGTGAAATCACGTGTGACAATACTTCTGAAAAGGGCAGTAATATTTGTCCATATGTACATTTACTTCAAAATAATATGAATTGTGTAGAGAAAATCAGAAAAGTGATTTACTGGGAAAAGCAAACCATCCAATGCCAAAACATATCCCTCCTTTTCAGTTTCTTTGCACTCTTTCGGTACCGACAGTGCGGCCTGATGGACCTCTCTTAGATGTGCCATTCAGAATCTGGTCGCAATTTAGGCCGTTGTCAATCATTCTTCCGGGAGTAATGAAGAAGTTTAGGCAGAGAAAGCAGTAATTAATACTTATTACTACATTTTATTCCATGCCTTTCATTTTCTGTTATGTAGAAAAACAAGCTTATTCTATGTATTTCCGGTTCTGGTAAGGATAGTCCTAAAAACAAATCCGGATAAAACTCGCCCAAATGAGGCCTGGGTCAAAATCCGGACAAATCAGCCGAAACTTTTTGTAGACCTGGCCAATCCGGATAAAGAACACCCTTCCAGGGACAGATCTCAAATGGTGTTGCCGAGAGTCCTGCGGGCGCGCTCACGCGTTAGTCACGTGACAAAACAACTTTTCAGTATCTGCGCATATATTCCTGATTAACCGTTTTTTCTTCGCTTGTACCAGAAAATGCATGCGTTTATACGCGTGTAACTAACTTACAAGCTGGTGTTGCTTTAATTTTAAAATCTACACGATGACAAGAGAAAAGGCTCGATCACTCGGAAGAATGAGAAGTATGGAGTAGCAGAGACATAGACTACTTGTTAGCAGTGTCGTTGTAGCCCATCATGTTCTTGGCTGAGTCCACCATCGAACCCTGTGAAGAAAAAGGATACCCATCAGGCAACGACGTCAATGAAGAGAGCATGACAAAGATACGTACTGAATTCTCGTTCGAGTTACCGCTGAGCATGTCTCCGGCCTGTTGGAGGTACGACTTCTGGCTCTGGGCGGGTGGCATGCGATTGTAAGTGTGGGTGCGAGGGATTGGCGCGTGGAGGGGAGGGGAACATACCTCTGGCTGCATACTCGACGAAGCAGAGTCGGCCTTGCCCTTGACGGAGTCGCCCATGCTCTCGGTGGTGGACTTCTCGCTGTCGGGCTGCACAAGAGGAGAGAGGGGTGCAAATTAGCAAATTAGTCAGCAATGCAACAACGACGACGAGACGACGAGACGATGCGACAAACACGCGACACGTACCTTAATCGCGCTCTCAGCCTTGTCAGTGAAGGACTGGCGGAAGTTGTCGGACATGATGATAGAGTCGACGGTCGTTGGGGTTGGTAAAGTTCAAGTTGAAGAGGTGGGCGTACGAAAGAAAGAGATGGGGTTTCCCTTCTTCTCGCCACTCGCCTTATATACCCCCTCAACGCGTCACGCGCAGCCGTCAGACATTGAAAAATGACGCGTCAGACACGTCATGTCTAGTGCGGGCGATCGAGCAACTGATTATGGCGCGTCGATCCAAGGCGGGCTCGGGTGGCGCGTCGCATCTGCATTCGGCCTTTGCATTTCTTAGCTCCGACCGGAATAATGACGCGTTCTTTTGGGATCACCGTGACGTGAAGTGCATCATTGAGTTCTGCTCCTCAGATCTATCATCTAGAGCTCGAGTCAGACGCCTGTCTTTATTTGGGGAACGAATTAATCTTCAGACAATTCCAACGTTTGCAAGTAATCGATGCCGAGCTAACAAGGCAGCTCTTCCACAAGTTGTGCACCGTTAGGGTTACAAGGACTACCATCTTGTGGCGGTTTGAAAAAGCTTTCCAGCGGCCGTACACTTGGGTATATTGGCTTGAGCTCTGGAACAACATCCAAAATCAGGCATGGTCCGTTGGCGACAGATTCATGGATGAATATCTTGGAAACTACCTGTTGATTGAAAGTTGAGTCAGAGTTTATCCGAAACTTCTCTGACGAAAAAAAAATATGCCGTTTCGACAGAATGCCACTAGCAACTTGGAATCAGCATCCATTCAAGAAAGGTCCGATCTACACTAAACTAGAACTTAGAAGGTGGGAAGAATATCGATAACAAATCAGCTTGCTCACTTTGTTTGTTAATCGCGCTCCATCACATACATGGCTTCTTTTCGGCTCCCAAGCAAAAGATTTCAAGACTATATTTGGCTGGTGACAGGCAGCATTGAAAGTATATAATGGTGGACACGAAATTTTAGCAGAAGAACAATGTGCCCTCTTTCATTCATGTTGGTTCAGACTGAAGTAATGTTCAAGAAGGCGATGTTGGTAGCTTTCTTTGCGGCTCAATACGTGTACGCTGCAGATAACTCGAGCATCCCCGATGGCGCTGTGGTAACCTCTTACCTTCTTTTCCATACTTCGCGCGCGCTGAAAATGTCTGTAGTACATTGATCCATTCTCGTTCGCCGCCATAGACATGAACGGGACATTCCGCAACGAAACTCCGCCATTCAATCCAACAAACAGCTCCCCTCCCGTCTTCCAGGTCTTCAACACGGAGTTCCTCGACGTTCTCGGCGCCTCGCCCTCTTTCCGAGTGATTGCGGAAAATGACAGCTTCGCGTTTGCCCACGAGGCGCCCGTGTATATCTCTGCAACTGATGAGGTGCGGGCGTAAGCATTTGCCATATGCCATTTATTTTATTTATATCCAGGTTTTCTTCGCGAGCAACGCCGGGGGTGCACTTGGATACAGCGGCCTTAATCAGAGCAATCAATACTCGAAGCTCAGCATGACAGATGTCGAGGCGACCAACGGGACGGTAAACTACACCGAAGTCAGCAAATAATTTTATCATCTCGTCATAACTGTCCACTCGCACTAAATCCCGCGTCCAGATCCCTCTTCCAGATAACCTTCAAAATATCAATGGCGGTACCTACCACAACGGATCCATCATCCTCATGGCCGAGGGACGCGGATCCATTCCACCAGCAGTGGGACTCCTCAATCCTTCTGAGCCATACAACTCGACCGTGCTCCTGGATAACTTCTATGGCCGCCAATTCAACTCGCTGAACGACGTCAAGGTGCACCCGACGAGCGGAGCATTCTTTTTCTGCGACGTTCCGTATGGATACTACCAGGACTTCCGCCCGACGCCAGCTATCCCGAACCAGGTGTATCGATACGATCCTAAGACAGGCTCGGTGCGCGTTGCTGCGGATGGGATCAACAAGCCGAATGGGATTGCGTTCTCTGCGGATGGGAAGAATGCATATATGTAGATGTCCTTCGCTCAAGATTGCTGTAGTGAATACTGCGTGTACTGAGATTTGTCTTTAGCGCAGATACGGGTGCGGTCTCTGCTAACTTCGGCGCGAACTTCACTCTCCCTGCCACGATGTACGTCTCCATTCCTTCGTTTACCATAGCTTTTTCTCTTATTCCTTTTCGGTTTAGCTACAAGTTCGACGTCGAAGACGGCTCACAAGCCTTCTCCAACCGACGCGTATTTGCCTACGCCGACAGCGGGATCCCCGATGGGCTGCAGCTCGACTCCACAGGGCGCGTATACGGTGGGTGCGGCGACGGCGTGCACGTGTGGAACGCCGCTGGTGAGCTCATCGGGAAGTTTTTCCTCGGCACGTCGGTCGCGAATATGGTCTTTGCGGGTGAAGGACGTCTGGTTATGCTTGCGAAGACGAAGATTTATCTTGCGAAGATCGCGGAGAGCGGTCAGGACCTTGGGAGCCTTTAATAGCATGACGCAATGATCTTTATAGACCCTACCCTGCGTCTCTTCACCTGTGTGGTTTATGTCTTTCTCATTCTGCGGATCCACCAAAGTATCTACTCTAAGTTCGAGGCGGCAACGCTAGCCATCAAACCATATCTGATGGACATTCTGGGCTGAGATAAGTATGCGCATGGTAGACAAGCTAACACTTAGATGTTCTCAAAAGACTGGGTAAGTTTTGTGCATGCGAGGACAAGAAATCTATCTGTGAATAGTGCATGGAGAAGGCGGGTACGCTTAACGAGAGGATACCATGAAAGCGCATGGGCACCAATTCAGCATCACGCAAATACGTTTCTAACATCAACAAAATCTTCCTCTCCCACCTTCCCTGGCGTGCCATCCGGGCGCATCCCAATCTTGTACAAGCAGTTTAAAACAGCGTCAAAGAAAGGGGTAGGCATCGCTTTCTCCACATCCCGCGGCGGGGCGATGATCGCGCCTGTCTCCTCGTGCCTCTTCTGCACGATGAAGCAGAAGGGCTCCTTCTGCGAGAGCTGCGGCTCATGTGAGCCGCAGCTCAAATACCTACTCAGAGAGCAATAAAAGTGGAGATTGCTTTCCAGAAGGCAGGAAAACGCATAAACTCAAGTAGAGGAACGCACGACGTCAGATTCCGAGTCGTAAAAGTCTGCAAGTACATAGTACTATAGTACGCATATTCCAAATAATCCTAGATTCAAGTCGTCCTAGAAAATAAGACAACTGATATGTACGACTTGACTGGAACAGTGTGGTGTTCTGAAAAGCCTTATGCGCAGGATGGGTGGTACTAGTAGAGATCTGGTGGCTGCATGCATGGTCGAGCTCAAGTTCCTCGATATTAATTGCACTTCGTGGTCAGGACTCAAAAGGCCACGAAGGCCTGGCCACTGGTGGTGAAGCACTATATGACGCAGACATTCAGTTACTGATTGGCAACAGACAGGGATAGAGAGGTATACAAAATTATAGACAATAGCAGATGCATAGGAAAGTCACATGGTATTTAAGTGTGGTGAGCAGATATAGGAGACATCAAAGCTCTTTGATAGTCTTGGCCGTTTTATTGCATATAAAAATAAGTGAGAAAGCAGCATCAGGTAGAAAGGTCCCGAACTGAGGCTTCATTTATGAAATTTCCGATGAGTAAATATTGCTTTTTTTGCGAAGAGGAGCTAATGTCTGGTTTTGGACTTAGTTTGTTTGTCCCTTGTCACTGTTAGGATGTCATCGAGGAACTGAATCAGAGGATTGGTCACCATCGTCGCGTGAAAATGCAGAAACAGCGGAATGTAAGCAAGTCGTGTAGGCAGGCATATCTCATTATAGCGTAAATTTTAGGATGGAAATGCTGGATGCTGGGAGCCTGGGACGTGTTTGGAGCTTGTCTTTCTGTGCGCGTCAGACGGCTCCGAATCGGAGCAGTCTACTTGTCTCAGTGGGAGCTAGCACGAGAGACCTGCACGAAACATGACGATATAGTGAGCAAAATCGGAGTAGGCTGTGCATTCACATGCCGAATGGAGCATGCACTGCTGTGCTGCTGCCCCATATCGGCAACTCCAGGCGCGTAGGCTTGGCCGTCGGACCCGTAATTTCGTATGTGTCGCATGGCAGTGCACGCCAGTCAGCGGTCTTCAAACACAGTGAGCCGAACTTCCAATGTTGAGGCGTTCGGACGACCAGCCGATTGAGAGCATTTTATAAAGACACTAAGAGCACAGTTTATAGTTCAATCTCGCTATGCGCATGAGGAAATTCTGGAGTTCCTAGGAGACAGATAGAGAAAGCTGATAGTAAAGAGTTGATGTGTAGGATGGCTGCCAAACGAAGGTTCGCCGGATGCCTCGCTACAGCTGCAGATCAGGTCCGGATCGGTCGAAGAATATCGGTTCGAAGCAGTCAATTCAAAGCTCTCGCCGACAAGCCCAAAAGAGTCCGAGAGTCAATGAAAGAACAAGTCCCGGAAAACGAGATAGCGGAGTCTGAGCTGTTGAACAGAGGTTCAACCGGACGGTGTGCTTGTCGTGGTGTTCTTCAGCTCGGTACCTTCTTGCCCTTTTCCTTGATTCTACCAGAGTCTTTCCGCCTCCTTACAGAGCCAGAGGGGACGACAGCGATGTGGGAGAGTGTAAAGGCCAGCGCCCGCCAAAATCAAACCATACCTCTCGCTTATCCATGCGAGCGGCGCGGACTCGGAACTTATCTGAAAAAAGGTGTTATTTCAGAGATGATGAAACGGCTGACGACCCTTGGCACTGGCTTGCCCGACGCTCGTCCGGCGCGACAAAACCGAAGATTCGAGATAAAATAAGGGTGCGGTGAAGCGAGCCGAAGGTCGTAACCAGACCTCCTTTTTGCTCCGTCGCGTGGACGGCCTGTTCCGTATCAGCATCCATATATGGAATATACACCCCTGTTTCAGGTTATTTTTATGGTTAAAAGGACGCGAGAGAAGGAACGAACCACAGCCACATATACTACCCTGGCGACACCACAAAATCCTATATTACCCCGATGCACGCCGTCCCCCGCTTCTTTCCCCCTCCTGCTCATCGTCGTGCACGGTGACGGCAACCCCTCCCACGACGCCACCAGTACTTATAGCGCCTGATACAGCCCTGGACAGCCTCGCCGCTCTGGGATACTCTATTTTCATCCTACTTCGCGACTTTAAACAGTTTCGAAGCAGGCTCTCGCTTGTGCGCCGACTGCCGACTTCGAAATGGCTCTCATGGCCCACCGGTCGACGTCGTCGACAACAGTCAACACAACGTACTCTTCTGCATCGTTCAACACTGGCGAAATGGTCCCGCCGACATGTAACCGTCTGGACGCCGCCCAGCGTTCGCGCCTCATAAAATCCTCCCGCAAGCTCGGCAAAGTACTCGGCACCACACCCTTTGTTCTCGAGTCTCTCCCGCCACTGCCTGCCTTGCGGTCATCGGCATCAATGACGGAAACGGCGCTGAAGCGCTGCTCCGCCCCGCCGACGCCTACCTCGACTTACGTCGATTTTAGCGCAGCAGCAGCAGGGTCGGGCGCCACTCGCTCTCGCAAAGTTTCGCATGCCTCAACGCTGTCCGATGACGAGAGCGAATCGAGCGCATCGCACCCCTTTCTCGCCGAACCCACGTCGGCGAGCGTTATCTACCATAGGAAAGCAAGCTCAGATGGACTCGCTCCGTTACCAGTGTTTACCGGCTTAAACACAGGCCGCCACAAGCTGAAACGACTACAGCAGCATCAGCCTGTTATGCGTCTCCCTCCAGCGAGTCTCGGAAACGTGGGCCTCTCATCGCCACTTGGCGATTCATTTCCGTCTGCATTCCCATCCGACTATAAAGTTGATTCTGAAAAACATCCGGATCCCATCACAACCCCGCTCCCTCAGTCACCAACGTCTCCTGTCTCGCCAATATCCTCTGAAATGCCGCCGACACCACCCCCTGCGTCACTTGACCATCTCGAAAACACATCCGGTGCTTTCCCTGACGACGTGTACGCCTATCCCGGCACTAGCTCAATGTCCAATGTGGAGGAGAACGACTCACGGTTGCGCAAGCGGCGCATGGAGAAGCTCATGCGGCACCTCGGCGAGCGCGTGCCTAGCGAACTCGTTTTCGGATCTACGCGCCCGCGCCACGCCACTTCCATCTCCAACACGCCCATGTCGCCGGCTCCGCAGGAGAACGTGAACACAGGCACCGGAAGGACACAGGACACGCAGTCGCGTGTCATGCGCCGCGTGAGCGTCATTTCGGGCCACCGCAAGCGCGAGCGCGATCGTACGTGTACGGAGGAGACCGATACGTCTGGCTCGGGGTGCCTCAGTGACCCAGAGTCTGGGAATGGTGCGCGTATCCACGCCGTCCTCACGCGGGAGCGCAGCGAGATTCGTGTTGGGCGTGGGAGGAGACGGGAGAAGGAGAAGGACCGGATGCAGCATCTCGTGGAGGACGATTGGACGCCTGAGGCGTACGAGGATGTCGTAAAGAGGTTACGGCGGCTCAAGTGAAGGCTGCTCTCACGGTGGTCCTTTTTTTTCATACGGCGTGGGCTTTTCGCATTTTGGTTGCTCTTCGCGCGGGTTTGACCTGGACTTGATCCTGAGTAGGGTGGGCAGGGCTGCACTATGCTATGCTCGGTGAACATGGATTTTTGTCTCCTATGCTATGCCGCGTTGACGCGTGTCTCTTCTCTTTCTCTTAATCTTTCTCCATCTCTTCCTTTCACGTTATTTTTCCATGCTCCACCGAACCATCTACACCTAATTTCCACTCAGTCCCTCACATACTTCCCAACCTCTCTTCGCCGACGGTCCGATCTCATCTGCTCGACTAACGTAATTTACACGGATGTATATTCTACTCCATTCTCATTCTCCTCCCCTCCTCCCTCTCATCTACACCCTCATCACTTCCCTACAAGCGATGCTAATGTCCACATCCCACTCGTCCCTTTTATCTACGTATAATCCCGCATTCGCTTCGCTCTTCCTTTCCTCTTGCTCTCTCTTCCTCGTCTTAACAAAGTCGTATAAAACGCACGTGGCTCGTCAAGATGTATTTGGTACAATGTATGACTCGGTGCTTGTATAGTAGTAGATGCTTGGTATGCAATTGGGATCCTTTAATGCCTCGTGATCGTAAATTCTACGTGCTCATTAGACCTGCCTATGAGGGGTGGGGTTTGAATTTTGAATTTCTGAATTGGTGTTCGATTGCGCAATGAGAATGGAAAAGAGTGCATGCCACTCATGAATAGGTCGGATATGGTGTAACGGCTAACATTGCCGCCTCTCATAAAATATCCATATACTTTGTAAGGCGCGGCAGCTCGGGGTTCGATTCCCCGTATCCGAATGTGACTGTGATTTTCTTTTCTTTTTCTTCTTCCTTCTTCCTCTCTAGAAAATCTGCAGTTGTCTATGTAGGTCAATTCTCTGAAGTGCATATGCATGACTATAAGCTTCATTTCTTACGAGTTTGTATTGATTTACTTTTTCCAAATCATCTGCATGATTTCGGACTGGACGAGCTTGGGGACTTGGATGCGCAGGAAATATGAGTTTGCAAGTGTGGAATTCAGATATGTGCGACAAGAGGTACGAGGTGCAATTGCAAGGCCGTGACGAATACTGAAGTGATATTTACAAAGGTAAGTGTGGGTATAGGAGCAAAAGGCAATAAACGCTAGTTACGAAGGACTAGTGCTGTATGAAGTCGCATGGATGAGCAGCGTAGTACAGTGTACGCATCGATATTGAACATGCAACTGCACGCCTAGTGTTCGAATCTCATATGCAGATTGCAATCCTTTTCACAAACGAACTCCTCACTGCACCCTTCCACCTCACATTCATACGTGTCCCACTCGCCATGCATGTTTCTTAAATGATCCGCCCAGCGACTCAACCGTGCGAATCTACGGATAGGAGTACACGTCGGGCACGTAATCCGTGCAGGGCTCGCTTGAGTCTGCTCCTTCTTCCGTCCTTGTGATTCTTGGATGGATCGAACCGAGGAAGAACGACAGGTATCGACGTGCAGTTGAATGGATCCGAAGGTGTTGGAAATCGACTGGCCGCAGTCGCTGAGAGGGCAGACGATCTCTTGAGGACGGGTAGGCTGGGCGCGCTTAATGGCCGGAGCCTTCTTCTTCTTCGCATACGGTTTGGGAGTGTTCCTGGCTGAGGGCGCATCGGAGGTTAGCTGGCACTGAAAATCGTTGATCACCACTGAGCCGTACCTCTGTTACGGGATGACGAGGGTGAAGGCTCGTTTGCGGGTTTAACACTGGTACGCTCGTCGTCCACATGCAATATAAGCTTCCCCTTCGCCCTGTCAGCCATTCTCGCTTGCTCAGCGCTCGGCCCAGCCGGATGCTCAAACACAGGGCTTATACCCGGTCCAGCTGCACCCGTTTCACTTTGTGCAAACGGGGACCTCAAGCTGGGCGCGAATTCAGGATTATACATGTGATTCTGAAATCCGTCGCCAGTCGAGACCAAAGTAGTGGTAAGCGTCTTAGGCTTTGGACTTCGTGCTCGTCTGCTAGGACGATTAATATTATGAAGATGACTGCCCGCCCGGGAAGAGGCACCTGCGGTCCGCTGCGGCGTAACTCGGGTGGTCGAAGATGAGCTTGAGGCAATTAGGACTTCAGGGTTCTGGTATGGACCGTACGGTACGTTTATTGGTTGCCCAGTGGGATTATATTGCCTAGTGAGTTCATCGCTTTAGAAGATCGCAGTCGTCGAAATGAAATGCCCTTCGTCATTGGAACAGAAGAGGCCGTTGACGAATGACCTACCCGTGCACCTCATTCCCTGGCCATCTGGAATGCCTCATGTTCATCCTAGAAGATGTAAATAGCTCAGTATAAGCACACATCCAACAATAGGGCGATGCTGAAGGAAGGAAACACATACGATGCGTCATGGCCTCTCATCATCTCTAAGCTTGCAGGCTCGCTAGGAAAGGCCGTATTCGGTATCATTTCAGAGAAATCGGTCTGACTATTTCAGCAACATAGATTGTATCAGCATTCGATTACAATCTATACGGGTGTCTGCTCACAGAGAAAATGGAGGCATTGTTCCGCTTTGATACCCCCAGTATTCTTCGTTGCTCATAGTCTGGTTCCGAGCGCTCAAAGGAGAATAGGGAGCTTCATGACTCGTCATATGACTAAAATGTGACGTTCCAGCAGAACTTGGCGTCGCAGCAGCAGTGGGAGATGAACCGGGTAACTCAAGGCCTCCAAATACGTACCCTAGAGGTGAATAGAGACTAGACTCATCAGAAGCACCACCAAAATCTCCAAGGACATTGGAGCTTGGGATACGTGGTTGAGCTTTCACACGGCGACAGAGAAATAAGTCGGACTCACCTAGCACTTCTATCCTCTGGTTGAAGATCAGACGGTCCTTGAGAGTCGAACGGTCTGAGAGTCAAGTAGCGCGGATCGATAGTCCTGTTATCGTTATTCATACTATCGAAACAAAAGGTCAGATCCCTCAAAAACCGTCTACGGAGTTGAAGAAAGCTTACTTGGTAGTATATGGCGTGTACGCAGCTGAAGGGAAAGGCCTTGTAGACGAGCTCCAGCTGGGTTCGTAGTTCTGGGCTTCAGCTTCTTGAGGACTTGAGATCGCTGTGCCGGGCCATGGCGTGCTACGCGTGTTTTCGTGATCAGCTGGTCCTGTGCTAGCTTGTACAGCTTGACAACGCGTACCTCGTCGAATTTGAAAACGACATTGCTCTGGCTCCGCCGTGTTCGGAACCCTCTCGAGCTGCAGATGCACTCACAGGTTGGCCTGTATTTCGTGAGGGCTGTCTGGGGAGGCCATGATCGGAGTTAGGAGCACCGCTTGACCATTGGTGCCCATACATGTGCTAAAAAAATCGGCTTGTTGCAGCGAGGTAGATCCTGTTGTGACAGATTGCTCGAGAGGACGGGGAGGGGGTTATTGAGAGCCGAGCTCCAGGAGTTCACTGGTTTTATACCGAGTCGGAACTGAAGAGAGGAGGCCCAACAGCGATACTTTCGTAGGCCCGATGCCGTTTTTAGTCAAGAGAGCGGTTATTTAAGAAAGGTTGCACCAAGTCCGGGATGAGATCATTCTGTTCAACGTGATAAATTACAGAGGTCACCTTGTTCGACTTTGATCGTGGGTCCCAAGTTTGCTTCCTTGAACGAATCTTGGGCCAAGTTAGGACATCCTGCCCTTTAGGGCCGTGTTGCTTCAAATCGCCACGGAGCGCGACATCGACAGCCACGAATGCTACGCTTCATTACCGCACCATGGCAGAGCCCTCAGTCGATACGCGAGTGAAAGTAACGTAAGTCTCGTCGTCGGCTGGCCGGACATAAGGGAGTACAACTTGAAGTCCACATGGAAATGGAGATTTCAGCCACATAAGGTGATCGAAGGTTGCGAAGCTGAGTCTGTTGCTTGAAATAAATATTACTTTATTCTAAGGCTGTTCATGGGGTAGAGCAGGGTAGAGCCTGCACAGTGCGTACCATTTGTCCAAAAGGCAATTTGGGCCTGAGTTAAGGCCATACCTCTTTTTTAGGCGCTTACGCGTGTCAGGCCATCACTGCCTCACGGAACTTGATTACGCGTCCCTCTAGGCATTGCTTTTTCTGTGTGGGGCTGGAAGAGAGCGATACTTCATTGACAAGCGAGAGGCAAGGCGCGGCGGGGCTGTAAGCATTTAAAAATAGTTCCGAGGACCGCCTTCGCGTACGTGCTGGTACATTCAGGCCTAGAGCCATAATTACTGAGCCAGGATAGCAGACGAGGTGAGCAGGCTGCTCAGAGGAGCTCTATTTGCGCCCGTCAGTTTTAATATCTTCTGTGCGTGGACTCGCCGCATAATAACCAATTTGACACAAGACTTTGTCGGTATGCACAGCTTCACGTTGTTGAGTCTTGTCCTATACCTACGAAGAGTTGACTCGGTTTGAAATTCGAGGGCTGTCGTCGAGTGGTAAATATTTCCAAAAGAGATGGGGAGAGGTCCGGGCAAAGTTACGGACTTTCGAAGTCATCACGAAAAAGTCGCGTCGCCTGTATAGCCTTGTATACCTTGTAAGGTAATAAAAGTCTGTTAGTCAGCTTGTCATGTGCCAAAATGTCTTCGAGTCTGATAAGGTAGGGAAAGTATAAACTCGACCAACCGTGACAGGACCCTACTTGCCTTATTGGGTTGCACACGGTGTCGATGATATTGGCTCTTCTACCGGGCACAAACTCACATTTGAGCCTCATAGTCCTCTTTACATTCTTGTTAGCTACAGATGTATGTTTTTTATTTTCAAAAATATGAAGATTCAGTTTGTCTATTTAAGGAAAAAACTCTTTTTATGCCAAAGGCCTTATTTTTCAACAAAAGGCATTTTAACAAACTTCAAAAATTTCAGCTCAACAATTTTTGCCGCTCTCGGCTATTCCCAGTTGACAAATAATTGCTTAATATAGTAATTACAAGCTATTACTAATGTGCATATCTTCACCATCTCCCCTCTTCCGCTACATACAAGACAAGCAATGGGATGTCATTCCAAAACAATCAAAGCCAGGATACAGAACCTGAGCAAGAAAAAACAATCTGTGAGTGCTGATCAATCCGCATGCTTTATGGATGCATATTGCAAGGGACTGACTGGAAAGCAGGCTCAGTGTGCAAACCGAACATATCATGGCCACAGAACCCTGCCGGATAGTATCATGGCTGATTTGGAGGCTTCAGGCATTTGATACATATGTATTTTGAATGAATATAGACCTCCTTGTCACTTTAAATAAAAAGTCGACTCTGACCTCTCGATTTTTGCTGCCAGGGTCCTTCCAAATGGAGTAAGTGTGACATCAGGGCTTGTGACATTGATGTGACTTGGGTTGGTCGAGTTTATACTTTCCCTACCTGTCAGGACTCGAACTTTCACCCCTTCTTTATTTTTCCCTTTTACCATTTCCTTTTATTTTAATCGCTCCTTTTCATTATATTTAATCATCGGACCAATCATTTCCCACACTTCATTCATGCGACCTTCATTCGTTCCATTCTGACCCTTTATGTAATATTAGATAATATAGTCTCACGGTCGTCGCTATAAAAGGTCTCAGGAATCGCATGAACTCCTTGTTCTGCTTTTCCTCTTACCTCCGCGACGACCTAGGTGAGACTCGTCCCCCCTGTATTAGTTTAGACTTGTATTAATCCTCTTACCTCCGCGACGACCTAGCCTGAGTAAACGTGTCCCGAGTCTACGCTCGAGTATAGCACGTCCCAGACGACAGTCAGCCGAGGCCTGCCCAGTCCGAGTCGTCTCCCGGACTCCCGCCTAACATAAAAGCAGAACCCCACCCAGGCTCATCCCCAGCGTAAGTCGTCGCTGTCGACTCGCCTTCACTCGGTCTAGAGGAGCGCTCCCCTCGACGGACTTGACGTGTAAACCCCCAAACGACAACCCTCAACCCTGCCCGGACGTTTTCGGACGTTCGTGTATTACGTAAACATATCAACCGACAATTCCCGATCCTGGCGCTACGAATTAGCCTCTGGTGGAGTACGCACCTAACGTGGACGTGGGTAACAAGACGAGTCCAAACTTCGACGACAATCTCGTTCGTAATCTCACTCGGATCCTACCGCCTCGTCATCAACCTCGCGGACGAACCCGCTCAACGTTGGCGTAACCCCGGATCAAACGCGCAACCGATCCCTGTCCCTCCGCCAACGTCAAGATAGATCTCACTGACGAACAGCGACGGGCCCTTCCTGCCTCAGCCCGTTGGGATCCAGACCGACCAGGCTACGTCGCGACCAATAATAGCGGCGTCACTCACGATATCTGGTGGAGTGAAATCCGGCGCAGCTGGTATTCATCAGACGAACGAGGAAGGAGAGCAAGGTGGCCCCCAGCCGCTCCGTCGTCACCTGCACCGTCAACGTCTACGGTCAACCTACCACCGACCCCAGGTCCTTACCGCGAAACCAACAGAGACCCCTCACCGCCAACCCCTCCGGAACCTTCGACACCCGCACCCGAACCCGCAATGTCAACAGAAGGTTTCAGCCAACAGCAAATGGCGCAGATCGCGGCCATCGTTGCGAATGCCTTCGCCCATCAGGCGAACAACGCCCCAGCACCGGTCGCAGCTGCTAACCCCCCGACCCCCAACATAGATGTCGCCCGGCCACGTGAATTCACTGGCGGCGACGATTACCTCGACTTCAGACGAGAAGTCCTCCTTTTCGTGTCCGCGAACCCAAACCGATACCCTACGTTGGAAAGCAAGATTTACGTAGCTCTCTCCTACCTGAAGGGTGGTAATGCGGCAACGTGGGCGCAGAACTACGTCGAGGAATCGACAACGGCGGGAATTGTCACCTTCACGGACAGCTGGGATAAATTCCAGGAACGACTCGACGCCTCGTTCGACGACCCGAACCGAAAAGAAGCGGCGCTGAAGGATTTCCGGGAGAAGGTTCAGAAGGACCTCACCGCGGACAAGTTCTTCCAGCAACTCGACGTCATCATCAAGCGGGCGGAACTGAAGGATGACAGCGTCATCTGCGATCGTCTCAAGCGGGCAATGAACATCGAGGTAGTCCGCGGCGTGTTGAGGTCGACGCCCGTGCCAACAACATATGAGGCATGGAAGAACAAGGCTATCGAGATCGATCGTGGCGAACAGCAGATCCGAGCGATCCAACGAGGCCGTCCGTTCATACCTCAACCTCGTCAACAACAACAGGCACCCCCCGCTCGGCGCCAAGTTGCAGCCCCGCACGTCGACAAACGCGACGCGACCGGCGTCACGTTCGGAGGCGCTGGTCAACCGATGGACGTCTCAATGAACGAGGCGCAACGACGACGCGCGTGCTGGATCTGCGGTGGGCTGGGCCATTTCAAGGACAAATGCCCGCAGGGGAAGCCGATCATCCAGCGCATGCTGGAGCTAATGGCACCAGGCGAACGTCGCATCCTCGCGGACGAGCTCGGCGCGATGAAGGAATCGGCCTTCGAGGAAGTCGTAGACACTCGGAGGTCGACGGTGGAGGACTATGTGGAAGAAGAAGAGAATGACGAAGAGGTCGTCGACTCGCAGGGTTTTGCGAGTGGTCAGGCGTAGCCATCGGGACGACTGACCGAGAGGAACAAGGGACTTTGAATCCGGACTCACTAAAATATAACCAACCGTCTGTACGATACGTAAATACAAACGACGTCGATGGTTTTCCCGAGTACGAAGTCCCCACCGGTGTAAAAGAAAGTAAGGAGTACGAGCAGCTGTTCATGAGAGGAACTGGCGGACGCCAGCTGGACCTTCTCCTGAACATCGGACACAGCGTGGAAGGTGAAGTGAGGGAGGTAGACGCGCATGCCCTTGTGGATTCGGGATGCACGGGGTCCTGCATCGACATCAGGTTCGTCGAGAGGTACGGGTTGGAAACGAAACGCTACATTCGACCCCTTGCTGTACTCAATGCCGACGGCACGCACAACGAGGCCGGGTTGATCGAGGAATACGTCGACGTTGAACTTACGATCGGTCACCACAAGGAACAAATCGTCCTGGCAGTAACCTCGCTAGCATCGTCCAACATCTTCCTGGGATACGACTGGCTTCGACGGCACAACCCAGAGGTCGACTGGAAAACGGGGACGCTCGACTTCACTCGCTGCCCGAGCGAATGTGTGGTGGAGAAGGCTGTAGAGGACGGCATGCGGAAGGTGTTGGAGGTGGCGGAAGAGACAGGGAGGATGAGAGAGGTGCGAATGGACAAGGCGTCCTGGCCCGCGTACCTCAACGATTACGCCGACGTCTTCTCGGAGAAGGGATTCGAGAAACTGCCGGAACACCGACCGTGGGACCATGTCATCGACTTGAAGCCTGACTTCAAACCAAGCGACTGTAAAATCTATCCGCTCACGCCAACTGAGCAACAGTCACTCAAGGACTTCCTCGACGAAAATCTGAAGTCGGGTCGCATTCGACGGTCGATATCGCCAATGGCGTCGCCCTTCTTCTTCATCAAGAAGGCCGACAAGTCGCTACGCCCGATCCAGGACTACCGTAAACTCAATGACGGCACGATCAAGAATAAGTATCCCCTCCCTCTCATCGACGAACTTGTTGACAAGGTCAAGAAGGCGAAGTACATCACTAAGCTTGACCTTCGTTGGGGATACTACAACGTCCGGATCCGCGAAGGTGACGAATGGAAGGCAGCGTTTCGCACGAACATGGGCCTCTTCGAACCGACGGTCATGTTCTTTGGTCTCTGCAACGCCCCGGCAACGTTCCAGGCTTTTGTCAATCACATCTTCAAGGAACTGATTTACGCTAACCTGATCATCGTATACCTCGACGACATATTGATCCTCTCGGAAACCATTGAGGAACATATAGACACGTCGAGGCGCGTCCTTCAGATCCTTCGAGAGAATGGCCTGTACCTGAAGCCGGAGAAGTGCAAGTTTGATGCCAAGGTCGTCAAATACCTCGGCCACATCATCAGTAATGGCGAGATCAAGGCTGACCCAGCAAAGACGGAGGCAATTGCGAACTGGCCGGTTCCACGAAACCTGAAGCAGCTACAACAGTTCCTCGGCATGGGTAACTGGCTGCGACGGTTCATCAAGGACTACAGCAAGGTGGTCCATCCGCTGACGTCGTTAACGGGTAAGAAGGACTGGGTATGGGAGACCGAACAGCAGGAGGCGTTCGAGGAGCTGAGACGACGTCTCTGCTCACCTCCAGTCCTAGCCATCACCAACGACGAGGGTCCTTTCCGCGTAGAGGCGGACTCGTCAAACTTTGCACTCGGCGGTGTGTTGTTACAGAAGCAGGAAGGGAAGTGGAGGGTGATTGCCTATAGGTCAGAAGCACTCCTACCCGCTGAACGAAACTACGAGATCTACGACAAGGAGATGCTCGCGATCGTTTCGGCGCTCAAGGAATGGCGACAATACCTCCTCGGCGCTCGCCACAAGATCGAAATCTGGTCCGACCACGCTAACCTCACCTACTTCAGGTCAGCGCAGAAGCTGAGCTACCGTCAAGCCCGCTGGCGAACCGAACTCGAGGAGTTTGACTTCCACCTCGAACACAAGTCGGGGAAGACGATGGGCAAGGCGGACTTACTGTCGCGCAAAACCGGCTATGATGAGGGAAAGGATGACAACGACGACGTCGTGTTCATCAAGGACAAGTGGCTAAATTGTGGAGTGGTCAGAACGTCTCGGGAGGAAGTGTTGGAACGAGTGGGTGACGCGCAGAGGGCGCAGAACGAGTCGGAAAGGCCGACGAATATGGTAGAGGTCGACGGGTTGTGGCGGATGAAAGGCAAGGTGTACGTACCGTCGACGATGAAGGAAGCGGTGTTGCGGGAGTGCCACGACTCGACCCTGGCAGGACATCCCGGATCGTCGAAGACGGTCGAACTGGTACGTCGAAACTTCTGGTGGGCGTCGATGTTCTCCGATGTCAGAGCATACGTCCGAGGATGCGACCGTTGCCAACGGACGAAGGCTCTGAGGACATCGAGGTCGAGGCCACTTCATCCTAACGCAATCCCTGAAGGTCCCTGGGAGATCGTCACGGTCGACCTAATCGGAGAGCTCCCGGACTCCAAGGGACACAACGCGATCTGCGTCTTCGTGGATAGGTTCTCGAAGCAGATGCACGCGATTCCGACGACGACAAGACTGTCAGCAGAAGGCATGGCCCAGCTGTACCGCGATCATATCTTCCGCCTCCACGGTTTGCCGAAGAAGATCATCCATGACCGCGGCACGCAGTTCGACGCATCGATGATGAAGGAGCTGTACAAACTCCTACACATCGAGGGCAACCCGTCAACGGCATACCACCCGCAAACGGACGGTCAGACGGAACGCGTCAACCAAGAGCTCGAACAATATCTCCGACTCTTCATTGACCATCGGCAATCGGACTGGAAGGACTGGCTCCCTCTCGCAGAGTTCGCGTACAACAACCGCGAACATTCGGCGACAAAAATGTCACCCTTCTACGCGAATACTGGACGTCACCCCAGGAGCTTCGACACCGTACGAACTTCCTCTGCCAACATGTCGGCAGAAGAATTCGCGAAGCACATCAAGGAGACCCATCGCGCGGCAAGGGACAATCTGGTCAAGGCAGCAGAAGACATGAAACGCTACCATGACCGGACGGCAGGAGCATCGGTGGAGTACAAGGCTGGAGATAAGGTCTTCCTCGACGGACGAAATATCAGCACGGATTCACCCACGAAGAAGCTTGCCGACAAATGGTACGGTCCCTTCGACATTGTCGACAAGGTAGGAGCGAGTGCCTACAAGCTCAAACTCCCCAAACGATGGAAAAAGGTCCACCCGGTCTTCAATGAGGCCCTACTGAAACCCGCCGTTGAACCGTCCTTTGAGAGCCAGAAGCTACCGCCACCGCCGCCACCGGAAATCGTCAACAACGAAGAGGAATACGAAGTTGAAGAGGTCATTGACTCACGTCTGCACCGAGGTAAACTACAGTACCTCGTCAAGTGGGTCGGGTACAACGAACCAACCTGGCAACCAGAGACGGACTTCGGCGAGAACGCTAAGGAGGCGATTGCTGAATTCTACCTCAAACACCCCGGTGCTCCTCGCAAACTCGATATCCCTCGCTCACGACTCCGTCCACTCTTCGTCGACACCGAGCCAGACGACCGCGATCTTGGTTGGTCGGGACGCCCAACCTTGAGGAGGGGGTAATGTCAGGACTCGAACTTTCACCCCTTCTTTATTTTTCCCTTTTACCATTTCCTTTTATTTTAATCGCTCCTTTTCATTATATTTAATCATCGGACCAATCATTTCCCACACTTCATTCACGCGACCTTCATTCGTTCCATTCTGACCCTTTATGTAATATTAGATAATATAGTCTCACGGTCGTCGCTATAAAAGGTCTCAGGAATCGCATGAACTCCTTGTTCTGCTTTTCCTCTTACCTCCGCGACGACCTAGGTGAGACTCGTCCCCCCTGTATTAGTTTAGACTTGTATTAATCCTCTTACCTCCGCGACGACCTAGCCTGAGTAAACGTGTCCCGAGTCTACGCTCGAGTATAGCACGTCCCAGACGACAGTCAGCCGAGGCCTGCCCAGTCCGAGTCGTCTCCCGGACTCCCGCCTAACACTACCTTACAAGCTCGTTACAAGAGTTTTGGTGCAATACAAGGCATATACAAGACAGATAGATAATTACAAAAAAATACTATACTTTTATCATTTTGTATTCTGATTATATGCCCTCTGAAAGTCTGATGTCTGAGCTGTAATGTATTTATTCTACTGATTATGCCTGACAATGGAGCCGGAAGGCTCTTCACCAGTTTATATGTTGGGTGTCAGCATGTCAGTCAGTATATCATATTCTTATTAGCCTTCACATAGGATACAAGATAAATACAAGTCAGATAGATGCTTACAGGAAATGCACATTTATTTTTCTTGTATTATATGCCACTTATATGTCCTTCCAAAATCTAATGTCTAAACTGTAGTGCATTAATCATAGTGTTTTTGTCTGATCATCCACTCATTTCAGATATCAGCTCTTCAATCACTGTCCAAGATTTGCTTTGTTTTCAGGAGAGATGCACACACGGTGGGAATTCAAACCCACTTGCCCCTTTCGGGCCGCCAATCCAGCACTAAAACTTGAGAGCCGAAAGGCTGAAAAGCAGATGATGAGATGAGACAGTAGTATAATATAGAGAAAATGCTTCACAAGGGCTCGAGCACATGGAATAATAGAAGTAACAAGAGTCGAGTCAATGAAGTAAAGAGAAGGAAAAAAGAGATCTATGGAAGATATGAGCCAAATTGTACAAAATCGAGGAGAGAAAAGGAAGAGGAGACCGTGTATGGTGAATGGACAAGTCGCACCGCACAAATGGAGAGGATGGATGAATGAGATACTTGGGTGTACGGTTGGAGGGAAGGGTGTAAGAGACACATGTATTGCTAGGAAATTTAGAAAAGAGGAGAGAAGAGAGTACAAGGTGGAAGGCGTGCTGAAGCCATACCGACAAGAGTGAAGGCCTCTGTGATCGTGAGCAAGCGCCCGACAACAAGCGAAGAAAGGCCCTCAAGCTCCGCACAGTCCAGCTCAGCGTAGCCCAGACCAGTAGTCCGCACCCATATCCTACGCATCTAAATCCATAAGTCGCAAAAGTCATTGCATCAGCCTATACATGACCACCGAGCCCGAGCCCAAGCCCGAGATCAACAGTCGTGAGGCTATCCAGCATGGACCATGTCTGAGTACTTTATTTGCCATGCCTGCCTTCGTCTGCGCACGGCCAAATTCCGAACTTGTGCCTGCATCCGACAAGGTGGACTCGGAAAGTGCATCGCGTTGCGCATTGCAGAAACTGGAGATGATCCAAATGCAATTGTACCATCGCTTTTCATGTGTTGCATACTGCGTGAGTTCTCTTCCTGCAGCAGCGTTGAGCTCTTGCCGACCGAGAGACGCCACCCAAACGCATTGCCGAATGCACATTTGCAGTGTCCAACCTCCCACAGTGGGAGACTGGAGAGCTTTACCCATGCACGATTCGAATAGCATCGATCCTGTAAGATTTTTGATGCTAGAATGAGCGCGGCGAGGAAGATGCGCTGTGGGCAGAGGAGCGGCAAGGGAAGAGGTGACAGCGGCGTGAGCTGTTTTGCCGGAATCTTGCGACGCTTGTCGTTAGACTGCCTTTGAGTCTGCATCTACTGAGTTAATGGAAGCGAAGCACCCATCTGGAGGACTGTCAGCACACACGATGCGTTGAAAGGGTCCTTTGACATCAATTCCGTCGGAAGGCCGCAGAGGTTGGACGTGTCCAAAGAGGTATTCGCCTTTGACGAGGCAGATGCCTCGTCTTCCTTCACGATCCTCTTATCCAACTCTGGCTTGCCTCTCACTCCCGTGCCAAGCCTCTCTTGCTCCACGAGCTCTGGCACCTTCCCTCACACTGCCTTGATGTAGCAGAGCGCCGACTGCAGGACGCTGCATGTTGTGCGTGAACGGTGGAGGACCTGTACAAATGTTTTGATCGGAACGAGATCCTTCTTGGACACGATGGTTGCGGCATTGCTGCCGAAATTCTCGGCGAGAAAGGCAGATGGGAAAATGACTGACGTTGTTGTTGAAGCGCGTGGTGGGTCAGATGGGGCAGGGGGAAGAGGCGAGGAAAGCGTGATGGGTGAATAGGGCAAGGAAGTTGAACCAATTGATGTTTTAGTGGTTGGCGTTGAGAGACGGCAGCTGTTTTGTCACCGTCATGATATCTCTTTGAGTTGAAAAGATGACTGGGATGTTCTCAGGGTGCCAAATATCAGTCAGGCTTTTCACAGCTTGATCTAGAGTTGAGCATGTCAGTTAGGGAAACAGGACAAAACCAATTTATCTATTGACTTTGCATGCGCGCCTCGGAAGGTTGCCAACAATTAGAATGCTTGACTTGCCAACCAAGGAAGCCATGTAGTTTGCTTTTGCTGGGTGTGTCTTTGGGATTTGAGGTTGTTTCAACGGTTGAGGCACCGCTTGCTGCAGCGCCGAGAGTGGGTGCGGGGATTGGGAGAAGGTAGAGGCAGTACTAACAGGAGAGATGGAGTACACGGATGCAGCTGTTTGATTAAATAAGTGGATTCTTGAGGGTTGGGATGCTGATGGTGGATACGAGCATCAGACAAGATTCACCACTTAGCGGACTTAGAAAATGCGGACTTAGAAAACGCATCGAGACGTGCTTGACGCGTCGCTGCACTTTGCTTTCTCCCACCACCATCGCCTGCCTCTCCCTCGGTCGCAAATCTGTCAAGCACATCAAAAGTAAGTCCACACAGTCTTTGGGATATAATGAGCATGTTAGTCAAAATGTAGATGGAAACAGAGGTCAGATAAGCTCATGCCACTCAAATTGGTGAGTAGCCCCTGTATACAGACAGTTCGTCTAACTGGCCTCTAGTCCACAAGTACTGGGACAGTCTCGCTTGGTACGTCTATCAGCCCACACGCACTGTCAAGGAGAAGAAGGGCAAGGCAGAGTCGACAGCGGGCGGGAAGGTGAAGAAGGAGAAGGATGGGAAGGAGCGTGGTGACCATACCAAGTCGAGCAGCTGTGTGCACAGTTCCAGCGCGCGTGCCCGCAACAGTTCCTTGTGCTCCACTACCAGCACCACCAGCACCATGAGTGCCCTCTCATCTGCATCGACTGTCAATTCGGAAGATTTCAGCGAGCTCGACTCGCTCTCCGCCGACGGGTCTCTCTATGGTCCGTATGGCTCTGCGAATGGTGGGTGCGGTAGCGTGCACGAAGCTGAGATGGTGGATCTCGCGGACTTTGACATGAGCGAATTGGAGGATCGCAGGGCCAGGGTCAAGGTCAGACACTCTTGCTTGCACTGAGCCTCTCGATGCCCTTGTTCTCTTACGCGTCTGGTTCTAGATCAGGAGTGAGCCTTATGATCGACACAGGCAACGCTCTTGCGAGCTTCTCTCTCGAATCCGGCCTGCTCAACACGTATTCCTACTCGCACTCGCACCACGGCAGACACGGGCATGGACACAGACACTCGCTTTCCGCACAGATCCCGACTCAGACAGCCCAAAGCTTGGTTCCCGGACCACTTAGCTTTGTCCTCCCGCAGAATCGCTGCTCAAAGCCGTTCGACGAGTGCACCAGGTGCACCGGCCACCGACGATGACAGCCGACCTCTACCTGCCTGCACCTCCTACAATCAAGATCCCAAGGCTGCTTGAGACGGCGCCTAGTTTGAACAAAAGCTCGGCGGTTGGCTCGCCTGCAACGCATGAGGGCAACGAAGACGAGCAGCGGTTGCAGATGAATGGCCACAGCCAGGAAAGAGGGGGGGAATTTGGTGGAATGAGCGGTTTCCAGTTCCCGAACTCGCATCCGCAGTCCATGAGCTACGGTATGCCAGGGCAGGTCCCCAATTTCTCGACTGCTGGCAGCAACTTGCAGGTGTGTTTTTCTGCCCTTCGTCGTAGCATGTTATTCCATGTTTCAGGTATACAAGGAGCAGGTGCCTGTCGCCGCTAAGCCTCGCCCTCACGTGCTCATGCAGCTCAGCATTCCTAGTGAGCCTTCAACCTCCTCAGGTGACCCACTTTCCACACCAACACCTCCTTCCTCCTCGTCCTCACGTCTCTTCCTCCCTGGTCAATTCTCTTCGCCAACTGGCCAATCGCCAGGTGGACAGCTTCAAGTGCCGGGTCAGCGCACATTGCTGCACAGGCTGCCTGAGTCACCAGATCCGCCAGTTGCTGGCGAGTGGGTCGACTACGGCTTGCCAGCGTGGGTGATGCAGACGCTGTGCGACGGCGATGAATCTGTCACAAATTCCTCGCATGGTCAGAACCAGGAGACGCAGAGTCAGAATGTATTCTGTGAAATCGACATCAGACTGGACATGGGGCTGCCGCCATGGACGGCCTTCGGCTCAATGGGGTTGATGAGTCCCATGGGCTTGATGGGTGGTGGGATGGATGGGATGGGGCCAGACGGTGAGCGAATGGACATGTACGCGATGCACTTCCGGTTCGAGGACCTGCTCGACTCGTCACAGTTATAACCTGCACCTCACTTCGCCTGTGGACACCGTCAAACCTGGATTCTTTATTCTTCTTTTGCTTTTATCTATAATTTTGACACAGCTACGATTTTGAACAATCCAATTGTACAATAAATGATGCAATAGAAATACATTATTGTTATATTATTTAAATGGTGTGATAATGAACCAGTAGATTTTCAGTCTTGTATAACGACTTGCAGGCCTTATATAAGAACTCTACCAGACATGACAAGAACCACAAGTAAGATTATCCCATGTCATTTTGAAGCTGCGCCGTATTCTCTTCTATATTTCTTCAGGGCCGGCCAATCTTGTAAGTGACGATCAGTATGACCTAACTTGGCAATATGCATCAGACTTGTGGCGATCTTGCGGCAACTTGTACATTTCTGATCATTTTGAGAGTGCGCTAGATTCTCTTGTACATAATATACAAAATTTACATAATTTACTATCTTCTACGGCTATGTAAGCCTGTGCAAGATTTTAGACATTTTCGTGATGGTTAAGTTCAAGTTCAACCGCTGTGCCGGTTCGGATCTTCATGACCCACTCTTGACTTCCTACCACCACCATCTGGACCATGGGAAACTAGCAGCAGTCAACCTTCTGACCTCTCTCTGCGATGGACAGTAAAATGCTGACCAGAGTGAAAGCCTCTCTCCACAAAACCAAGTCGTCTCATTCCCTTGCCAATCCCAAGGACCCCACCAAGTGTGAGGAGTGTAAATCAGATCTCCCCTACCACAGTCGCAGCTGTGTTAGTGGCAAAGACAAGCTTTGTGTCGTTTGTGGTCGCGATAAGACCTACAACCACAACAATGCCGTCTGCGAAGTTGTAGCCAAGAATCGCGTCAATTGGTCCCCCGATGTCGAAGCGGACGCTCATGCAGCTGCCTTGCGCAAGCAAGGGGATCTTCCCCTACCCCTATTGTCAAGTCTCAGCATTCTCTCAAACACTCCAATTCTGAGGAAGAGCACAAAGCCCTAGAGCCACCCGCCCATGTTGACGACACCGACGACATGGAGGCTGACAATCTTTATGTTCCGAGCCTGAGCCAAAACCCTCAGGTTGATAACGACATGGACGATGCTTCAATTTCGGAATACAAGGACCCGCAAGTTGCCGAACGTGTTTCTTCTTCCTTCATGCACCTGACTAAGGAAACCATCGATCACATATCGACGCTCATTAATCAACCTTCTTGGACGTCCCCCACGCCGTGGCATGAGGACCCAATTTGTGCTGGTAAAGCCCTTGCTGACGTGGCTTCCAACCTCATAGCCTGGCTTAGCAAATCACACTGTTTCGACAACGAAACAATCAAGGAGAATAAAGCTAACGAGGGGCTTCAAGCCTTCCATTCCTCTTACCGCATCCACTCACCAGACTTTAAACATGTATTCGATGATGTGCATGTGTCAGCACAGGCTATCTGCGAGCAACACATCGCTGACAATATGTCCTCTATGTCTTGTTCTATTCAGTCTCTCTCTTCTCTTGTTTCCTCTCTTGTGGACAAAACTAACAACCTTGAAAAACAGCTATCTCATTCTTCTTCCTTTTTGACAGTTCCAAACATCTCTTCTTCTGCTAACAAACAACAAGTTAAATTCCTTTCAGATCCTATTGGCGCTCGTTTTGTTCACAACAATCGGTTTCCCCCTGACCCACCCATCACCAAGCAATGTGTCCAGACCCCAAAGAAGGGGCAGACTGAGTATGCCACCGCCATCGCTAAGACACGCGTTCCAGGATCGGGTTATCGCATGAGTTCTGAAGGTGTCATCTATGCACCTGACGGCTATGCTCATTCAGCCCATAATGCCCCTAGACTGGGCGGCACAACTATTTACCACCCCAAGGTCGAATCTGTTGGCACCGACAAGGACGGCTTCACCACAGTGACCTATGCGAAAGCGGCCCAGAAGAAACCTAAAACGACCCCAACTAAGGTGATGCGCCCCACTGCTGAGAACCCTGAAGGGGAAGTCTCAACGGTACCTATTAATCGCTCCAACGGATTGGTTAACATTCGATCGTCCAATATTAAGTGGGTCTACTTCTCCCTCCCAGGAGACCTAGCAGTCCGACCACTGACACTATTGGTCAAAAATGCTGTAAGGGCCGGCCTGAAGGGCAACCTGCTTTTCAAACATCTTGTTGTGCTGAACGTTGAGTACACCTCGAACAGCAACCTTCTCATTTCATTCACTAACATTCGATCGGACTTCGACACTAACTACACTTCCCTGGCATCTCAGCTCAGCCACATTCTCAACATTAGTGGAGCTAAACCTTTCATTCCATCCCCACAGTTCAAAATGGTTATCCCTGGGGTTCCTGTCTATCTATAGTGAAGCAGATATCCTCAATGAAATCTCGACATTGCCCCAGTTTGAAGGGCGCGAGTTCATGTTCCCGCCCAGATTCATGTCATCCCCCGAATGCTTGAATGGACGCGACTTCTGCAATGTCTCTGTCGTTATGTGTTAGGCGGGAGTCCGGGAGATGACTCAGACTGGGCAGGCCTCTGCTGACTGTCGTCTGGGACGTGCTATACTCGAGCGGGGACTCGGGACACGCTTTACTCAGGCTAGGTCGTCGCGGAGGTAAGAGGATTAATACAAGTCTAAACTAATACAAGGGGGACGAGTCTCACCTAGGTCGCCACGGAGGTAAGAGGAAAAGCAGAACAAGGAGTTCATGCGATTCCTGAGACCTTATATAGCAACGACCATGAGACTATATTACCTAACATTACATAACGAGCAGGAATGGAACGAATGAAGGTCATGTGAAGGGAGTATGGGAAGCGATTGGAAAGATGATTAAAGATAATAAGAAGGAGCGGTTAAAAGAAAAGGAAAAGGGAAAGGGGAAATAAAGAAAGGGTGAAAGTTCGAGTTCTGACATTACCCCCCCCTCAAGGTTGGGTGTCCCGACCAACCAAGATCGCGGTCGTCTGGCTCAGTGTTGATGAAGCGTGGTCGAAGTCGTTGGTGAGGAATTTCGAGTTTTCGAGGGGCGCCAGGGTGTTTTCGATAGAATTCAGCGATCGCCTCTTCGCGTTCTCGCCAAAGTCCATCTTGGGCTGCCACGTCGGTTCGTTGTAGCCAACCCACTTGACGAGGTATTGTAGCTTCCCTCGGTGCAGACACGAGTCTAGGACTTCCTCGATCTCGTACTCTTCCTCGTTGTCGACGATGTCAGGTGGCGGTGGCGGCTGTTGTTTCTGACTTTCGAAGGACGGTTCAACTGCGGGTTTCAGCAGGGCCTCGTTGAAGACCGGGTGGACCTTTTTCCATCGCTTTGGGAGCTTGAGCTTGTACGCGCTCGCTCCCACCTTGTCGACGATCTCAAAGGGACCATACCGCTTGTCCGCTAGCTTCTTCGTCGGCGAGTCTGTGCTGATGTTTCGCCCATCGAGGAAAATCTTGTCTCCAGCCTTGTACTCCACCGAAGCCCCTGCTGTCCGGTCATGGTAGCGCTTCATGTCCTCTGCCGCCTTGACCAGATTGTCCTTTGCTACACGATGAGTCTCCTTGATGTGCTTCACAAATTCTTCTGCTGACATGTTGGCAGAGGAAGTTCGTACAGTGTTGAAGCTCTTAGGGTGACGTCCGGTGTTCGTGTAGAAGGGTGACATTTTTGTCGCTGAGTGTTCGTGGTTATTGTAAGTGAACTCTGCGAGGGGGAGCCAGTCTTTCCAGTCTGATTGCCGATGGTCAACGAAGAGTCGGAGATACTGTTCGAGCTCTTGGTTGACACGTTCCGTCTGACCATCTGTTTGTGGGTGGTACGCGGTTGATGGGTTGCCTTCGATGTGCAGGAGATTGTACAGCTCCTTCATCATCGACGCATCGAACTGCGTGCCTCGGTCGTGGATGATCTTCTTTGGTAGGCCATGGAGACGGAAGACGTGGTCACGGTATAACTGAGCCATACCTTCCGCTGACAATTTCGTCGTCATTGGGATCACATGCATCTGCTTTGAGAACCTGTCCACAAAGACGCAGATCCTGTTGTGTCCCTTAGAGTCCAGGAGCTCTCTGATTAGGTCGACCGTGACGATTTCCCAGGGACCTTCAGGGACTGTGTTTGGATGAAGCGGCCTTGACCTCGACGTTCTTAAGGCTTTCGTCCATTGACAACGGTCGCATCCTCGGACGTACGCTCGGACGTCGGAGAACATCGACGCCCACCAGAAATCGCGACGGACGAGCTCTACTGTCTTTGATGCTCCCGGATGACTGGCCAGTACCGAGTCGTGGCACTCTCGTAACATGGCCTCCTTCATCGTCGATGGAACATATATCTTGCCTTTCATCCATCACAACCCGTCGACTTTCGTCATGTTCGTCAGCCTTTCCGACTCGTCCTGCGCCCTCTGCGCTTCACCCACTCGTTCCACCATCTCGTGGCGCGATGTTCACACTACTCCACGGTTCAGCCACTTGTCCTTGATGAACACGACACCGTTGTTGTCATCCTTGCCCTGATCATAGCCCGCCATGCATGACAGCAAGTCGGCTTTGCCCATCGTCTTCCCCGACTTGTGTTCGAGGTGGAAGTCGAATTCTTCGAGTTTGGTCCACCAGCGAGCTTGACAATAGCTCAGCTTCTGCGCTGACCTGAAGTAGGTGAGGTTGGTGTGGTCAGACCAGATTTCGATCTTGTGGCGAGCGCCAAGGAGGTACTGCCGCCACTCCTTGAGTGCTGAAACGATTGCGAGCATCTCCTTGTCGTAGATCTCGTAGTTTCGTTCTGCTGATTTGAGTGCCTCTGATCTGTAGGTGATCACCCTCCACTTTCCTTCCTGCTTCTGCAACAACACGCCACCGAGTGCAAAGTTTGACGAGTCCGCCTCCACGCAGAAAGGGCCTTCGTCATTGGCAATGGCTAGGACTGGAGGTGAGCAGAGACGTCGTCTCAGCTCCTCGAATGCTTCCTGCTGTTCGGTCTCCCATACCCAGTCCTTCTTGCCTGTTAATGACGTCAACGGTCGGACCACCTTGCTGTAGTCCTTAATAAACCGTCTCAGCCAGTTTCCCATGCCGAGGAACTGTTGCAGTTCCTTGAGATTTTGTGGGACAGGCCAATTCGCAATCGCGTCTGTCTTCGCCAGGTCAGCCCTGATCTCGCCGTTGCCAATGATGTGACCAAGGTACTTGATGACTTTGGCATTGAATTCACACTTCTCCGGCTTCAGGTACAGGCCGTTTTCTCGGAGGATCTGAAGTACATGCCTTGACGTGTCGATATGCTCCTCGATGGTTTCTGAGAGGATTAGGATGTCGTCGAGGTATACGATGATCAGGTTAGCATAGATCAGGTCCTTGAAGATGTGGTTGACAAAAGCCTGGAACGTGGCCAGCGCATTGCAAAGGCCAAAGAACATGACCGTTGGTTCGAAGAGTCCCATGTTTGTGCGAAATGCTGCTTTCCATTCGTCACCCTTGCAGATCTGGATATTGTAGTACCCCCAGCGAAGGTCAAGCTTAGTGATGTACTTTGCTTTCTTGACCTTGTCAACGAGTTCATCAATGAGAGGGAGGGGATACTTGTTCTTGATCATACCATCATTGAGCTTACGGTAATCCTGGATCGGGCATAGCGATTCGTCGGCTTTCTTAATGAAAAAGAAAGGCGACGCCATGGGCGATATCGATCGTCGGATGCGACCAGACTTCAAGTTTTCATCAAGGAAGTCCTTGAGTGACTGTTGCTCTGTTGGCGTGAGCGGGTAGATCTTACAGTCGCTCGGTTTGAAGTCGGGCTTCAAGTCGATGACATGATCCCAGGGTCGGTGTTCTGGCAGCTTCTCGAAGCCTTTTTTGCTGAAAATGTCGGCGTAGTCGTTGAGGTATGCAGGCCAGGACGCTTTGTCCATTCGCATCTCACTCACCCTCCTCATCTGTTCTACCACCTCCTTCACCTTGCTTAGGTCCTCCACTGGCTCCCTCTCGATCGCACATTCCTCTGGACAGCGAGTGAATTCAATCGAACCCATTTTCCAGTCAACCTCAGGGTTATGATGTCGAAGCCAGTCGTACCCCAGGAATATGTTTGACGACGCTAGGGATGTTACCGCAAGGACAATCTTTTCCTTGTGGTGGCCGATCATGAGCTCGACTTCGACGTATTCTTCGATCAACCCAGCCTCGTTGTGCATGCCGTCGGCGTTGAGTACTGCGAGGGGTCAGATGTAATGCTTTGTCTCCAACCCATACCGTTCAACGAACCTCACGTCAATGCACAATCCTGTACACCCCGAGTCCACAAGGGCGTGCGCGTCCACCTCTCTCACTTCACCCGCTATGCTTTGTCCGACATTCAGGAGAAGGTCCAGCTGGCGTCCTCCAGTTCCTCTCATGAACAGCTGCTCGTACTCCTCATTTTTATTCACACCGGTGGGGACTTCGTAATTGGAAAAACCATCGACGTCGTTTGCATCTACGTATTGTACAGACGGTTGATTATATTTTAGCGAATCCGGATTCGAAGTCCCTTGTTCTTCTTGGTCAGTTGCCCCGATGACTACGCCTGACCACTCGCAAAACCCTGCAAGTCGACGACCTCTTCGTCGTTGTCTTCTTCCTCCACATAGTCCTCCACAGTCAACCTTCGAGTGTCTATGACTTCCTTGAATGCCGATTCCTTCATTGTGCCGAGCTCATCAGCGAGGATATGACGTTCACCTGGTGCCATCAGTTCCAGCATGTGCTGGATGATTGGCTTCCCCTGTGGGCACTTGCTCTTAAAGTGGTCCAGCCTGCCGCAAATCCAGCATGCACGTCATCGTTGCGCCTCGTTCATCGAGACGTCCATTGGCTGACCAGCACCTCCAAAGGTGACACCAGTTGCATCGCGCTTGTCGATGTGTGGGGCTGCAAACAGACGATGGATGGGCGGCACCTGCTGTTGCTGTGGGCGTGTGGGGGGTAGTGCACGGCCTCATTGGATGGCGCGGATCTGCTGTTCGCCACGATCGATTTTGACGGCCTTCTTTTTCCAGTCTTTGTATTTCGTTGGGACTGGCGTCGACCTTAGCACTCCATGGACCACCTCAATGTTCATAGCGCACTTTAGGCAGTTGCAAATGACACTATTGTCCATCAGTTCCGCTGCTTTGATGATTACGTCGAGGTCTTGGAAGAACTCGTCAGCAGAGAGGTCCTTCTGGACCTTTTCTCGGAACTTCTTCAACGCCTTCTCCTTTCTGTTTGGGTCGTTGAAGGAGGCATCCAGTCGTTCCTGGAACCTTGCCCAGCTATCCGTGAAGCTCACAACGCCACTCATCGTGAACTCCTGAACGTAGTTCTGCACCCACATCGACGCGTTGCCACCCTTGAGATAGGAGAGCGGGACATAGATCTTGCTCGACGATGAGGGGTACCTTGTGGGGTTCGCTGATACAAAGAGTAGGACTTCGCGCTTGAAGTCGAGGTAATCATCACCACCAGCAAATTCGCATGGCCGGGCGACGTCAATGTTGGGGGGCTGAGCATTTCCAGTTTGTGCAGCGGGGGCATTCGCCACTTGCTGAGTAAAGGCCGCAGCGATTAACGCTGCAAGCTCCCATTGTTGTTGTTGAGTGAACCCTGTAGACATCGACATTGTCGGTGCTGGCGTGCGGGATAGGTGTTCGGGAGGTGTTGGCGGTGATGAGTCTCTACAGGGCGTACGATAACCTCCTGGTTCGCTAGGAAGGATCACCGATGACGTTGAGACAGTAGGTGATGATGGTGCATGGGGAGGTCGAGGTGCCCAATGAGTTCGTTCGCCTGATGGTTCAGTTGAGTACCAGGCACGTCTAGTGTCACTCCACCAGAGGTTATGGGTGACGTGGTTCCTGTCGTCTGCTACGTACAATTGTCATTCGGCATCGTAGTGTGAAGAAGAGGGGAGAGCCCGCTGTTGTTCCTCTGTGAGATCTATCTTGACTACGTCGGAGGGGGAACGGGGAGGGGCTGGTTGTCTGGATGAATGTTACGCTGACAAAGGACAGGTTCGTCAGCGAATTTGATGATAAGACGGAAGGAGGCGGCTGAGAGCACAATCGACAACGATGTCGACAACTGTACACGGTGTGTTACCCATGTCCAAGTCAGATGGTTCCTCCACCAAAGAGAGAGACGGAGAGCCAGGGTTGGGAAAAGTCGGTTGTAGGTTTACGTAATACACGAATGTCCGTAAGCGTCTGGGCAGGGTTGAGGGTTGTCGTTTAGGGGGTTTACACGTCAAGTCCTTTGAGGGGAGTGCTCCTCTAGACCGAGTGAAGGCAAGTCAACAGCGATGACGTACGCTGGGGATGAGCCTGGGTGGGGTTCTGCTTTTATGTTAGGCAGGAGTCCAGGAGACAACTCGGACTGGGCAGGCCTCTGCTGACTGTCGTCTGGGACGTGCTATACTCGAGCGGGGACTCGGGACACACTTTACTCAGGCTAGGTCGTCACGGAGGTAAGAGGATTAATACAAGTCTAAACTAATACAAGGGGGACAAGTCTCACCTAGGTGTCAGAACTCGAACTTTCACCCTTTCTTTATTTCCCCTTTCCCTTTTCCGTTTCTTTTAACCGCTCCTTCTTATTATCTTTAATCATCTTTCCAATCACTCCCCACACTCCCCTCACATGACCTTCATTCGTTCCATTCCTGCTTGTTATGTAATGTTAGGTAATATAGTCTCATGGTCATTGCTATATAAGGTCTCAGGAATCGCATGAACTCCTTGTTCTGCTTTTCCTCTTACCTCCGCGACGACCTAGGTGAGACTCGTCCCCCTTGTATTAGTTTAGACTTGTATTAATCCTCTTACCTCCGCGACGACCTAGCCTGAGTATAGCGTGTCCCGAGCCCCCGCTCGAGTATAGCACGTCCCAGACGACGGTCAGCCAAGGCCTGCCCAGTCTAAGCCGTCACCCGGACTCCTGCCTAACACTAGGTCGTCGCGGAGGTAAGAGGAAAAGCAGAACAAGGAGTTCATGTGATTCCTGAGACCTTATATAGCAACGACCATGAGACTATATTACCTAACATTACATAACGAGCAAGAATGGAACGAATGAAGGTCATGTGAAGGGAGTATGGGAAGCGATTGGAAAGATGATTAAAGATAATAAGAAGGAGCAGTTAAAAGAAAAGGAAAAGGGAAAGGGGAAATAAAGAAAGGGTGAAAGTTCGAGTTCTGACATGATGAAGGACTCGGACCGTCTTTCCTTCGACCATTTCTTCCTACACGGCAATCGCTCGGTCCCCATTTTTGGAGTCATTCGTCGTCTTGAGGAGATGAAAGCACGCCCCATGATTAACCAATGCGATAATTGTCACTGACTGGGACATCATGCTTCTAAATGTCACTCAGCAGCATGCTGTGCTATCTGCTCCAAACCTCATCGCACCGCAGTCCATGTTGCTAAATGCGCTCCATGCACAGCGGCTAATAACCTTCAATGTGAGCACTTTGCTTTATGCATCAACTGCCAAGGCAACCACAGTGCTCGGTCTTCAGACTGTCCCGCACGATGTAACTATTGTTCTCCTTACTAATCCCTATGACCGCGAAAATTTCCATTTTTTCCCTTAATATTCGCAGTTCTGCACCTTCTTTTGATTTTCTATTTCGTTCATTTTCATCCACCCATTTAGCCCCAGATGTTGTCTGTCTCCAAGAAATCCTGGTCATTCAGCGAATTATCCCTTCCAAATCCGACCCTTCAGGTGCACGGGCTTTCAATTCCCGCAATTACGCACCCTATACGGCATTTCTCCCCCAGTGCCTGGTAAACCCCGGTGCTGTGCTTATGTCCACTCCTGATTGATTCACTGGGTCTCTCTTTACCAATCTCCCAACCCTTCGCCTAATATTTTGGTTATCTCGATTTCCAGAGACCTCCCCATCCCTCTGCTTTTATAGAACATTTATAATTCCCCTTCCCAGCAGGAATTCAAATCTAACCTACCCCTTTTAAACTCTACTTCTAATATTTTTGTCAGCGATTTTAACCGCCATTCCACTTTGTGGTCGCTTCCCGCACAGTCAAATGAGTTCTATTGCTCCCGTGTCCTCACTGATTGGATTAGTGAGACTGGTCTTGTCGTTTGCAACCCACCAGATCAACCTATGTATTTCAATCGCTCTACAAATCATCGGTCCATTATCGATCTTATCCTTTCGTTGGTCGAATTTTCGTCTCAAATTTCCGAGTCCATTATTATTTCGGACCCTTCCCTAGACATTTCATCTGATCATTATCCTATTACGTTCTCATTTAGCCTCAATATTTTCGATGCCCCACCCCAACCCCCTCTTCGATCTATTTGCTCTCATGATTTACCGACATTCATATCCAAATTCTGCGATTCAAAACTTTTCTCCTTTGACCTTCAAAACATTCATTTGGCCAAGTTGCTGGACGACTTACTTTTCTCCTTTCAGGATTCCTTGTCCTCCTTTGCCAAGGCATTCCTCCGCAAACGAAAGCCTCGCACTTACTTCGGCCCCAATGCCTGGTGGTCTGAAGCGTGCTCGAAAATCTATCGCGAGCATTGCCGCAACCTGTTGGCAGAAACTAAACATCGGTTGGACGTTGAACTATCCAGAGCCAAATCCGCATTTTATGGAGCTCGCCTTCAAAGCTCCAACCAGTGTTCTATCTGGCATCGCCAGTTCACAGGCGTCGCTCACCACCGATCCCCTATCGGCGCACTTCGAATGCCTAATGGGTCCTTCTCGCTAACTGAAGAGGACAAAGCCGCCGTGTTTCGCAGTACATTCTTTCCGCCCCTCTCGTCTCTGCCAGAACCGGTTAATCTCCCGGCTCTAACAGACAGCCCAATAGTGTTGACGAATGACGTGCTCAACACCCTTCGCGGAATCGATAAAGAGACGAGTCCTGGCAACAACTATATTTCATATCAACACCTCACATTGCTGGTCGAACACCAAGGCCAATTTTTTGCGGACCTGTTTTCTAAATGCCTCAAATTGGGTCATTTCCCCCTTCCTTTCAAAATGTCTCTTGTTACTTTTATTCCTAAGCCCAAACAGTCTGATTTTTCAGTGCCCAGGCATTCAGACCCATTACTTTGGTTGACACAATTGGGAAACTTTTCGAACGTGTCCTTTTTAATTTTCTCCAACCTTTCTTCGAAAAGAACAACCTTCTCCCTGACACTCAACATGGGTGTCGAAAGCATCATTCATCTCTCACTGCGTGTTATGAACTCCTATCCTTTATTTGTTCTAATCCTTTCATTTTGCTGGGGAACCCGTCAATCATATCATTCATCTTTGCCGTCGCCATTATGTCACATCAATTTTGACTGTGGACATTCAAGGTTTTTTTGATAATATTTCTCATTCACTCCTTCTTAACAAACTCATTTGTTCAAAAGTCCATCCTAACTTCATTCATGTCCTGGCAGTTTGGCTCACTGACCACCCTATCTCATTTCATTTCAACAATTTCTTTTCTGACCCTTTTATAAAACCCAACTGTGGTGTCCCCCAGGGATCCCCCTTATCCCCTCTTATTTCAGTCTTTGCTTCAGCCGACATTATCTTTTCTTATTATAAACATTTCGGTCCGCACCGCCCTCTATTCGCATATATGGACGACCATCTCCTTTCCACTCAATCTCTCAGTATCAAAACTAATTTGGTACGACTTCGCAACCAGTTTTCCTTCCTTTCTTCACAATTCCAGGCGCTTGGTTTATCAATTGACCCCAACGCCATCGAACTTTTGCACATCATCCCCAACCAACAACTTGCATGCTTCCATTTTCGCTCTTTTCTTTCCAATCACCCTCAATCCTTCATCCCATCCCTTTCGCTTCCTGGCAATCTCATTATTCTGCCGTCCCAACACCTTACATGGCTTGGGATCATTTTCTCTTTCGACCTTTCGCCTAAGCTTCATTTCCAAGCACGCTCCAATAAGGCGCTTTCTACTTTACATCAACGTTCGTTCCTTTTCAACTCTTCCAATGGGGCATATTTTCAATACGCCTGACTCCTGTATTTTGGTCTCATTCGTTCCATTGCCATCTATGGCGCAGTTCTTTTTCCTGAATCTAACTTCATTCCATCTCTCTTACAACCCATTCAAAACAGTTTCTTACATTCTATACTTCACCACTCCATAAACCCTTCCATAGCAGAATCCGTTCTTTCTATTCCCCCACTTGATCTTTTCATTCGCGTATTGTCACAACGCTTCTTACTTTCCTATTATTCACATTCGACTCACTACATCAAATAAGAACAATTATCTTTTCGATTCACTCCTTCCTCACATTTCAATCCCCAGATCCCTTCCTTACCCGGTCTTTGTCCCTGTGCATTCTAGACTCACCCTTACCCCTATCCCAGCACCTGACCAGCACCAAAGGGCCATTCATCAATTTAATTCCTTTTATCTACGACCACCCCCTTATCAATATTTTATCTTCACAGATGGCTCCATCATCCTGGATGACACTGGATCAGCCAATGGTGGCCACAGTTACGTCATTATGCATGATCACATCGAACTAGCTGTCTTTTCTTCAGCAGCGCACTCTTGCTCGAATATATTGTTCGAGGAGCAGGAAGCGCTCATCGCAGCCATACGCCGGATATCTTCTCTCCTCTCGAAATGTTTAACCCCGGTACACATTCACATCATTACCGACTCGCTCAACTGCACCAATCTTATCTTTACCGACGACATCAGTCATGCGGATTTCATCATCCTTTTTCGCCAACTTTGTGGAATGTTCCTCGCACTACACCACCCCACGTCTCATATTACCGTCCAATGGCTTCCTTCTCATAGAGGAGTACTGGGCAATTCCAAGGCTGATAAGCTGGCTAAGAGTGCCGCTTCCAACCAAGTTCGCAAGTCCATACCGGAATCACTCCCCAACCTTAATGCGCAGCTCCAACTCGATCTCCTTCGAGAATGGAAAGCTCATCTCGTCAACTTATGAGGCCATCGATCGATCGGTGAAACCATCATCCTTCATCCTCACCCCTACTCGATCGTTTCGCGCATTCCTTAAACTACCCCCTGAGAAGAGAATATCCCACTTAGTTCATGGACGCACCATATGCTTGTTGCTCAACGTGCTCAATCTGCATAACCGTAACCTCGAACCACGTTGCCCGGACCCCCTCTGCGTCAAGCATGATGTCCGTCATCTCCTTAATGTTTGTCCTTTTTTTGCTCATGTCCGTCACGGCCTTTTTCGTCATCGTATTTTGCCTATTGCCTTTCCTGATTGGTTTCGTCCCAATAACTTTCTTTTACTACTAAAAGTTCGCTTACTTTTCGTTTCGTCGTCCCCCCGACGCCACATGCCTCTTTTCTCAGAACTTCCCCCCACTTATCACCTTTAGCCATACACGGAAATGACCTTTTCGCTACGCAATACCTTTTCTAGTTAACAAATCTTCGAGCGCTTCGTCCGTTTTCTTTCTTTGTTTTCAGTTTTCTCTGTGCGGTTGGATATCTGTTGAGCAGTAGATAGCAGATGCATTATAACTCATGACCCACGTGATGAAAGTGTGTCTTTTCACTCGGTGACAAAACCCTCGACGTTCACTGGCTCATACACGACTGTTACTGGCATTGGACGCGCAGAAAACAAGTCTCAGCAAACGTTCTCAGTCTTAAGGAAGAATAAGCAAATATACAGCGGTACTCAGCTAAGGTACGATAGTCATCCGAATAATAGGGAGATAAAGAGCTTATAAACAGGAAGGGACAAAGCATGAAATGAAAAGAGTAGAAACGATTCTCAGCATTACGTGGCCGTCCTAAAGGCTCTCAAGATCCTGTCCCTTTGCAGCGACCTTCGCGAGATAGATTTTCGTCTCCGCAAGGATGACGAGGCGGCCCTCGCCCGCAAACGCCATGTTCGAGGACTGCGACCCGAGGTAGAATTTGCCGATGAGCTCGCCGGACTTGTTCCACACGTGTACGCCGTCACCACAGCCTGCGTACACGCGCCCTTCCGAGTCAAGCTGGATGCCGTCTGGGATGCCGTTGTCTGAATACGCGAAGACGCGTCGATTCGTAAAGGCCTGGGAGTCCTCGTCGACATCGTATTTATAGCTAGGTGAAAAGAATGAGAGGTACGCGGAGCCAGAAAGCAAGAATCAGACATACATTGTGGCCGGCAGCGTATAGTTATTCCCGATGTCGACCCCGACAGCACCCGTATCCGTGCTGTAGGGTAAAGTCAGCATGCATGATTACTAATATTGGCACAATCACTAACACGAAGGCCGTCTTTCCGTCCGCAGAGAAAGCGACACCGTTAGGCTTGTTGACTCCATCGGCGACGACGCGCAACGCGCCCGTTTTAGGCTCATAGCGGTAGACCTGATTCGGGATGTCCGGCGTTGGGCGGAAGTCCTGGTACCACCCATACGCGACGTCGCAGAAGAAGAATGCGCCGCTCGTCGGGTGCACCTTTACGTCGTTCAGCGAGTTGAACTGGCGGCCGAAGAAGTTGTCCAGGAGCACAGTTGAGTTGTATGGCTCGTACGGGTTAAGAAGTGCCATCGTCGGCGGACGTTCGCCGCGGCCTTGACTCATGAGGAGGATGGTGCCATTGTGGGGTGTCGCGCCGTTCATCATTTGAAGGTCATCAGAGAGTGGGATCTGAATGCCCAAAAGAACAGGTGAACATCGGCAGAACATTAATGACACAATTTGTCTCATACCTTGGTGTAATTGACCGTTCCATTAGTCGCTTCCGCGTCCCTCAGATTGATCTTGGAGTACTGGTTGGTCTGGTTGAGACCGCTGTAGCTAAGGGTACCACCACCGTTAGACGCAAAGAAGAACTATGCTTGGATCAGTCGAAGCATTATAATATGAAAAGGTGGCAACATACGTCCTGTGTCGCAGAGATATACACGGGCGCCTCATGCGCGAATGCAAAGCTGTCATTCTCCGCAATGACACGGATAGAGGGCGAGGAACCGAGAACATCGAGAAACTCCGTGTTGAAGATCTGGAAAAGTGGAGGGGAGCTATTCGTTGGGTTAAATGGCGTCGTGTCGTTGCGGAATGTCCCATTGGTGCCTATGACGGCGAAGGAAAACGGGTCGATGTACTGTGGAAAACTTTAGCGAAGGCGAGACAGCACACAGAGGATGAGCATACCACAGCGCCATCTGGGATGCTCGAATATTGCTCGAGTTATTTGCGGCCACGGCATACTTTGCCACGAGCAACGTTGCCAACGTCCTTTTTTTGAACATTTTCGTGGCCGTTGAGCGGAGGTTGATGGTCGCAAACACGGCTGATGAGCGCGTTGTTTCGCTAATACACGACGCCGTTCTCAGCTTTTTTATACGCTAGAAGACATAATAGAAACGCACGCATTAGAAGTGTCGGCTGGCTGAGTCTATGACGTGAACGCGAGAAAAGCAGGAAGCACAAGGGTCAGAAAGATGGGACAAAGGCTGCAAATAATTCCGGCATCATTTGTTTCAATCCGCGCTGATGTCTAGTAAACAGTGCTTAAGTTCATCCCGTCACAGTCGAGTCTTAAGACGCTCTTCGCTTTTCATGTTAAACAGTACTGCTGAATGATTTTCTTGAGGATGTTCTGGTTGCGGTTGACGAAAGAGAAGAGCCATTGAAGTTTTTGAGGGGCAATCTATGCATCACGTGATCCCAATGTTCGTAAAGCAAGTTCGAGTACATACATTTCCAATTTCTGCTCTCATCCTTATTCTGTTGGTCATAGGCTGCGTTTTTGCGCTGTTTTTGCGTCATTGCATGGAACCGGAACTGTGAGCACTTGATAATTCGCCTCGTGTTCACTGAGGAATCTTACAAGCCGGTCAGGTGCACCAGACACGTAACACACGGACTTCACTAGCTTCCGCCTAACTTCAAATTTATGTCCGCTCCTGCACAAAGGGCCGGCTTGTTGAGGAAGGGACAGAGGCGTACGCTTCAATCCGATTTTTTTTCTGAGGTGTTATTGACGCAGTAGGTGGTAAGGTCTGACGGACTCGACTTGAAACGCGTTGGCCCAGTCCAATTGATTCCGCAGGCTTCGAGTTCTTTTACTTTCGTACCTCCGCACCACGAGCATCATGGCCAGTCCAGGTGACATGGGCTGCGAAGGAATGTCTGGTACGTTCTTGTCTGCTCAGTTACATTTGAGCGCTGAACGAAAAGCCCGTCTCTCACAGTGCGACACAGGGAAAGGCGACGAAAAGCCCACTCTCAAAGCTTCCACGACAAAATCAGAATCTAGCGCAAAACCTGGTACAAACTCTTCTGCATTCATGGTGGCTATGGTGATCCTGGCTGCGCTCGTGGCCCTCTTTGCGGTAGAGTACGCTGGAGGGACGGGAGGCGGGTCTGGCAATACGAGTGGAAGCGGTTTTGATCTACCCTCTCAATCTGTGGTTAGTCTGCTGAATTTGATCTGAGTGTATGCTTAAGTCGTCATAATCATCACAGTTCGTTGATCCGCTCTCTTTCACTGTCGTCGGCGCAAACGGTTTCTTTCCGGAATGCCTCAGAGCTCTTCAACCCAACGGCAACGACCCCGCCGTTCTTCCAGATTTTTTCTCACGACTTCCTCGACGTTCTCGGATCCAACCCATCCATTCGACTTATCGCGCAGAACGCGTCATTCGCGTTTGCGCACGAAGCGCCTATATGGGTGCCATCGACTGATGAGGTCTGTGCTTAGTCCGCCCTGGCTTCGCAGGAGAAATATGACTGACACACCTATGTATCAGGTATTCTTTGCGAGTAACGATGGTGGAGCACTTGGGATGAGTGATCTCAATCATAACAACCAGGTCTCGAAAATCAATCTGAGTGACCCAGCAATCGCTAGTGGAGGCACAATAAACTACACGAAGGTGAAGACATCTTTTGATGGCATGGTTCCTTTTAGCTGACTGTAAGATCTTCAGATACCTCTTTCGGACGATGTACAAATGGACAATGGCGGCACACCGTTCCGTGGGGAGAATTTACTCGTCACCTCGGGCCGTGGTGAGCTCCCGCCCAGCATTGTGCGCGTGAACCCGCACCCGCCTTTCAACTCGACCGTGCTCCTCGACAATTTCTTCGGACGCCAGTTCAACTCTCTCAATGACGTTAAGATACATCCGACGAGTGGGAAGGTGTTCTTTACGGACGTTACGTACGTGCGCTTGTTCCCGTTGAACGTCGGTAATGAATTGTAGCCTGACTTTGATTTGGTTTGATATGTCTCCGCAGGTACGGTTTTCTGAATCATTTCCGCCCTGCACCGCAACTTCCGAATCAGGTGTATCGATTTGATCCCGACACAGGGTCTCTTCGCGTCGTCGCGGACGGATTCGATAGATGTAACGGCATCGCGTTCTCTGGAGACGGGAAGACTGCTTTCATGTAAGATTAATCCTATCCCAAATGAAAACTGAATTGAATGGTATCGTCAGTACGGACACGGGTGAGTCGGGCGGCTTTCTCGGGAACAATCAGACGGAGCCAGCGACGATGTATGTGCGACGTCATAATCACGTCTTTCCATCAAACTAACGGACGTTACGACCTTGTATCTCTTCAGCTACGCGTTTGACGTTGACACGAAGTCGCAGGTGTTCAAGAACCGCCGGGTCTTTGCGTACGTCGACAATGGCGTCCCGGATGGTATCCAGGTTGACTCGGAGGGCAGAGTGTACTCGGGAACAGGCGATGGCGTGCAGGTGAGACTTGAACTCTCAAATCCTCTTTAGTGTCGACCAATAGCAATTGACCACCGATGCTCCACATGTTACATTACTCATATGTAGGTTTGGAGCCCCGACGGTGACCTGCTGGGCAAGTTCTTCCTTGGTACAACGTCCGCAAATATGGTCTTCGCAGGACCCGGCCGCCTGATTATCCTGGCAGAGACGGCTATTTATCTCGCACACATTGCGGCGACCGGCCTTCCGCTCGAGGACTTCTGATTCTAGCCTGAATTCAATCCTTGTCCGCTTCTGAGTGTTGATCGCACTCTACTCAATGTATGGCAGTCAAATGTGGTCATCCCTGCTTAATCATATCAGTCTGCAGCGGGACGAAAACCAGGTGTAGAAACAAAAATATAGGTTCATTCCAGCGTTTTATCACGTATCATGGCAAGTCCTAGCAACTGGAAATCAGCAATGTCCTCGTTACCGATCAGCTGTGCCAATTTTCTTCTCGATATTTCCGGCGGCGCCAATAATGCGTTCAGCTTGGACATCTGTGCATCTGTGTGGCGATTGGTCAAGCTCAGTAGTGTCCAAAGCCTGAGCTTCGGACAACATTTACGTGTGGTCTAGACACTCTCGCACAACGTCCGGTTCGTTGAATCGTAGGTCGAGTCTCGTGCCGAGCAGAGTCTATTGAAGCACGAACTGTTTACACAGTCCAAAGTTCTATGAAAAACATGCGGCCACCAACTCCTTCATATCCTAAACTATGCCGACTATCATAGAATTGCGCAATAGCCGCAAGCTACCGAGAGCCGTGTCTATGCTCTTCTGTCGTTCATGCGGATCTAATTTTGCTTCCTTCTAGAGCGGATGTAAAAAATTGAAGAAGGCGTGCTGCGTCGCCTCGCTCAGGTTTGAAAAAACAGCAGATTGGGCGTATCGTCAATGTTCTACTTACGGTCTCCGACAATCCGGTTTCAGTATCATTGGAGGGTGAGAGGCATCGTCGACTTGTTGCGAAAGCTCTTCGAAGACACCTATCTGCTCTCCTGCTTCCATGCATCAACGTAAATCATCCTGGTATCAGGCCTTCGAAGGATCCCATGACCGGACTCGAATGTGCAAAGACCTTACTAGCTCCCGTCCAGCGCATCACAACTTACGATGCCTGTAGCGCTCGCAACATGCGTATTTCTAAAGCAACACGGAAATGAATCCGGGTACCCAATTTATCGGTACTGATTCTCAACATCGGAATGTGTTATCCATATGAGACTTAGTTCCGTGCCGCCCCAACTTTGCAATCAACACTCACGGATCTGTACGGTGAACAAGTGCTCAAAACAAGTCCTGGGACTCGGGGTGATTTCGCTTCGCCCTGGCGCATCTATGTTCTGGATCTCACTGCATAGTTTTGAAGAAGTAAGTCGTTATCTCGTGGGATCCCTCCTATACAACATCTGGGGCCTTATGGGACTGCTCATGGTCGAATGGCTATTTAAAGACCTCTCCGTCCCCGATAATCAATTTCACAAGCCTGGATCATCAAGGCGCCTTAATGCTGCCCCTGCCAATGCTCTCGAGATTATCCGACTCGCGGAACTGATGAGTGTGCGGATGGGGGGCAATAAAACAGCGAATATATAGACATAATGTGATTGTGCGTCTTCTGTCGCGCACTATAGGCGCAGTCCCGCCGCCCGACGGCTTCCGTCCGCCGTTCGTATCAGCGATCAGAGGCGCTTTGACTCTTTTTTTTTTATCTGCCTTCCTTTGCTTCCGTGCCTGCAGAAAGATAAACGCATTGTGGCTGGGTCGTAGCTGAGGTTGCTTGCCTCGATCACGATGTCTGAGCTAACAATGGCGTTTTATTCCGGGGTAATGGCGTAGGCTCGTAAAGAAGCGAAAGCCCAGGTCTATTTAATAAGTCTTTGCTTCCACGTCACAAGAGACTCTGCTTTCAGCTTCTAGATCGTATTCGACGTACTGCGCAGACATTCTTACACACGACAATATCCATGAGTTGGGGATGATTGCAGTCCGTCCATGCTTCGGACATCTCAGAAGCTGTCGACGTATTCTTATTTCCCAAGCATGAAAGCAGTTACAAAGCACACTCGGGATATGCGTGAAAATAATAAAAATATCGGATGGCATTTACAGGAGATGTAAACAATGGTGCAGATTGAAGAGGATATTGATAATTTCTTTCTTTTCGGAATACAGTTGGAGAGAATGCTTTGCGGTCAGGAGAAACGAAACAACATGCAGATTCAAGTGAGACGGTGAAATATACCAGACGAACAGCGGATCCTTGCGGCCGCCACCACTCAACAAGCTGCAGTGCCCTGCGGACAGGGATCAAAGCAGAAATGCATGAGTATAGGCTTTAGCAGGCGTCCTCTGATGGTCGTATAGGTCATGTCCAACCAGAGATGCAACAACGCCAGCAGGACGCTGCCAACGTCGTGAAGAGAGGGGTAAACAGTAAGAGTAAAGAAAGAAAAGAGGAAGTGTATCGAACAAGCTCGCCATTGTGCTTGACGACGACGACCTGAAAGTCTCGCCTTGACTCGTGGGTGAGGCTGGGGAACTTTGCAGTCCAGCTGAGAGAGATTCATGTTGGAACGACGCGTCTTTTATACCTTTCCGGCGAATTCGGCCTGGCGTGACACCCGGTGTGATTATGACTTGTGCCGAATTCGTCCTTTAAGATTTCGTGCTGCTTCAGCGCCCATAGATATGCGTCAGAGCGGAAGGAGACGTGTTACGAGATGCAGATCGCATCGGGTTTGCCGGTTCGCGGGTAGTCATCGTAATGGGACTCGAAGCGCAAGGGAACCTATTGGAGTCACCGAAAGGCCTACAGTAATATATGTATATTGATCACGACTACCACCACCGAAATGCCGTTACAGCGGGCCTACAGCATCAATGACAATGAATATACGAGCCGAACTGGAACGTTTTCCAAATACAGTAGGTCTCGCGCGCGTCTCTCGCTGATGCCGCGAACCGTCAACGATCTCGGGACTGACATTTGTCTTCACTTGACACGGCAAGCCATTCGAACCGCGATGGCTCATGATCATCAAGATCAAACACGCATCAAATAAAAATATTACTGTTCATTAGTCATCCCGCCAACTTGCTCACTGTCTCCTGTTTCTTCTGCATACGTTTGAAGCGCGCAATTCACTACTCCGGAGTGAAGACCTACATAGCTTCCCATACAAATAGTAGGAGTCTTTCCAAATTCCGAATAACAACCATCCCATGAGCATACTGACTTTATTTTCATACTTGATAGCATCACTGTAGCGTACACGTCGTCATAGACATGCGATCTCACGCTGTTTTACCCTCTAGGAAAGAGGGTCATATGCTAACCATATGTACAGTGGGAGTATGGCTTTATGGAACCCGAACAAGCACATCGAAGTGTAGGCCGACGTCCAGCAGAAGCGATTTTGATCAACGCTGCCTGAGCGAAGTTAGTCCGGTCCAAACGGCAAGAAGAGTGAGTCGCACGTTTGTTACTCAGTTGCGACTTAACCGTGATCTACACACAGCACTTTCTATGTTATACGGCAAGAGCAGTATGGTCCAGTGGTCAGAAATTTAGTCCGCGATTCATAATCCATTTCCAATGTGCATTTGTGCCTCAAGCAGCCGACGGCATATCCGGAGCGAGTTGATCCCGCTTGTTTTCAGAACTGTTATCTATATTATGTCGACCCCTGACTCTCGTAAGGCGCTCCGCTGGGTACATTTTTGCGGACTGACCTTGATCCTCTTCATATTAGATCAACGCTCCACTTCACGACAAGCTCACGAGGCTGATTCTCTGGGAGCCCTTCCAAGGATCATCCCTTCTTGAACGAGTGCATCGGATCGCAAGGTTTTTGAACACGAGTAACTCCGCTCGCGGCACGATTACGGACAACACCCCGCTGTCGTCCACGCATGCAGAAGGTGCTGATGATGATCAATAAATCAGGCCTCTAGGACTGTGGAGCTTAGCGGAGCGAGAGATTCCATCTAACCTCTCATTTCTCGCCGATCCTAGAAGCCGCTTCATTATCACCTTCATCCCTCGAGGACGTGCACCAAATTAATGGGTTCGCTCTTCTTCGCGGGAAGCTCAAGAATTTTCCTCGGTAAGGTTCTGGGAGCGTCGGTCGCTCATTGCGGCTAACTCACGAAATTCCCAAAGTTCTGCTAAACTTGACTGTATAGGGTCGCGTCTCAAATCACTGCATGTGGGAATGCTCAGCTTGTCCCATTCTTCTAAGGATGTACACCCGGTTGGATTTCAACACCGCTGTCACGGGCTGGATGCTGTGTAAGGTTCCACTTCATCGTGCTTGAAACTTCCGCGGGTACGAGAAGTCAGTTTACGGAACGACGATCATGGCCTCGACAAGGGGAGGTGCGCATTCTTCACGCCCGTCTTTCATTAGGCCCTTGATCTTACGGCATGTTATTCTTGTGCCTAGAGCAAGCGGAACCAAGATATAGCTCGCGCCGCCTCATATTTGTCTAGCAAACTATTTGCTCTCAGACTCCGTGGTGTACTTAGCTCGACAATGCGCGTCGGAAAACGGATATTAAGAAGTACGTTACAGTTTTCCGAGCTCCATATCAATGAGAGGGAGAACTTTCACTGTCGTCTATTTTGAACAGCCTACTTTGTTCCGGGTCTGTGAATCTTTTATGAATCGCATCCTCGTCCGCGGCCCTTAACTAACTCTTGCTTTTCCCTCAGCAATTCAAAGGTATTTCGAATCAGAGACTCTAATGCGCGGGTTCTTGCACCACGTTGGCGAACCACGTTAGAGGTGAAAAAAAGCTGATTTCCTACCCACGAATAGGTTCTCAGTGAGATTCTGATTCGTCTACTGTCATAAGTTGACCCGCAGAACATCCACCCCCCAGAGAACGGGCTCACTATGTGCTTATCCTTCAACGCTGATCTACTTGACTGATCCTCTCACCTGCCAAACAGTGATGGTGATTGGTCCAACGACGTCCAAGGCTCGCAAAGGAGGCACATTGCATGTGCTCTTCTTATTTGGCTTGTGTCTCAGCATCATGATCTTCTTGCTTGCAGCTTGCGGGCATGATCCATTCACTGAGTATGTGCAAGTCAACAAGCTAAATGCATATCAACCTTGAAGGCTGACGAAATCCTAAATCAAAGTACGGCTTCTTGAGGCTCTTCTACGACCGGTTACTAGCAGCCAAGCATTTATGCATGAGGATATACAGCATCGTGAGACGTTGCTAACTTCATGTTGCAGATGGGGCCACTATTACAAGCTAGTTCACAAAGCCCGAGGCACGGCATACTATCGAATCAAGCACGAAGTTCGCAATGAATTATACAAGCAGAAATACAATCAAGGAAACAACATACAGTCGAATGACTAGACTAATAGCAGAAGAGGCACATGTGGTATCGAAATTGGCTACGTGACTGTCATAACAATAGTAAGTCGGTATAAGGTGGCGCTGAAGAACAGTTAAAACCCCAAACTACTGATTCATCGCAAAAAAAGAAAAAGAAAAGAAAAAGTAAAGCATACAGGGAGGCCGACAGAAGATGAACGACTAGGAAAGCGAACGGGATACATTAGCTCTGCAACTGTGACGTTTATGGCGCAGCACAGTGCTCTGGCGCGATAATTAGTCGCCACAGTCCGGACATTTCTTCCCTCGGAGCTCATGATGCGTGTCTCTGACATGCCTAACAAAGTTGCCACGCTGACAGTTCGTCTTGACCTTTCCATCCGGATACGCAACGCACCAATCGCATATGATTCTTCCGCAGCCGTCTGTCTGCATGGCGAGACCATGGGTGGCTAAGTGCATTTCCATAGCTTTCATTTTGAGTCGTATGCGGTGACTGCATTCTTCCTCAACATCATTTGCTCGCGTGACCAGTATGGGACAGGAAACGGTTTCTTCGAAGGAGATATGCTCCGATGGCAGCGCCTCCGCAAGCATAGATGTAGGTGGTTCGGTGAAAATAGGTGTTACCTTTTCGATCGTCTGAGATGGCACAGGGCTTCGATTGACTGCCCTATAGTCTGGAGTTGTTCCTTCGGTTTGAGGCTCAGAGACAGGGAGGACAGCGTTGTCATTTGATGATGAAATTAAGTGAGAACTTATTTCTTGAGTGCTCCCACATGTCAAAGATGACAGCGAGTTGACATGTTGTGTCGGCTGCGGCGATGCGATGTGGTGGTCCTCCGGGTTTTTCTTGTACCGTTTTATGGAGTGTGGATTTCCGAGCTCAACCGTGTCGTCCTCAATTGCATGGCGCTTTCCTTTGTCTCTATATTCGTCATCGTGCTTTGTGGTCAGGAGTGAGTCCGACAGAAGAGGAGAAGACGGCCTGGACTGAATGTTGTGAGGAACGAAAAAGTCGAAAGTTGTTAAGGTAGGAAATTGTATGGCGGGGTGGAGAGGGGTCCTGGAAGATAGCGGAAAGTGGGTCCAGTCCATATTCATGGAGGTAGGAGCCTTCGAATTGGTATCATAATTTTTAGATGACGAAGTTCTGCTGGAAGTCGCGGTATGCATAAATGATGCATTTCCTTCAGCAAACTATTTTCAAGATCATGAAGAGAATGATGATCACGTACCTCATGCAGTCTAAACTCGAGTCCATAATCAGCGATAATGTCTGCAGAGGGGATCTTTCGCTGGACGGAAGCTCTTCTTGAGTGCTTGAGTAAAAGAAGTTACTTAGTACTTGGAGTAGAACGAATGAAGAAAGCATGAGCTTACATATCACGGTGATCAGATGAAGGTTCAAAGTTGTTTCCCAATGCTCCAGGCGGGCTCTCAGATTCATCAACGGCGTGGCCATAACAGTTCACTTCTTCAACAGCACACAGCTTGGAAATAGGCGGAATAATCGCCTGCAGTCCCGATGTCAAGTCACTATTTGTAGACGCAGCGGGAAGTGCAAATGCTTCAAATGTCGAGGCAGACGGCAGTTGCAATTCGTCAATTCCTTTATCTTCTAGGAATGGCAGCGCATACAAGTTGTTGCTGAGCAGAGAGAAGTCAGACATCGTCAAGAAGAAGTGATCTGAACCCGGACCTATTTTTCCAATCGCACATCTCTACTAGTGGTGGGGCTCCGGAGCCATCCGAATGAGGCCCGGAGAGGAGCTCTAGAGATGAATTGTCCAGCGCGCCCACCAGAGAAGATCTCATTTCATCAAGCATGGCCTCGATGTCACCTATCAGTGGATCGACCGAGGTTGGAGAGCTCAAAGAGCGAGTTGTCGAGGATGGGTGTGTTGTCAATGAGGATTCGTTTGGAAGTACGTTTCCGACAGTACGGGAGAGCTCTGGACACCATCCTTTGGCTGAGTATTTAATGGGCTGTTGGTTTGGCTGGGAATGCTGTACTACAAGCGGGTTAAGACTTGGAAGACTTGGAAATGAGGAATTAAGCGAAGGGCAATAAATAAAATGTAATGGCTTCATACCTATCAGCAGGCAATTGTGTATGCAATGTGTTTTCCTTATCCGTCTTGATATAATTCGTTCCAAACGTTGGTGGGGGTAGACAAGTCGCCAAAGAGGCTCTCAGGTCGTTGGCGGCTTGAAAACCATTGGCTGTGCGAGAATACCGAAGAGGCATCACTTCGCCATGGACAGCTTCAATACTGCTGAGCCCGAGAGTTCGCCTTGGTGGACTGGATGAGGTGAGATGAGTGAAATACAAAGTGGATCTAGAGGCATACGCCAGGTAAGAAAGCAGGCTGCTGATTGTGTCGTCGATCGCGTCTAAAGTATGCTCGTCTGACCCATCGAGCCACAAAGGACTATCTAGGCCTTGCTTATCTCCTGCGCCGTACATTTGAAGCATCGAGACACTTTAGAGAAGAACAAAAAAAGCAGCTCAGATGACGAAAAGAGAATGAGGAGTTGGAGGGGGGGGGAGCAGATGAGACTCGTGAAGGAGTCAATGCAACCTCCGAATTATAACTGTCGACCAAGCGAAGAGTTCTTTCTCAACACAGGTCAACACAAAATCGGATTCGGAAAACTTGAAATCCAAAATAGGTAAGGGGGACGAAAGCGGCGACGGATCTCAAAATTCAGTCGTGAGATATAATTAGATGCTACAGCGTGCGCCGAATTTTTGGACTTGCCACCTCGCTGCCAGATGCACGAAAGCCACCTTGCCTCTCTGTACTTTCGGTCTTGGCTACCATCAGATATTCAATGCAGGCTTCTACAATCGAATAAAATTCAATTGATTCCAGCGCTGCGCCAGAATGAGCCAACCCGATAAGTTGTATAGATTAGTGTTTCTCTGACACATGAAGAAGCCGATCTGTGTATTGTTTGAGATTGGTCCTTCTAGTGATCTGGATACTCATGGTCTGACGATCAAAATCATAAGCAAAACAAACATGGACTCACCCCTATATATTTGTCCTCAAAAATTACTTCTGCGGCTGTGCTTGTCTATTTCAAATTCAGGAATCTCTTTAACAGAAATCGAAGATAGTTAAGATGGAGGTGGCCTGAGTTTTATGCCCGAGGAGACCTAATTTGAAAGGCCACAGTATCCCTTCTTCGAAACCCAGAACGGAGGAGCCAGATACCATCGCAAGTATGTTTCCTTTCCACTATGTCTTCCCAGGTGAGAATAAAGGAGAAGCAAAGCATAGCTGGATTAAGATCGACTTCGCAGAGTGTATGATTCAGAAATGATTGATTGAGTCAGAGTATAACAGCTTATCAAATACCACAGTAGATTAGTATTCAGTCCGAGGCTTGTGACAGTGCTTCCATTTTGTTTCTTTGATAGTACATAGATAGCAAAGGTCTCAGATCGATGCCTGAAGAACATGTCTGTGAACGAGGCTTGAGGCTTAAACTGTAGACATGTATTAAATACAAACTCGACGACTCAAATTTCCTGATAACTCACTGTTTCTCCACATATCCGAGTCCTGGAGTACGTTGACATACATGTGCTCCAGAGCATACTGTACTTTTCCGAAGCAACCTGTAACAAGAATCGGAAAGGTAGAGGCTGTGTCCATGTCTTACGGTACTTTCGGCAGTTTTGGGATATGTTGAATGATCGACAACACCAAACTTCATTGCTTCAAGCCCCTGTCAAAGAGCAAACATCAACCCGCAGAGAAACTCGGCTTGCATATACGCACAGATGTAGTACGGCCTTTGATCGACAGACTTCGACAATAATGCGTCCTTTCAGCAGGGAGGAAGGTGGAGATGGAGTACTGCTGGCGGGCCACCTCTGCGATCCTGACGATTCGAAAACAGCAAACATCCAACGATGAAAACAAGCTAGAAAACGTACTCCACTCTATAATTAAGAACCTCCATGAGTACTGAATGACGTCGGTCGACTGCAGAGTTACCTAGATACGGCTCCGAAGTGATTTTGCTGCTTGGAGCGTCCCTCGGACTGGCACAATGAGTTGCTTTCAAATCTTCCTAATGATGCACCTCCCACGTGGGTTGTGTGCACTTGGAAAATATTTCAAGCAAGGGGAAGACATTTCTGTCAACGAAACCGTCTTCCAGGAAAGGAGCAAAAGGGGGAGAGGTCGTTTGACCAGTCATCCACGTCATCGATAAAGGAACAGACGTGGGAAATAGAAGCAGCAAACATCAGCTGAGCTCCGGCCAAAAAATGCGATGGCGGGCGTGCAAAGAAGGCGAAGAAAGACAATAGGTCGCAGCAAGACGCGAGGCAGTTTTCATTTTTATTCCGCCACCCATCTCGTAACCAAAATGACATATATCCGAATAAGTTGATTCATACCTTCTATCAATTAAAATTTTCTCATTTTCTTGCAGAATTTCCACTGGCTGCTGGCAAGCACGAGCTTTTCTCGCTACGACGACCGGCACAATTTGGCGGGAACCAAACAAGTATAAGCACAAAACTTAAAACCTTATGATAATATGGAAGCACGAAACTCTGGGGCCACAGTGCCATGGTCCATCGTGCGGCCGAATGGTCCAAGAACATTTGAAGTACTTCCACTGAGTTTCTGCCACTCGCTGCCAAAGGTCCCTCATATTAAACTACGTACTTTCACCTTTTCTTTTCTTTTCACTCCGGATCCCCTGTGAGACTTGAAGAGAATTCCTTTGAAGCACCAAATGACGAAGGGACGCAAAGGGGCATATATGGACCTACTAGCACCGGCCACTCTGTAGAGGTCGAGATGCTACGTGAGTCGCCAGAATTGAACTGATGTCGGATACAGATCTAGAGACTCGGAACATCTCATTTGACTTCGTGCTTAGTAGTGCTGGAGATCAGTCGCCTACAGTTATGCGTTCGGTAAAAGTCGCAAATCACCTGCAGGTTGGTATTTACATGCGCGTACTAACATTGCTTTGTTGTACATTTGTTTAGACTGCTGACTATCAATACAAACCTCGTTGATGACGTCGCTAAAGGGGCAGAAGCCAATAACGTCGATAGCAACTGTTTGGTACGGTAAGGAGAAGGTCGTAAGACAAATGGTAACAGAGAACAGGAATCAATGCGTACATCCGCCTATTCACACCGACGCATCCGTTTCGTTCCTTTACTCGAACCCTCCACAAATTCTTCCTTCGCGCTTTCACAATCCTTCTTAATTTCCTTCGACTCCTTCATGATTTTCGCTATCCACTTTTTGTGCGTATCCGAATCTTCATGTCGCTTCCCGTTGTGCTTCTGATTTCCACGACTGTTCGTCCCCCCACACGGACAACACATAGAGTTGATTTTCAGCTCCGTATCCACTATGTGTCGATTCAACCCGCCGAATAATGCTGGTTCCTTGCCGCACCATGGGCAACGCGCACGGAAATCTTCCTTTTTGGCATCCTCAGCACTTAGTCCTCTCTCCAGTGCCGCCTTTATCAACGCATCCCTCCTCGTGAAATACCCAAGTTGATCGTAATGGAGCGCGAAATGTCCCCGCACAGAGCCTGCGTCTTTGACAAGCGGTTTCCCGCAAACTCCTTCCACTCCATCTTCATCTATCACCTTGAACTTGCAAAGTCCTCGATCGCCAAGCATTTCGGATAAGAATGGAAACGAAGATTCGGCTTCAGGTGCAGGACACTTAATGGTCAGTTCCTTGCACCGACGACGTGTCTCCCGTGTTTCAAATGGAACCGCAGCGTCCTTCGTAGTCTGAGTGCGCGAGGCTGACGGTAGAGTAGCCTTCGTTGAGTTCTGATTGTTGGACGGCCTTTTGCGTTTCTTCGTTGACGATGAAGAGTTCGGATTCGGTACGGAGGGCAGACTTGGCAACTCGGAGTCCACCTGGATTGCGAAAGACTGTCCAGAACTGCCAGCAGGCGCATCGACCGGGGAGTGGAGAGCGTCCCCATCGTCCATTTCATGTGCGACGCTAGTAGGTGGTGTAGACGTGGAGTTTGGTAGCTTGGGAAACTGAGCATCCTTTGTGTCCTGTTCATTCATGATGACGGGATGGAATGGATTGCGCGACAGCGTCTGACCCGCCTCAGTGCTCTCACCGGGTCCATCGATGGGAGTCTGAGGAGCGGACGGCGAGTCTGCCGGCGTCGTAGCCAATGAGTAAGAGAGAGGCCTACGGGTGAGAGTAAGCGATAGTGTTTAGTGACGAGAATAAAATACTCACGGAAGATATGCCCCAGCTTGTTCATAACTTTCCAATGATGTCAAAGGCATACTCGGAGCTTCATCCGCCAACGGCCCCGCAAAGCCCATAAAGTCACTCGACTCCCTTCTATGGTGCGTGATGGGGTCCATGACCGTGTTTTGGAATATGTCAAATGGCTGTGGACCGCCTTCAAACCACACAGGACTCGACTGCGACAACAGTCCGGCCATGGCTGTCGGTGACGGGGACCAAATCGGAATCGGGTTCGAGTCCAGGTGATATGAGCCCTGGACATGGCCATTTTGGAGGTAAGGAGAGGGGAAATAGTTGTCTGGTGGTGTCGATGAGCTTGGGGTTGAAGCGTTGGAGTGGCTGTGAGTCAGAGAGTCAGTCGAGTGGTCAAAGGTAATGTCAAAGCCACACACTCTGTAGGCGGAACATCGACGATGTCGGGCTCAAAAATAGTGCAGATCTTGCTCAGCTCGGCGTCGGGACCAGACTGAGGACAATTCATCGCCCCATCAGTTCCAAATGCCTCGCGGCAGAGCTCTTCGACTTGTGTAGAGCCACACATGTCTATTCCAGATGCAGGCCCCGAGCTGAACTCGTAAGGGCTGTGGCTGAAACAGAACTCGTAAGAAGGCTTTCAAAGGGGGGAGGGGAGGATCTCACTTGGAATGCAATCTATTGCCAAAGCTATTGCTTGCGTCGTTGAATGACGGGATGTGGAAATTATGTCGTCCGTTTCCTCCGTTCATCGTGCGATGGATGACACCGTCAATGCTGGCCACGATAGAAGGCGGGTGATAGAGGAGAAGTGGCTTGAGGAGTGGGACGAATGGGTGGTTTGGATGGATGGGGATGGCAGTTGTAGAGGAAAGAGGAAACGGGGGGAATGGACGTTCAAGGCGCACTAAAATAGGAATTTCTGTGTATACTCGACCAAACAATTGGTTCCAAATAAACCAGTGTGTCTGTTACCCTACGCGTCTCGTCACGCGGCGATATGTTGCTTGGACTTTGCTTGGACTTCCAGCACGATTCGAACATTGCACCGCATGTCAGTGCATAGGCCTTGGGGGCACAGAACGACACTGCAGGGACCATGGACAATATCTGCCTTTGTGAGCCATCAATTCCAGTCAGTCTAAGCGTCTATTTTCTCCCACACAGCTTCACTCACCGACAACGGAAGCCGGACACGCGTCTCTTCATTCTTCGCTTTTCGAGTCTCATGGCTGGCCTTCTAGCAAAATTCTATATCAGCAGAACGTCCGCGACTCGTGTTCGAAGTGATGCGCTGGGGAAAGAAAACGTTATGGATCTGTGAGTTCACTCCTGCGTAGACCAGCTAGCAATTACTCACCATTGCATTCCAGAATCTCACGTATAGGTCGTATACCAATCTGTGCTGCCAGATTGAATGATCGATGAAAGCTTAGACGGTCATCAGAAGGTCAGCCATGCAATCGAGAGGTACCAGCAGTCAACAACGTGCTCGGCGTGTTCTTTTCAAGTACTCTCCAGTGGGTGTCGTGGACTGCTTTCAATGAACATGACTTGAAATATTGTGCGTCCCCGGAGACTTCGATACATGTGGAGAATACACTTGACTTTCTTACGAGCAACGGCATTCCAGTAAGCCATCCGAGTCCAGAAGCTCAGTGCTTTGGATATCTCACTTATCCGACAACGCTTAGATGTCGCTTCTCGCGTGGCTGAGCTAGGAGGGTGCGCCTCAGAGTCAGCCTCCTTGTTATTTTCAGAAATAGTGGAATTGAGGTGAGTAAGATTTCGCAAATAGAACTGAAATTGTCATAACTCACTTGCCACCATGCGCTCATGAAAGCCAATTATTTCTAGACCTGTGCTCCGCGCTTCATTTTGAAGACGTCTGGCTTTGAAGGATTTTCGGTTTTTGCATTTTCGGAGAGCGAGCTTATACTACAAGCATGAACCATGTCCTTTCATTCGGAGTGTTACCGCTTGTCCGGCGAGCATTAAAGGTTTTCGAGATGAACCGAAACGGTTCCATGTTTTCTCATATGTATACAGCATGAGTCTCGTCAATCTCATTCCAACTTTGCATTGAGCAACATGCGGTTGTGAGCAGCGGTCCCTTACGAAAAGTTATTCATCAACATACCATGCCTTTGTCCCCACCCTTCCTGCATCTCGTTCTCACCGGAATTCAGCATCCCACCCAAACTCGCCATGTCATTCATCAACTTTCATGACCATTCTCCAGTCCAACATGCATATCATCTTCTCCCTCTCGGTCCGAGAAGTCCATTGAAATCTCTTCATGAAGTTCGGAAGTCCTGTTGTATATCAACGTCGGCGCGTATTTCGGAATAGTTGTTCTTGTCTGTGGGTCCAGTTGCGACAAAAATGTCTATCGTCTCTCGCTTTATAAAACCTCAAAAGGCATTGAACATCGCTTTGGTGACTTGACGGCTGAAGGAAGCGCTTTCAGACAACCAAGACTTGAGAGGCAAACAAGTGTAAGTGGCACTGCTGGCAACGTTCGAGAGCAAGCGGCGTGTGACGATATCCGGTGTAACGCGCGCTGAAGCTTCAAGTTGGCCACTCCCTTTACAGCTACGCCGATGAACACAACCCACTGAACACGAAGCACTATCTTCAGGAGATGCAACATATGGCTTTCATGAAACAGTGAAAACGACCATTCGAGCTGTTTGCAGCAGTCTCTGCTCGGAAGCGGCGGCACTAAAGATTCGGGACGATTTCTGCGATTCGGCCAGCTCACGAAGTATCACTACGCACAGTTGCTGGTTCGTGTCTTGAAGCTCTTCGGCTTGATCTAGCTTGATATATACCTGAAGTTTTCTATGTGTTCTTCTGGATGCGTGATACATTTTTCTGAAGCTTTCACTGAGCGTTGCAGACTTTTCCCACTCTAAACGGACGTCGTCTCAGGTTAAAACAAGTCATCTTGAGGCTGGTGTTATCATCTGTTGGCTCATGAGTGACACTAAAATCAACTATTGCGAAAGGCTTGTCGATTCAGGGTGTTTCTACAGCGTCTACTGCTGGGCTGCTGTATGTTGTTCAGATCCGGTCAGGCAAATACGTAGTATCCAGACGCCAGCGAAGTCTCAGGCAATAGAAAATCCTCGTCATTTCAAAAGACATGTGCCGACTTTCTGATTAACTTCTGTTCATCCCTCTGTTGTTGTTCACTTTGATTACTGTGGACCTACACTGCAACTGCTTTGACATTATATTGATGAGATGTGTCGCGCACATCTTGAACATAAGCGCGTTTCTACAGAGTTCACTTATTTTTATGAGATATGGGAATAATAGCAGGCTTGCCGATGGCAAATGGCTCAAAATCAAGGAGGCCGCCTTACAATTTTCGTATTTCGCCGTACCTTATCCTTCCAGACCTCTAACGCGGTTGCCGCTTCTTTCGCAATGCATCCTTGCTCTCTCTCGGCTTCTCTCATCGTCCTCCGCTCAGATGTCGCTATCTGTCCTTTTCCGTTAGTCTTCAAGTGCGTAGAGCTTTGGCTGAGGAGACCGCGAATCAGAGACGCTTCAAACTCAGCCTCTTACCTTCTCGACGACGCGGTCCACTGTACGTCGGAAACGGCCATGGCCAAATTATGAGCATACTTCTGAAAGCAAACGGGCCGTCGCCTCAATCTCCTATCTCAGTGGCACGCACAGAATTTCACTGATAAAGCAAAGAGTTCCCACAACACGTATCTCTTTCCTTCCACTGGCAGTTTGTATACGTCGTCGTGGTTGGAATAGTTCTCAAACTTTCTATTCTTTGGACGTACAACCCAGTTGTCTGGAGAGCCGGCTGTTCGGTTGCTGCTGTTTTATCCACTATCCGCCATTTCCTTAAAAGTTCTCTATAAAACGACAACCTAATTCACATACCCGTAGAGTTCAAGCTTAAGGTCAAATAAATTTTACTATCCTTCTTTCCGTTCGCTCTACCAGTCAAGTGTAGCATCCAATGACTCCTCAGTTGTCTTGATTCCACAGAATTCGTGTTATAAATCTCCGGACCCAAGCTACACGATACAAACCTATAGTGCTACGATACAAAATTCCACAACAGCTAGACAACAAAGATAGCAAGCGAAAAACGTTGTGACAAAGAGAAAGCTATTTCGAGTGCGATAATAAAGGATAAGAATAAGAAAAGAGGAACCGGAACAGTGATGAGACGGAAATGATTTGCAAGTGGAAAGTGAAAAGCAATCAAGAAAGCGCCGATAGCGCAAAAGTCGCTAGAGTAGGAAGACCATCAATAGGGGGAGTCCCAGATGTGTTGCCGCGGAAAATCTGAAAAGTGGAAGGAAATAGAAGAAAGTAAAGAAGAATTCGGTTCGAATGGGGAGTTGTATTACAGATGAAATAGAATGGGAGATGGTTATGTGGAAGCTGGACAGAACGGAACAGCAACTGAAGAACAAAAATGAAAACGCATGATATCAGGCTGAGAAGACATGAGAAGAGTCAAAGATTTGAAGAAAACAGAGAAATAAAGAGTTTTGTTAAGTGAGTTTCAAGGGAACTCAAAGACGACGACGTTTTGCTCCATTACTTGACCCCTCCTCCTTGTCATCTATATCGTCGCCGTTGTCGCCGTTGTCATTTGCATTTTCATTCCCCGCCTCGTCCCCAGTGCCATGGTCCTGTTCGCCTTCAATCCCCCAGCGCAATCCAAGCTCCTTCCGTGCCTTGTCATGTTTACCGTTTTCGAGATGACGCTCAACCTGATCCCATGCACGCCGATTCACTCCCCTTCCACATCGACATGTCATCCGTTGAGCTCGCAGATGATGGTCCCGCAAGTGCCTTCCGAGGCCCGGTAAATCGCAGATCGATTTACCGCAGGTCAGTACCGGACATGGACACGGTCTGCTCGCTTTAGACAACCCAAGCGCTTTGAAGTGCTTCGCGAAATGACAGAGCAAGTCGGCTTCGATCACCGACTCATTGCAACCCGGGACGACACAATCGAACTGCTTATCTTCAGGGAACACCCGTTGTAAGCCGAGCGTATCCATAACAGTTTGCAATGATAGAGTGTTGGCCCGTTCGCCATTCGGAAGGATCAATTTCTCATTTCCCTTCTTCACCTCGTTAACGACTTTTGCGTCAGGCGTATTGTCTTTCTTCTCAGCTCCTTGAGGCGTAGTTGGTTCGACAGCGGAACCGGTCGGGGGTGGGAACGGAAGGCCAGGTACTGGAACTGAGGACACAGCGGTCGCATTCCTGTGCCCACGACGATGGGGAGCCTTCTTCCTCTGGGCCTCTTCCCGGCTCGGAGATTCCGTACCGGAGAATGGCGGGACTTCTGACCCCACTGTCCTCGTCCTCTTGCGTTTCCTACTGGACGATGCAGGGATTGACGTCCTTGCACGTCCAGGAGTCTCATTCACTGGAAGGTGATCGAATTCTTGAGACATATCGTTCGGCAGGCCAGTACCCGGAAATAGCATAGGTAACATGGCGGCCTCGACGTTCCACTGAGAGTGTTCAACGTGTGAGCCTGCTGTCGTGGTATCCGTCCAGAGCCCATTCCTTGGGATCGCGTTGTGAGGCTGAATGCCAAACAGGGAGTCTATGGAATGAGTGCCTGAGTCGGAGATAATCGTGGTGTTGGCGGATGGTACATTAGCCAGCCCCAAGTCGAATGGGAAGCCAGTTCTGTTGTGAACATGGGATTGAGGACCGTTCACATTGGCCGTCTCATGCGCGAGCCCAGCAGATTCAAATGATTTGCAGGACGAGGAATAATCCTCTGTGTTCGTATCAACCGAGCGGAGTGGATTGCGCGCCAAGGCATGGCCTACACTATGGCCATGCATATCAAACCCCAGGTTGAATCCGTCGACCGGTGTTTGGATTAGCATCGGTGAGTATGGCGTTGTAGTAGACGAGCGGGACAGAGGACTATAAGACAAAATGAATACTAGTGTTTCATGGAGAGAAAATAACTCACAGAAGAGATGTCCGAACTCGCTCGTCGCTTCTGAATGGCGGAAAAGGCACATTTGGAGCCGGACGCACCAACGTTCCCGCCAAGCCGAAGAGGTCGACTTGCTCGCCCCTGAGGCGCGCGTTAAGGTGGACGGAAGTGTCTTGGAGGGCGTTGAGTGGAGGGAACCTGTCCTCGAAAGGACCCTGCGTTAGCTGTGACGACAGCCCGGGGAAGTGCAACGGTGGATGATCCGAATCATATAGCATCATGTCAAAGCGTTTTGCACGTTGAGCATGCACGTCCTGCACCTCGCCTGATGCATCTGATGCGAGACCATTTGAAGTACCACTCCTGCTTTTACATCGAATCAGTTGCGTGCTTTCAACAAGTCCTCGAGCCACGTACCTGAATATTGCTCTCCCGTCAACCCCGGGCTCGTTCGACTCAAATACGGTGCAGTACTCTGCCAGTTGTGCGTCCGATACATCTGAAGCATCTTGCGTTGCTCCATCTGCACTCGAACCATCGTGACTGACATGTCCGACTTGAGTCAAGCCACGCCAGTCCATTTCAGCCACCTGGCCAGTTCCAAACGCACCATTGTGCGGTCTACAGTACAGCTCATTGAATACGACACAGATGAGTGGGAAACAGCAGAAGGGAAGACTTACGCAGAGCCGTATTGCGTAGAGGAAGCGCCGTGCGAGTCGTGGGGTCGACGATGTCCGGGAGTCATACTGGGTATGAAATCGACGTCCTCGACGGTTGATTGTACAGGAGAAAAGAATTGAGTCGTCAAACGACGGAGGGAGGTGAAGGAGGAGAGCTTGGTTGTGGGTGAATGAAGAGGGAGAGGGGGGAGGGAGGAGGGGGAGGGGAGGTAGCAGGTGTAGTTAGAGAGACAGGATGTGGCAGGAGTTAAACAAGGCGCACGGATTTGGAAAGCTGTGGACGGTCGGTTAAAAAAGCTGGTTCGAAATGAACCCTCTCGCACCTCTGTTACTAGACGCGATGTCACGTCCCTCCCATATCGCGCGCTTAGATTTTGCACCGCACATGACTGCATGGGCCCGACCGCACTGGAAGTGTTCTTCTGAAGGACTGAATAAGAAAGTGCTTTGTAGCCTTCAGCCCATAGCTTCCCCCTTCATCCATTTGCGAGGAACAGTGACCAAATCTCAATCTTTCAGTCTGAACTTGGTGGCTCACAAAAGCTGAACGTATAAATTGAGCTCGAGTTTACGCATCTCTGGCCTCAGCCTCAGCCAGTGTCAAGGCCCTCAAGCTAATCAATGCTGTGCGCTAATGAGGTCAGTGCCCTTAAGAAAACATAGCTATCAATTTAACTTCACCTTTCACAGTGCCGTTATCTTCAAGACGGTGTGATCGGGCTGTACGAGCAATTCATTGCTGTGCATACATTCTCATTTCATCCAGTCCTTCAAATTACGCGCCATTCAAAATCCTTCTGCTCTATACCTGTGCTGCTTTGAAGTGTCATCTTGAGGAACGAAAGAAACCGTCAAATTTCAGACAGCTGACGTCTGCGCAGAGCGACTCCACCTTCTTTCATGAAGACAGGTTAGTGCACACTCCAAATTTCGACACTATTCAGAACTCATTGCTCCCCTAGAACGAAGCTTCTCTGCCTTGTCTTCCGAAGGTCGTACTTAGTCGCTTCAAAAGATTAGCAGTTAGTCAACAGCCCCCATCAGCATAATCGAGCTCGAAACTCACGTACAAACAAGCGTACCCATTCCACTGTATCATGTTCTCCTCAAATGCATCTCTCACCCAGGAGGAATTTGTAAGTGAATTCGCATACGATATTTTTTGGGAACTGTTTTGAAGTCGCTCGAGTGTCGGACGCTAGCCTTATCTCCGATCTAAATGCTCAGAAATCCTCTGATCATCTTCAGTAGGCTCATAGGAATGCGATGTGCTGACCTGGACTCATTGGTGAGTCTCGTGTACAGCAGATCGTTTCCCAGCTGACCAGGCACTTCTCAGGTCGAATTTTGCACCGCTATCGCGTGAACAACGTCGCGAGTGCTTCATTTTGGACCAACATCCTTCATGATCAGTCGGTCGTCTGTGTCTGAGACTAGACGGGCGATGTCATGCTTCCCTTCGTACTGTATACATATACAGGAGGTATTCCAATGATACTATCCAACCTTTTGCTTTTAGCAATGCCAAGATGAGCATTTATTTTCCCTTGAAAAGAGCGTGTCTAACTCACCAGAGTATTACGACGTCCTGCCTCTGCTTCAATGAATACCGTCCTCGAGTCAAATAAGTCGCATTGCCACGTCATGAGCCGACCGATCTCTGACATCCGCCCCTCGTTCAAGCCCGTCTTCCCAACAGGATCATCTAGTCTAGAATTCATCAGAATCTCTCGTCCGATAAGTGTTGCACTAGTTCTAGCGAAGAGCGATTTGCAATCCAGTCGTTTCAACTTGAAGGATCCTTCGTGTCCGGCTTTTTTTGCAGAACAAAACGACTTCAAGCACATTGCTGGTAGGACCAAACCCATCTTGCGACAACCGACAATGTACAGCCTCAAATAAGCCAACACTCAGGGCTGGCGAAGCTGGGCTGGCATAATTGGAAAGCGGTCAAGAAGAGGAGACGCGACATGTCACATTCGCGGCACATCACGCTTATCCTTCCTTCGCTCGGTTCCGGATCGACCGATACCCCTAAAGAGTAGTTACTCTAATATAAGGTATAACTGATCGTTCGGTATAATATTAATGACTATGCGTATGACCGTATAAGCTTTTTTTTTCTTTTCTTTCGCGAACACACCGACTCAGACGGAACCGAATCGTGAACTTCATTCCAAGCGGAAGCGCATAAGTACACATGAAAGACAGAGAATCGTGCGCATGAAAGAAAGAACTGAGAAGAGAGCATCACTACAAAACGTCATCATCTCCAATCTCCAATCAGACACATATCAGAGTGAAAGAAGGTAAGTCGAAGAAACACCACGACCCATCCAAGTCAAATTTCGACGCGACAAACGCAGTCGCAAGCGCGTGAATCACGCTCAAGGAGTACCCGGGTCGCTCGCCTTCTCGTCGATGTAGTTCGTCTTCGCCGCATGCTTGACGTCCTCGAGCGTCTTGAGGCCCACATGGGGTTTGATCTTCCATGCGGTGAACACGTGTCCCTGCGCGAACACGTCCTCGATCTCCTCGAGCGTGCGGCCTTTCGTCTCCGGGAACATGAATAGGATGTGGAAGAACGCCGCGAAGTTGAACGTCTGCCCGAACCGAAATCCCAAGTAAGTTAAATAGATCGGAGGGACAAATAAGAAGGAGAACGGACCCCGAAGATGAAATATGTCTTATACGCAATATTGCTGAGACCAGGCGGGACAGCCCACGCCAGCGCGAAATTGAACAGCCAGTTCGCACTCGTACTAAGACTAACCGCCTTCGCGCGAACCCTCATCGGGAAGATCTCCGCCGGGTACGTCCAACTAACGGGTCCCATCGTAATCGCGAAACTACAGACGAAGAGATATGAGCAGACGATGATGCCTTTGGTGGCGGCGCCGTGTCCCGTGATGACCCAGACCTTTGACCCGTCGACGATGCCCCACTCGCCGAACTTGCCTTGCAGCCCGCCGACGAGCATGAGGAAGAAGCCCATGAGCGCAGTCCCAACGAGGAGCATGGGGCGACGTCCCCATTTGTCGATGTAGATGATTGCAGGGACTGTGAAAAAGAGAGAGTCAAAGGAGCGAAGGGAAGAAACGGAGGGAAGGGCACAAACTGGTGAAGACGACGTTAAGCACGTATTGCACGGAGTCGGCGATGAGGTTTCCGCGCTTTCCGGTCAGACCCGCGCCCTGGAAGACGTAGATGATGTAGTACATCATGATATTCATCCCTGTGAGCTGACTTTCAAACGTCCCAAAGTCAGTCCATACATCCCAGCTCAGGAAATAACAATAACAAAACTCACCTCCACATCTGCAAACTCGTCCCCAAACCGACGCGGCGCATTACGCCTGGTCTGAACAAATCCATATAGCTCTTCGCGCCCTCCGTCTTCTCAAAATGCACCTGCTGGCGGATTTCCTCATACTCAAGCTGGACGAGCTCGTTATCCTTATCGCCCTTCCCATGCAAGTCCGCCAAGACCTGGAGCGCCTCTTCCTCACGATCATGGTCTATAAGCCATCGAGGGCTCTCTGGGAACCACATCATACCGACTGACAGGATGATGGCAGGGATCATCTGTAGTCCCCACGGGATTCGGAAGGAGGCAACGCCGTCGATGTAGGAGCAACCGAACTGGATGAAGTACTGGAGAAGGATACCCCATGTGATGGACCATTGTTGCAAAGCGATCATTCGCCCTCGCACGGCGGGCGCAGTGATCTCGGCTTGGTAGAGCGGGACGGTGGAGGAGGCGAAGCCGACGGAGATACCAGAGATGATGCGGCCTACGACGAGCATGCCACGGTTCTATGTGCAGAAGGTAATGATGGTGAATAATTTTTCTGGGAAAGAAAGAGGAAATAAGGTACAAACCTGAGCGGCACACTGGAGGATGCTGCCGATGACCCAGATGATGCCGGAGATAATGATCGTGGGCTTGCGGCCGATAAAGTCGGCGAGCTTGGTGACCGCGAGCGAGCCCACGAAGGAGCCAGCAGGCATGGAGGCTACGATAGCGCCCTGAGGGTTAGACGCCGGCTAGCGGGGAGTAAAATAATGTAAGCATCAAGAAGACCGTATAAAACATGGCACATACGTGGTTGAACACACGAAGGTATGCGGCGTTCTGTCAATGCGAGAAAATACATGAATGGCGGGTTTTACGATGAGAGTCGACTGGAGCTCACGTTTAACACTCCGGACATGGACGAGATGTCCAGTCCGAAGAGACCGCCGCCGATACATGCGAACGACCCGACGAAGAACTGTACCGAAGATCCTTAGTACAATTATCTGCAATGTAATAGTAAAGTACAACATACCGAGTTCGCCGCGACGGCTGAGCTGTACTGCACGTTGATGCCGAATGTAAGTCTTCTAACGAACCAAACCTATAGCCAGAGAGAGTTACTTACACCTTTGCCCATCGTGCTTTTCTTTCGGAAGTGCTCTTGCGCAGTGACGACGAAGGGACGACAATGTACACAGAAGGCTCGACAAGAAGGCTCGACAAGGAATGAATCCAAGTGGGGGTTTCGAGAAGCCGTACCCCTGTGGATTAAATACCATTCCCGAAGACAAGACTTCTCTAGAAATGAGAGTTCAATCAAGCGTTGTATTGAATACAAATTCTGCATCGCCCGCGGACCGTGCACTGCACGCGGTGACTTTGATCATTTGAGACGAAGCGTTGAATGGGGAGAATGCGGTCGCTTGATGCAGATGCGACGGATTCGGTACAGGAGCTCTGATGGTTGCAGCCCCGCATTGCTGGTCCGGGGAAAGATGACCACCCCAGCCGGAAGTCGACATACATATTCGGGATCACGAGCACTGTACGCCTCTGGGCAAGCGTGCATACACACAAGTGTGCCTGGAGGAATGATTGAGGGAGGACGGTTAGAAGAGCAAGCTCGCGCGAGTAAAAGATGCCGCTTCTTACCGTTTTTTTGCAGCGCACAGAGCACATGACTGCGTCATTGCCCGCTCGTCCATGTGCCGCACTAAGTTTTGCATATTTCATTTGTTACCCGAGCCTGAGAGAACCTTGGTATTGTCCGCTCGCCGACAGAGAGGGGCAGTTGAGCCTAGTCTGTAATATCAATACATCATGACGGACCAAACATATCTCAGCCTGAGGAATAACGACTTATGATCTCCAATCCCGTGTCCGTTCATCAAAATCTGGGCTTCTTCGAGCTCACAGGGCCAGCTCTAAGATCGGGGTACTCGGGCGAAGGATGCGAATTCAGTGGCAGCCTTCCTTCATTAGTACTCTCTCTTTTCTTTGATTCAAAGTTCCTTCCCAGCCCCGCGTCCAGAACGTCTATCTCCGTTCCTCGTCCTTCGTTCCCAATATTCAAGATGCCGGAGCGAGGGTTCGAGGATTCGACAGGGTAATTAAATCGCAGCGTTACGTTTACGTCGATGTCTATACTTGAAGCTTGGAGGAGGGTGGATGTGTGAAATGCATTACTCACCCCTTAGGGATACCTTGTTCGCTCAATCCCGACTGCCATTCAATTTTCCATCAAAACGGGGCAGGCACCACAAGGAAAGACGAGATCAGAAAAGCGATTCTACCACATCTCGAAAACCTTGCATGCCCGTCGGCTCGAGGACTCCGACTCTCCATAGCCATGGGAGACACCGCGACACGTCTGAGGAGTTGATCGTCATTCATGCGGTCGAGGACAAAGATAACTTGAGATTCCCCGACATGAGGTGAGCTAGCATCTCAGGGGATAAAGGTAAAATAGAGAAGAGGCGGGACCGAAAGCCGTGTTCAAGGCGTGAGACTTATTTGGATGAGGAGATGCCGAGCGGCCATCATTCCAATCAATGCTTTGTGAACGCGCAATTTTTTCTCTTTATCACCGTCGTCCCAGTCAAAGCTGGCGAATATTTGTTTTATCTCTTCATGTTGCCTCTGATTTTCTAAGCTGCCAAACAAACAAACAGCAATGTCTTTAAAAATCCGGCAAGTCACCACGGCAAAAGGCACGAAAAACACAGTAGTGATCAAGTAGTTCCGGTCTTAATCTGAGACCTCGCCAGTGAGTGTCCAATTATTTGCATGTATTGTCGACTTACTTCATATGAAAGTTCTTCGACGTTGCGCAGCGCGAAACTTTCAGAGTGTGGGATTGCGGTTTTAAATTGGGTACTTTTTCGACAAGTGGCTGTTTAATTTTCCTTCTCGAAAGTCTATGCAACAGTTCCATGGGCAGATGAAGAGATGCCAGGTAATTGAAATGAAATCTTTAATATTTGATTTTCTTATGTTTATAGGACGACGACCGGTTCTCTTGGGACTGTCCTAGGCTTCGATGGGAAACTCGTAGATGATCGATACGACCGAAGTGGGCACTCTGGGTTGAAACATGCCTGGTATCCCGCGAACAAGCGGGAGTACAAGTGCAGACATATACAAAGCCACAATATCCTCACTTCAACTGAAAAAAAAAGGTTAGTACAGGAAACACAGGGTTACGTGATACGTGTACCACCACCGCTAATCGCAATCGATCGTGGAGCCAGAACTTTCCCTTCCGCGATCACGTGGGGAAAGCATACTTTAGGCAGCTCGCGCGCGCTGTTCGTTCTCTCAGTCCCCCCGAGTTCACTTGCTACCTTTACCGCTCTCCAGACACAGCTCTCGACTCTGTGCGTGTCGAGAGCGGATGGATATGTCGAGGAAGTCGATCCCCCGCGCCTCGAGTTCGGAATGGGCTTTGACAACCCCGGATGATTTGGCACGTCTCTATTCGGCCTCATCGAGCGATGACCAGCCGTCCACCTTCGCCCCATCGTAAGAATATATTCTTTTTGTATATATCCTTGGTATGTCAACTAACCACTGGCTTTCAGTACTACGATTTCGGCGCGTCCGCGGAAGGATGCTTCAACTAGCCAGCAATCCGCCCGTCCTTCACCGCGCAGGAAAGCAATAGGCAGGCGTAAACCAAAAAGAGAAGGCGAGAGTGTCTTCCGGATTAATCTCCCTCCTGTGGATATGTGCTCAGGTCAGGGGAAGGAAAAGGAAAAGGAGAACGAGGCGCAAGCGTCAGAGATAAAGGTCAAAAGGTTGGTTTGCTGGCCACATTCTCTTTCACACCAGACATAAACTTGCCTCCTTACTTTACAGCACTGCCGTTTCCACGAGTTCTAATGGGTCGAAAATAAAGTTTACTGATCGGTGCACGGAAATTTATAAGAACTTCCGGATGCCCGCCCCCTTTGCTACAGTAAAGATGGAGACATTACATGTAGTAGACGCCGCTCCAAGCCATTCTATTAGGAGGTTCGATTCTTATTCTTGCACTCCTTATCTATCGTACTGACTCCTGTGGGTAGATTGACCACCGCGGCCAACGCGAACGTACGCTTGACGAATGTGAACAGTGCGCATGCAGCGTCACGAATCACCCTTCCCGTCGCCACTGGAGATGAAATGTTTGTACTTTTCTCGTCGTGTTTCTTTAGTCTCTATATCCTAATGCGCTTCACGCTTCTGCAGTGCGGCATCTCCGGCTTATGAGGCGGTGCACGCAGAGGGAAAGCAGAACGTCGCGAGTGTCATCAAGGGCCATCGGAGCCCACGGGCAACAGATGTGCCAATCTCACCTGCATGTTCGCCTAACCCTAATAGGCAGCTCTACAAGCCGGTCCGGCCTTCTCTCCTGGCTCATAGCTTCTCCTGGAGTCCTGAGACGTCAATCAACGGCGTGCAATCCCGTGCCACACCTTCTGCCTGGCAGCAGCAAGCGACATCTGCGACATCGTCATTGTTGACTCCTGCAACCTATCTAGCCGGACAGACGGGTGAACAGGCAGCACCTGCATTTGAGGAAGCGCTGCACTTCTCTTTTTCCCAGCCATCACTTCATGTTGAGGCTGTTGACAAGACATGGTGCGTCCTTTGTGTTAATATTCTGTAGTCGCTTTCTCTCATTATGCACATATATACAGGGCGGAACCTGACAGTCACGAGAGCGACTATAGCTGTGGGAATCCCTTGAGTGAGACCACAACTTCTAGCCAGCTTAGCCCGACGCCGCCCACAGATTCTAGCGAGGCGAAAGCAGAACACGAGTCGTTTGGAGATATCGATGTGTGGTAAGTCCATATTATTTGGTTTCTTTTAATCGCATCCTCAAATAAGAGTCCACCTTCAGGGAGAAACTATTCGGACCCGAACCTCTTGAGTCAAACCCTCCGACGGAGCTTCAAGGTACACACGAGGCAATAGGATTTGACCAATCATCCCACTCGGTTTTAGGTGTCATCTCCGGAAACTCGACTGAGTTTGATGATCAGGAGGCGACAGATGGAGCCCTTCATCTTACTAAAGATATGACGCTTGATGAATTGATGTCCTATCTGAAGGAGGGTTCGACGACAACCTCTCCAATTGACGAGCCCTATCTCCCCGGAACAGAGTGTTCTACTCAGAGCAATATCTCTAGCAGCTCGTACGCTCGTTCATTTCTTCAGGTGAACTATCGATTGACCTTACTTAGTGATCATGATGCTTTTCTAAACAGTGTTAACAATATGGAACTTGAGCGAGCTGAAGCTAGCGGGAACGCTGAATCGTCTCGTGTCTTCAATGCCTGCTCAGATGTATTCACATCTACGATGTCACGTCCTTCCGTTGCGACCAACCCAGACATATCGCTGTATTCAGAAAAGGATCGGTCTCAAGCAAGTGGTGCTTCTCAAGCCTTTCAGGCACCGAGAAGGACCGGTACGACAGTCGGCGCTGACTTGCTATACCTTCCAGCCCTAGGACCAGATGCAGCTAGCGCACAATTTATGCCTGGCAATGTTGGGTACCCTCTGGGCTACGAACAAGACGCTCAGTTCGTCATGACCAACTCGGCGGAGTCAGCGGGCTCTGTGAGAAGGAAGCGGAAAGCTTCATTTGAGACACAGGATACGCGTTTAATGAAGTCAGCAAGGTGGTAGCATCTACGCAAAATACGATCAAGGAGATTGATACGAATGGCATTGACGGTGCTAATAAAGATCGACTCGGGAGAAAGACTCATTCGAGTCGCTTCAGGGCTTGTAATATATGTGTACTCACTGGCACTGTCCGATAGCCTTTCCACTTGCGTCTCATCACTGTTCCGGTTCCTCTTTTCTTATTCTTATCCTTTATTATTGCACTCGAATAGCTTTCTCTTTGTCACAGCGTTTTCCGCTTGCTACCTTTGTTGTTTAGCCGTTGAAGAATTTTGTACCGTAGCACTATAGGTTTGTATAGGGTAGTTTGAGTCCGGAGATTTATAACACAAATTCTGTGAAACGAAAACAACTGCAAAGCCATTAATATTGTTCTGCACGGGATGCTACACTTGACTGATAGAGCGAATGAAAGGAGGGTAATAAAAGATATTCAGGACCTTGAACTCTAACATTAAGCTGCTATAGTACGCATCTATGTGAATTAGGTTATTATATTACAAAGGAATTTAAGAAAGTGGCGGATAGTGGGTAGAACGACACCGATCGACCAGCCGGCTCTCCAGACAACTGGGTTGTACGTCAAAAGAATAGAAAGTTTGAGAACTACTCCAACCACGACGACCGATACAAAATAGAAGGAAACAGGTACATGTTGTGGGAGCTCTCGCAGTGAAAGCCTGTGCGCCAATCTTAGTACTGAGATAGGCGAGAGAGATTGAGGCGACGGCCATTGCCGTTTCTGACGTACGGTAGTCCGTGTCGTCGAGAAGGTAAGAGGTGGAGTTTAAAGCGTCTCCGATATGTATATCTCGACGGAATCTCCTTAGGGATCTCTACGCTCTTGAAGACTAACGGAAGGGGACATATGAGCAGAGGGCGACGAGGGAACCCGAGAGAGAGCAAGGATGCATTGCGAAAGAGGCGGTGACGGCGATAGAGGTCTCGGAGAAGGTACGGCGAAATGCGAGAATTATATAGCGGCCTTGACTCTGAACCGCTTGTCATCAGCAAGCCAACTATTATTCCCATATCTCACAATGTGACTCTGTAGAAACGCGCTCATGGTCAAGATGTGCGCGACACATCTCATCAATATAATGTCAAATCAGTTGTAGTGTAGGTCCACAGCAATCGAAGTGAGTGATAGCAGAGGGACGAACAGAAGTAAATGAGACAGTTGGCAGATGCCTTTTGATATGACGAGGATTTTCTATTGCCTGAGACTTCGCTGGCGTCTGGGTACTATTTTCCTGACCGGTTCCGAACAACATACAGCAGCCCAGCAGTAGACGCTGTAGAAACACCCTGAATCGACAAGCCTTTCGCAATAGTTGATTTTAGTGTCACTCATGAGCCAACAGATGATAACACCAGCCTCAAGATGACTTGTTTTAACCTGAGACGACGTCCGTTTAGAGTGGGAAAAGTCTGCAACGCTCAGTGAAAGCTTCAGAAAAATGTATCACGCATCCAGAAGAACACATAGAAAACTTCAGGTATATATCAAGCTAGATCAAGCCGAAGAGCTTCAAGACACGAACCAGCAACTGTGCGTAGTGATACATCGCGAGCTGGTCGAATCGCAGAAATCGTCCCGAATCTTTAGTGCCGCCGCTTCCGAGCAGAGACTGCTGCAAACAGCTCGAATGGTCGTTTTCACTGTTTCATGAAAGCCATATGTTGCATCTCCTGAAGATAGTGCTTTGTGTTCAGTGGGTTGTGTTCATCGGCGTAGCTGTAAAGGGAGTGGCCAACTTGAAGCTTCAGCGCGCGTTACACCGGATATCGTCACACGCCGCTTGCTCTCGAACGTTGCCAGCAGTGCCACTTACACTTGTTTGCCTCTCAAGTGTTGGTTGTCTGAAAGCGCTTCCTTCAGCCGTCAAGTCACCAAAGTGATGTTCAATGCCTTTTGAGGTTTTATAAAGCGAGAGACGATAGACATTTTTGTCGCAACTGGACCCACAGACAAGAACAACTATTCCGAAATACGCGCCGACGTTGATATACAACAGGACTTCCGAACTTCATGAAGAGATTTCAATGGACTTCTCAGACCGAGAGGGAGACGATGATATGCATGTTGGACTGGAGAAAGGTCATGAAAGTCGATGAATGACATGGCGAGTTTGGGTGGGATGCTGAATTCCGGTGAGACGAGATGCAGGAAGGGTGGGGACAAAGGCATGGTATGTTGATGAATAACTTTTCGTAAGGGACCGCTGCTCACAACAGTATGTTGCTTAATGCAAAGTTGGAATCAGGTTGACGAGACTCATGCTGTATACATATGAGAAAACATGGAACCATTTTGCTTCATCTCGAAACCTTTTAATGCTCGCCGGACAAGCGGTAACACTCCGAATGAAAGGACATGGTTCATGCTTGTAGTATAAGCTCGCTCTCCGAAAATGCAAAAACCGAAAATCCTTCAAAGCCAAACGTCTTCAAAATGAAGCGCGGAGCACAGGTCTAGAAATAATTGGCTTTCATGAGCGCATGGTGGCAAGTGAGTTATGACAATTTCAGTTCTATTCGCGAAATATTACTCACCTCAATTCCACTATTTCTGAAAATAACAAGGAGGCTGACTCTGAGGCGCACCCTCCTAGCTCAGCCACGCGAGAAGCGACATCTAAGCGTTGTCGGATAAGTGAGATATCCAAAGCACTGAGCTTCTGGACTCGGATGGCTTACTGGATTGCCGTTTCTCGTAAGAAAGTCAAGTGTATTCTCCACATGTATCGAAGTCTCCGGGGACGCACAATATTTCAAGTCATGTTCATTGAAAGCAGTCCACGACACCCACTGGAGAGTACTTGAAAAGAACACGCCGAGCACGTTGTTGACTGCTGGTACCTCTCGATTGCATGGCTGACCTTCTGATGACCGTCTAAGCTTTCATCGATCATTCAATCTTGCAGCACAGATTGGTATACGACCTATACGTGAGATTCTGTAATGCAGTGGTGAGTAATTGCTAGCTGGTCTACGCAGGAGTGAACTCACAGATCCATAACGTTTTCTGTCCCAGCGCATCACTTCGAACACGAATTGCGGACGTTCTGCTGATATAGAATTTTGCTAGATGGCCAGCCATGAGACTCGAAAAGCAAAGAATGAAGAGACGCGTGTCCGGCTTCCGTTGTCGGTGAGTGAAGCTGTGTGGGAGAAAATAGACGCTTAGACTGACTGAAATTGATGGCTCACAAATGCAGATATTGTCCATGGCCCTGCAGTGTCGTTCTGTGCCCCCAAGGCCTATGCGCTGACATGCGGTGCAATGTTCGAATCGTGCTGGAAGTCCAAGCAAAGTCCAAGCAACATATCGCCGCGTGACGAGACGCGTAGGGTAACAGACACACTGGTTTATTTGGAACCAATTGTTTGGTCGAGTATACACAGAAATTCCTATTTTAGTGCGCCTTGAACGTCCATTCCCCCCGTTTCCTCTTTCCTCTACAACTTCCATCCCCATCCATCCAAACCACCCATTCGTCCCACTCCACAAGCCACTTCTCTTCTAGCATCCGCCTTCTATCGTGGCCAGCATTGACGGTGTCATCCATCGCACGATGAACGGAGGAAACGGACGACATAATTTCCACATCCCGTCATTCAACGACGCAAGCAATAGCTTTGGCAATAGATTGCATTCCAAGTGAGATCCTCCCCTCCCCCCTTTGAAAGCCTCCTTACGAGTTCTGTTTCAGCCACAGCCCTTACTCGTTCAACTCGGGGCCTGCATCTGGAATAGACATGTGTGGCTCTACACAAGTCGAAGAGCTCTGCCGCGAGGCATTTGGAACTGATGGGGCGATGAATTGTCCTCAGTCTGGTCCCGACGCCGAGCTGAGCAAGATCTGCACTATTTTTGAACCCGACATCGTCGATGTTCCGCCTACAGAGTGTGTGGCTTTGACATTCCCTTTGACCACTCGACTGACTCTCTGACTCACAGCCACTCCAACGCTTCAACCCCAAGCTCATCGACACCACCAGACAACTATTTCCCCTCTCCTTACCTCCAAAATGGCCATGTCCAGGGCTCATATCACCTGGACTCGAACCCGATTCCGATTTGGTCCCCGTCACCGACAGCCATGGCCGGACTGTTGTCGCAGTCGAGTCCTGTGTGGTTTGAGGGCGGTCCACAGCCATTTGACATATTCCAAAACACGGTCGTGGACCCCATCACGCACCATAGAAGGGAGTCGAGTGACTTTATGGGCTTTGCGGGACCGTTGGCGGATGAAGCTCCGAGTATGCCTTTGACATCATTGGAAAGTTATGAACAGGCTGGGGCATATCTTCCGTGAGTATTTTATTCTCGTCACTAAACACTGTCGCTTACTCTCACCCGTAGGCCTCTCTCTTACTCATTGGCTACGACGCCGGCAGACTCGCCGTCCGCTCCTCAGACTCCCGTCGATGGACCCGGTGAGGGCACTGAGGCGGGTCAGACGCTGTCGCGGAATCCATTCCATCCCGTCATCATGAATGAACAGGACACAAAGGATGCTCAGTTTCCCAAGCTACCAAACGCCACGTCTACACCACCTACTAGCGTCGCACATGAAACGGACGATGGGGACGCTCTCCACTCCCCGGTCGATGCGCCTGCTGGCAATTCTGGACAGTCTTTCGCGGTCCAGGTGGACTCCGGGTTGCCAAGTCTGCCCTTTGTACCGAATCCGAACTCTTCATCGTCAACGAAGAAACGCAAAAGGCCGTCCAACAATCAGAACTCAACGAAGGCTACTCTACCGTCAGCCTCGCGTACTCAGACTACGAAGGACGCTGCGGTTCCATTTGAAACACGGGAGACACGTCGTCGGTGCAAGGAACTGACCATTAAGTGTCCTGCACCTGAAGCCGAATCTTCGTTTCCATTCTTATCCGAAATGCTTGGCGATCGAGGACTTTGCAAGTTCAAGGTGATAGATGAAGATGGAGTGGAAGGAGTTTGCGGGAAACCGCTTGTCAAAGACGCAGGCTCTGTGCGGGGACATTTCGCGCTCCATTACGATCAACTTGGGTATTTCACGAGGAGGGATGCGTTGATAAAGGCGGCACTGGAGAGAGGACTAAGTGCTGAGGATGCCAAAAAGGAAGATTTCCGTGCGCGTTGCCCATGGTGCGGCAAGGAACCAGCATTATTCGGCGGGTTGAATCGACACATAGTGGATACGGAGCTGAAAATCAACTCTATGTGTTGTCCGTGTGGGGGGACGAACAGTCGTGGAAATCAGAAACACAATGGGAAGCGACATGAAGATTCGGATACGCACAAAAAGTGGATAGCGAAAATCATGAAGGAGTCGAAGGAAATTAAGAAGGATTGTGAAAGCTCGAAGGAAGAATTTGTGGAGGGTTCGAGTAAAGGAACGAAACGGATGCGTCGGTGTGAATAGGCGGATGTACGCACTGATTCCTGTTCTCTGTTACCATTTGTCTTACGACCTTCTCCTTACAGTATCAGACGGATGTCATCGACGTGGTTGGCTTTTCCATGTTCTGCCCTTTTGACGACGTCATCAACGAAGTTTGTGTTGATAGTTAGCAGTCTAAAGAAATGTACAACGAAGCGATGGTATTCCTCGCATGTAGATACAATTTGCAACTTTACCGACTCAATTGCATCAATATTGTTGTGCGCCTGAATGCAAGAGGTGTTGAGCACTGAGCGTGAACTCAAATATGAGAATGTGTTCAGACTGCTTCATCCATCAATCTCTTACCGTCTTTGCCTCCGCCGTGCGACTACTGTCAATAACTTGGTCTGGGCTAGCCTTGAGTTTCGTCCTCTTCATGCGACATACACGCAAATTATGTTCAAGTAAAAGAAAGGAAAGGATGCGAAACATTTGGAAGCAGGTGGTTGAAACTTTAAGTCCTTCCAGACCGTTCGGCCGCATAGTTGGTGGCCTCCTTCAAACAGCCACTGTGAGGCCCCAGTGTTGTGCTTGTATCTGTTTGTTCGCACCTGACCGGGACGATCGATATGACGAGAAAAGCTCGTGCTTGTCATTGTCAGCGGCTAAAAAAAAAGACATTCTACGAGAAACCGCTAGAAGATGGACGGGGAAAACATCCACAGAAGGTATAAATCAGCTTATTCGGATTTAAATTGTTTTGATTAAGAAAGCCAGTGGCATGGTGTTGCCTCGATTGGCCTTGCTGCAAAATTCATTGTCGTTTTCTCTTTCTTACATCGACCATCATCGCATACAATCACCCTACTGTTTTTCTATGGGATTACTTCTGGCATTTCCTACTTTCTCTCTCTGTCTCCTGTCTGGTTGTCTCATTGACATGGACGGCTGTCATACGACTTCTTCCCGCCCCCACGTCCCGAAAATTTCTTTCGCTGACGACAAATTCATCCTCTCGCTCCTCTCGCTTGAAGGGACATCCTAAACATGTCTCCTACTTGAGAGGTAGCCTCGCAAATATCATCTCCGAGTCTAGAACCTACTGTAGTATCTACGGACTCCAAGTGGCGGGATCACCACACAGCCGAATCTACGCAGATTTGCAGTTGATGAAAACAACCCGACGTCAAGCAGGAAAGGCACTGAAAGTTCAGACAGGAGTGCGTTTTTTCAACTTCTTATCGTCGTTGAACGTCTGCTGTGTTTGAATCACCAGAACAGCAGCTTGGCCTCGCCAACCCTCGGTCCCCCCCCCCCCACTCCCATTGAAGAAGAAACGTGTGACTGCGGAGGTCTGACAATCGCAGTGTATCTGTGCATATGCGGCAATATGATTTTCTCCGTAGCTGGCGTTTTCAATTCGAGAGAGGGTTGAGACCCGTTAGAATCGCTGGCATCGATCGTGCATCGTGCCCTGGAACCGTTGGCCGCAAGGAGAGACCTGGGCATAACTTCTTCGCGCGCGATGCTTGTTACAGGTCACTGCCACTCAGTACAGCGTGCTCTGGGGCACATGTATGTCGGTGTACTGGAGGACTTGTATATTTCGTAAAACTGTGAGTCGTCGTGAAACTTGAGTCATGAACATGTGAACTTCTAACTCAAGCCTCCGCCGCTCGCCACAATGCTCATCCATCTGCTTTCACACCTCCACCACTATGTGGCCTGGGATGTCTATTTACTGGAGAGATCTCCTGCAAAACACGCTCATCTAAGCCTTGGACTTAGTAGTTCACCACAGGACTTGATGATTTGCTGTAGACTCTCATGTTCTAGATGGTTTCTATGCAATACAGCAAATGAAATTGATCATGATCAAACAGTAACTTGCCTCTCCAATTGCGTTCACTTGGGCAGAAATAAATGATTGGGTGTGAAAAGACTACCCGCGATATCTTCTGGCTCCTACGTTTTAAGTGATTACAAAAGGGAAACCATGGACTTCCGAACAAGAATACGACGTCTCCTATAGTATATTACTCTGGCAGCCACCATCTCATAGTAGTTTTCGGTCTTCCTTGGCGAAACTCACGGTCCCTTCTGAACCATCAAACACCTATACAGAGAATATATGCTCGTGGGACAACATCTACTGTGGCCTCTGCATAGATATCTTGATCACCAGAAGAGAGGCGCCTAAATCGCTGGCGGAGAACTTGATCTGGAACACGGGCAGCCTTGCTGCTACAATGGATTTCTCAGCTTTCATATTTGGGAGCGAATCATCAGCGTGAGGTCAATTGACTCTGGCGAGACAGTGGAATCAACTGGATCGTATCTCGATCTTCAAACCTGCATTGGCATATTTAATGAGCATCATGGACGAATTGGAAGGCAAAAGGAAGTGAAGGGACTGATGTACACCAGACTGCTTACTTGGGACACATTAATATTGATGGGAAGGATAAGTTTCAGAGCGATGAAGTGCTCACGTCTTCCAGCTGCCACTCCGACTTCGCCGATACAAGAGTAAACTGATATTCCTACCCGTCAGCCTGAAGAGGATACCGCGACTCGACAATATGATGTAGGCAGTCCAATTGGCGCGACATCTCAAATGACTGGAAAATCCGAGCCCGTCTTCGCCGAACGACCCGTCTTTGCTCCTTTGGAAAGCATTGCCATTGAAACGTCTCTCTTTCGAAAGAACTAAATTCAGTCCTATGTCAGTCACGGAGAGAAAATTATTCTGAAGAAAAATGCGGTCACCATTTGCGACTCAATGAAGCTATGGGGAAGAGCAGGATATGTCATATCGCCATACAGATTGACAAGTGCGGAAGAGCAATATGCAGTTGGTGCGTTGTGTATCCTGATCAAAAAGTCAACTTTTAAGTTGTGTCAATGATAGCCATCATTAGCTTTGAGGGGAGAAATGTGCTGAGTCTAGTGAACAGGCTTCGCCGCCGACTCGCGGCGTTACTCTGGCCTGGGATCGTCACGCGTCGCTGGAACGGCGTTGCCAGCAAGCGGTGCCGGCTAAACTTGATTCATACTACATCTCTCTCCGCTTTAGTCTCTATATTAGCCTCTGTCTTTCATTGGTATTCGCGATTTATTCTGAAGTTCGTGCTCGAAACGATCAAACGCGTTGGTGCGAATGGACCCACGGATCGCAGGACTAGCTACATCGGATTCACCGGCGTGTGCGTCCAAGAGGAACCCAAGTCGTGCATAAAGACTCTGATAGACGAGTTGAGTCTAGCGAAAGGGGATGACGGGTGGGCAGAGTGGGATGGCGGCGGTGAGAGATCGCAAGAGGTCGATGCATGACGTGGAAATTTCCCCGAATGACGGTGAATCAGACGGTCGGTTAGGATGTAGAGAGAACAAGGAGCTACGGCATATTGTAAGAAACCTCTTTTCAAGTCCGAATGCTGTCTCGAACAAAGTTGAACAAGATTTTCGAGGTTTTCTTATGAAACTCCAAGGGATCTGTTGAAAAACGGTGTCGGTCTGATCTTTTTTGCTATCTCTGTTTCATCAAACTACCTCCACATTTATGGAGAACCTTGGACTGCTTTTGCTTCGACTCTCCGGCTCGTGCCGTGAAAAGCATGTCGAGTTTCACGCTGTATTGACCACGACTCAAGCAAGAAGCCGTTGTATAAGCTAAGTGACAAAGACTCAAGACTTTCTCCCGGATTCGCCGTTGCGTGCTGGACCGATATTGAAGGGAGTGAACCTGTTGCTGGAAATCCAGGATCATGAACTGAATGAAAGGTGTCGGTGAGTTGTGCATCGCTTGAAACCTGATTACTGCTGGTTAGCGCGTGAGCGGACGAAAAATACTTTCGACAGGAGTTCGACATGCAACACTGAAGAGACGCTAGGAATTGAAGAACTCTTTGGGGCACGTTCGAGAAGCGCGCAGGCCAACGCACGCATATACAGTGCGGAATGGAGCCATATCCGTAGCGGAATCCGATGTCTAACCGCCTTCGATCTACGACCCGCACCAACTCCCTATGAGTAATCATGCAATGAGGATATAATCGAGAGGACAGCCAAGATTTGAATGTCAGAAAAGTATATTTGGCTATCTTCTGATGCGTACGAAAGGCTCGAATGTCGTTCACTTGAGGACGACAGGTGAGAAGGGAATGTATTCTAAGAAAACATAGACTTTGTCTTGCAAAAGCTGGGGCCAATCAGTCTCAAGCGATCTCTTGCGTCCTTTCACTGGCACCTTGACGCGGACGTCATAATTTCTCCCGACGTAAATTGGGGGATGGTAACAGCGATGTTTGAGTTATCTGCAGTAATTGGTCACTCCAAGGAAGTATGTAAGCACAACTTTGCGACCAAGCACTTGGGCTTTCGGATTTCGGATTGAGTGTCCATGATTTCTATTTGCGTGTATTGTTGACTTACTTCATATGGCAGTATTCGGCGTTGTGAAGAACCAAATTTTCCCGAGTGCGGGATTACGTCCAGAAGATGTGGCCCACAAATGCTTCTCGTAGGTCCGTGCCACAACTCCTTGTAAAGGAAGAACAGACGAGAAAAAATGGAATAAAATAAAATAAAATATCTCTATATTTACAGGGGCAGTTGAAGCAAAGGCGACCCATACATTCGAGAACTTCGGTACAATTTAGATGCGCATACTTTGTCGGGACGTGTTGAGCATCCCGGGAGCAAGTGAGAGCGCAAGCGCGAAAAGATAGGTGGAATTACGACATCTCCAAGTCAAGCATTGAGGTAAGCCAAGAAAAGAACATTTCAACCACAACTAATGGTAATCGATTGTAGTCCTTTGACTTAGGATAAGCCTCCGGTTTGGTTCTCCTTCGCGGTCACGTGCAAACGCATACTTCAGGCGGCGAGCGCGCGCGCTCTCTCGTTCACTCAGTTCCCTCCAAATCCCCTCGTTTTCTGCACTCCCAGCGGGAAATACTTAGACACAACGCCTTTGAGAGAGACAGAGACAGAGAAAGAAGATGTCGAGGAGGCCGTCCAGCCACACGCCGAATCTCAAGCGGTCTTCGACCGTCCAAGCTGGCCGTACACTGGCCTGCTTGGGCGAGCCCTCTGCCATCGATGACCTAACGTCCACGCGTATACCTTCGTAATACATTCTCCTTTGTACTTTTCTTTTGCGTTTCGCCTCATCAATAGCTTTCAGCATCGCAAGGTCAGCGCGGTCACGACGGAGCGTGTCAGCCAACCAGCAGAGACTCATCCCTCCGCAGCCTGAGGATCCTATGGGCCCAAGTAGAGCAAAAGGGAATGTCGAGCACGTCTCGCATATTGAGCTCCCTACGTTGGGCCTGAGCGCTGCGATGGAGGAGAAGGAGAATGTGGCAGCATCTATAGGCATAAAGGACATAAGGTTCGCTCGCCGGCCACACATGCTGTCTCGTGTTCCTTCAGAAGATTAACGCCTCTCTGTACCATACAGCACCAGCGATAGAACCGGATCTTACTATGGTAAGGGTTGCAATGACATCCAGGAGGACCTTCGCCCGCCTGCGCGTGCCGCAAATAACAACACGGTCATCATGACAGAGACCCGAGATCGCGCGGCCTCAGACTCTGGAAGATCAAATAAAACTAATCCAAACCTCGCTATCGGAAGGTCTGTTTGTTGTCCCTGTATACTTTGCGCACTGTGTTCTCATGCATTACTTCTGAATAGCTCCACAGCCGCGATTAATGTTACTGCTCACCGACCGGAAACCATAAACAGCGCTTTTTCTCCTGGAATAGATACAGACAACAAGTTCGCGTTATTCTCAGTGTGTTTGTGTGCTTTCTGATTTCTAAAGCGAGTCATCTTTTTGCAGTTCCTCGGCTGTAGCTTTTGGAGGGATGTTCGAGTTACAGACGGGTGCAGGTGCTCTTCCCGGACCTTCAGACCTCTCACGCGTCACTGAGCGCACAACCACGAGCGAGCCAAAGTCAAATGCTTCTTATGCTCGCGGTGAAGCCTTCAAGGGGCAAGCCACTCCAAAATTCGAGGTTGTGCGAGGGCACTCAATGAGCTCTCGACAGGCCTATACGCCTTCTCGGCCATTTCTTCTCAGAAATTGTTTCTCAGGAAGCACTGATCCATCAAACCACACAGCACAATCCGCTTCCGTATCTCCATCTTTGCAGCCTTCTCACCAGGCAAGCAGCTCACGCACCGTGGACGAACTGGCGTCTCGTTGGATCTCGTACACTTTATCGTCTGCTCTCGTTGAGGCGGACCAAGCGGCTCCTGTATCTGAGGCTGCGCTATACTCGTCTTCCTACAAACCAGTTTTCCCTGTTCGGAGTGCTTCGAATCCGAGAATCAGTACATACAGCAGCTTGGCGGACGCTCTGAAAGAAATTGCTGCCTCCGAGCAGCCTAAGTCGCCTTCGCCCGCAGACTCCATCGAGAAGATGTCCGAAGCTAATCGATGCGATATCAATGACCTCGACGCGGTAGAGGATATATGGTAAGTTCACTCGCTTACTGCAGTTTGATTTCTTTCCTTTGTTGAGCATATGCCTACAGGACGAATGTTTTCGATCGCAAGACTGCGGAGAAAATTGGAACGAACTTGAGGCAAGCCCTCAGTTCTGCTCTCAAGGGCACTACAGCAAAGGATGTTCGAAGCTCTGCTGAAATAAATGTTCAGTCAGCGTTGACAGAGGCACTTCGGTTATATGAAGGTGTAGATCTTACTGAGATCAAGTCAAGTGCAGACTGGGTGAAGATCTTGACGACATTTATTCTCTATCCTGACACGCCAGAGTCGGCGACGAGGGACACTCGTAACAGCTCGTAAGCGCGCAACGTGTTCAAGATGATTTTCTGACTGACGAGTTACTTAGTCCTTTGAGTGCCGAATCGTCAAATGGAGAGTCCATTACGGATTCTCTAGAATCGCTCAGCGCCGATTCGACGTCATCTCCTACCGGAAGTACGAAGGACGCTTATTGGTCCTCGATACCACCTACTCCGGAGACTGGTTGCATGCCTCAGTCTACATGTGGGGATCAGCAGACCGTGCTTCAGAGATCAGCGAAGAATGTAGAGCCTACAAATGGCTCCCCACAGTCAAATAATCTACCGAGGACGATCGTAACGGATCATCCTGGTTTGGGACACCTTCCCTTCGCAAGTCCGACGCACCTTGTGGAATCAAATGTACAGCCTGTACCACCATTTTTCTCCGGCGACAAGAACTTTTGGGACTACGTGCAGGACTCCCAGTATGATTTGAATCATTCGGCGGGCGCGACTGGCTCTGGGAAAGGGAAGCGAAAGGCTATGGACCAAGTCGAGGACGTGCGCTCGGCGAAGACTGCGAAGCGGTAGAAGTAGAGGAATGCAGCCCAATAATGTAAACTTCAAGCCTTGAATCGGACGGAGGCTTTAAGTAAAATACTAACGAAGAATGATCCGATACACTTGTATTGTATGCACGCTGATCACATGGCTTGTCTATTTGTATTACCCGCAATTTAATTCGTGCATCCATGTTCGCACCAAAACTAGGAACATTCTCGGAGACCCTAGCTGTCGCCTTTGCTAGCATTCATTTCTCAACAGTGGAAAGGAAATAAAAGTTTTGACAGGGTGCATGTATGCGCTATGCGGTGCGCGTAAGACCTACCAAGTCGATCTCGGCCATTCTTGCAAGCTCATTTGCAAATCCATACACGACTCTTCTGCACGAGAAAACATGCCTATCATCGGCGCACAATATCAATGTACTGTGAAAGCAAAAGAGCTGCTCGTTCGCTCAGTCATTTTGGCGACACACAGCCTGAGTCGATCATGTGATCGCGTTCGCTTTCTCGTCGAATCCCGAGTCCCGACTCGTCACGGATGCAAATTGTGCTTGCTCTTGTAGTTTCTATACACTGGCACCCACTCTTGGAATCTCGGACGTTGAAAACAAGAATATATGTGCTACTGAACGACAATACCAGCGATGAAGTTTCAATTGTCGAAATGCAATCCAGCGTTTCTCATATCGGTCCTTTCCCGACAAGGAACAAGAGCAGAAGAGGACAAGAGTTTGGGAATGTATGGAGTGATCGTAAGTTGATGGCGAACAATCCTTGGAACTCTAAAATCGTGCGATGAGGGATACCAGTGTACAAGGAAATGAGTGACGAGGTCGATGGATGATATCGACTTTTGAAGGAAAGGCATACATGTATGAGGTCAGTCTGAAGTACATTGTCCCTCGTCCTCGACTCGCTGTTCCTGATTTTGCAGGTTAAGTACCGCCAGGATGTAATCGAATGAACCCACCACTGGGCGTCTTTAATTGCTAATGCAACAACAATTTTCCGTATTGCAAGTTCTGCGGAGAAGAATTCCGCACTGCACAGGATCGGCGGAATCACCAATAAGACAAAGGCCTGCATGTCATGAGAGCACCGCTGCTTGGGCTGCAGATGAAGCTACTGCGAAGGAAGAGAGCGGCAGGAAAATCAAGAGAAGGAGTGTGAAAAAGAAGTAAAAGAGGTGAAAAAGAAAAAGAAAAAGAAAGGGGGAAATGAGAGGAAGAAACAAGCAGAAAGTTGTTGTGTTTCATGTGTTCATTTGCATTGATAAGCATACCGCCAGCTGTCTTTTGTACGGGGTCATCGAATCATATTCCTCGCATTAATGAATATTCCGCAGAGGATGTGCAGTTCATGCTCACTTCACTTTCCCCGTGGAACCTTCATACTCGTCGATGTCGCAATCCTCCTCTGCACTGGTATCTGTATGCATCACTGTCGCTTAGTTCACAATGTCGTTTTGTGTTGTCACATACTCATATACTGTTTCCGGCGCTGTTCTGCATTCAAAGATGCAACAGCGACTGTTTCTCAAGAGGTTTACCTGAGGCACAACCAAACAAAGACATCGCGCTTAGGGCCGGCCTTTACGCGTCAGCACGTACTCTCCTTTGAGTCCTGGCGAAATTTTCAATAGTCAAAACTACTCTATTTGCATCTACATGGTACACAAACAATATGTTCCGTTTGGAAAAGTACATGCGTGATGCTCTACAGGTTGGTGGCTTCGATGAATATGTATGCGAAATGGGTACACGTATGTGAAGTTGAGTGTTGCTAGAGTCGCTTACGCAGACCAGGCTTGAACGTGACACATGTAGGAGACTGTAATCGTAACGGAACGGACGAGAGATCGGAGTTCCAGGGATGTACGAAAGAGAAAGCGAGCTCATCAAGCCTTCGTTCGGCTCGCTGTCTTGCTGAAGAGCTTTGCTTTCTCGAGCGACGCTTGACCTAAAAAACGTCAGCATTTCGCTGCCATACCCGCGTATAAGGTACACTTACTGTCTTTCATGAGCAATTTCTTGTAGTCAACGATCGAAATGTCTTCCCTCGTCAAGTTGCGAATCTTCTTGTTTTTCACCTCCCAAAGCTCCTCTGCAACCTGCGAAATGAGACCTACGTGTTGTGATAAAGCCAGACGAGGTCGCATAAGCAATTTCATCAGACAAGGAACATGACTGTGACGCACGGAAGTCGTGGGAAACGATGACGACACCACCTTCGAACTCTTTGATCGCGCGTGCAAGAGCATCGATTGAGGTCATGTCCAAATGGTTCGTCGGTTCATCTGTAGGTAACGGTGAGGAGTTTCCTCGTGAGAAGACTCGGTTGGCTCACCAAGGAGAAGGATATGGGGTGTTCCATAGCAAGCTGGGAGAACACAACTCTGCGTTATGTTCGTGTCAAAAACATAACCCGCATGAAGGAGCAGTGGTCTACGAACCGATTACGCAAACCATCCGAAAGTTGCTTGATCGTCGAGGTCTGATGTGATCCAGAAACACCAAAACGACCAAGTTGCGCACGCCATGACTAGAAAAAAGCGTCATCCGAATTAGCGACTAATTATGCCAGGGAGAAGAACAAAAGACAGACCATAACGTCCTTTTCCGGGTACTTTTCCCTGTACAGCGACTCCATGTATTCGATAGGAGTCTTGTCATATGGAAGTTGATCTGCCGAGTGCTGCGAATATTTGCCGAGCTTCAAACTGACGTGTTTTGAGATCGTACCCTCAGTTGGTTGAAGGGCGCCCGTAATGAGGTTCAGGAGAGTCGATTTGCCTGTACCATTTGCACCGAGGATGGCGATACGCGAGTCCATGCTGTATAAATATGAGTCAGCGTGATGGACGGGAGGATAGATAATCCTTCACACTCACTCGATACCAAAGGACAGCTTTTCGTAGAGGTAATCCTCCTTCTTTCCCGAATACGAGAACGCCACATCTGTGAAAGCGATGATCGGTGGAGGCAGCTTACGAATATCTTCAAAGTTGAACCGTAACGGCCTCGGTTGTTCGATCTTCTCGACGAGCCCAGCGGCCTCCATCTTGTCGATGATCTTCTGCTTCGATTTGGCTTGTTTTACGAGGTTGGCATAGGTACCAGCCGAAGCAATGAACCTGCGCAGACTGAGTAAACAGCGAGGCCATCGGCTGATTAAGACTCACTTTTTAATGTGTTGAATTTCATCCTGCTGCTTGTTGTACGCCTTCATTTGGTTGACCTCGTTCTCCGTCTTCGTGCGGACGTATGTAGTGTAGTTACCGGTATAGTAAACGAGCTTCTTTTTATGCGTGAGATCCATGATGTTCGTGCAAACGCTGTCCATGAAGTCCTGGGAGTGAGAGGTGATAACGAGGATGTGGTTGTATGTTGAGAGGTAAGCCTCGAGCCAGACGACAGCGCCAAGGTCAAGATGGTTCGTTGGTTCGTCGAGAAGAAGCAGATGCGGCTTGATGAAGAGGGCACGAGCGAGAGCAACACGCATGCGCCAACCACCGCTCATGTCCTTCGTTGGGCGCTTCATCATATCCTGGCTGAAACCGAGACCGTGGAGGATGCTGCCTGCCTTCGCCTCGAAGGTATTGGGATCGAGCTCTTCAAGCTCTTCATACGCCGCATCAAGAGCAAGCTCGTCAACGTCATCTGCCACGCTTAAGTCCTCGATGCGCTTCTCGAGTCTTGCAACCTTTTCACGCGCAGATTTGATGATGAAGTCCACCGCATTTACGTCCGACGGCTCTGCCTCGCCACGGACGATGTAGATGTCGATGTGCTCAGGGATAGCGATATCCCGCTCCGCAATTGATTGCAGGAAGGTCGACTAAGCAGAGAAAGAATAAATGAATAATCCTGTTAAGAATAATAAGGAGCGCACCTTCCCCGAACCATTCTCACCCAGCAAACCGTATCGCTGTCCGTAGTTCAGTGTAATCTCCGCGCCCTCGATAAGCAGACGACCATGGAAAGACAGTGTGTATTGATCGATTTTGATGTCACGTCCTTTGGGATCTGACGCAAGGTTGCCTGCTGCACTCCTACAAATGGCGAGCGAGGTTAACGGCGTCAACAAAAAGAGGACTATATGCGCACCGATCTGTTGCAATCTGAAGTTTAGCCATCGACGTAAGATCATCACTGCTCGGCGCCGCTGATAAATTCGTCATCGGCGTGCTGGCCTCGCTGCCCAGCGTGGAATTGGCGGGGGTCGAGCCCGTCGTCGTGCTGCCCTTCGCGGATTGTTTTGCGACCTTCTCTGCGAGACGCTTTGCCTTTGCTGCTGAAACCTTGGGCGGCATTTTTATGGTGATCGTGAAATGGCTCAGGAGTAGGTTTTGGATAGAGAGCGCCGATGGGCGGTGAGATGGCGGTCAGGAGCAAGATGAGCAGCGAACGCCACCATGCACGAGTAAAATTTGGATTATGTAAGCACTCATGGTTTCGGTCCTCTTTTCATCGGTTTGTTGCTCGGCGTCCACGACGACGAAGACAACGAGAACGGCGACAACAAACATATCGATAGCAGCACCGTTTGGACTTTAAGATATACCCTCCTTATAATCTTGTACTCTAATATGGCTTCGATTTCACGCTCAAGCTCGCTGTCGACTGCGCTGGCACGCTCGCGACCATCGGTCTTGTCAAAGTTCTGTCGGCAACGTTCGCTGCGCTATTCGACATCGCACCATCACTCTAGTCCGAGCCATGGGCATCTTCATGGACATAGTCATCCTCCTCCAACGCAAGGGCGTATCAAGAAGACGCACGCTCTCACCGCCGCGCTCAGTGCGTCCTGCATTGCCTTCACGGTCGGCGCATTCTACCCACCCGATGTCGCCACGCTGATATCCCCCCGTGCTGCCCCAGGTCCTCCAGACCCCGATCATCCCGAGTCGAAGGCATATGTTGAGGACCTTGAGCAACGTCTGCAACGACTTCCGCTGCTTGAAAAGCACCGGAATGCACCAGACGCCGACGAGTGGTACGAGACGCGACCATATTTGAACTTCCCTGAGGAGAAGCGAGTTAACTCCCTGACTGCGGGGGCATTGCGTGGACCTGGAAAACTTGCCATTCCACCGCTATTGCGCGCGAAAAAGGACGAATCGGAGACACTTGTTGTCACTCATCTTGGGCGCGGGCTTTGTGGGCATGACGGGATCATTCATGGTGGTCTGATTGCAACTGTACTTGATGAAAGCCTTGGGCGTCTGGTACGTTATGTGACTTCCTTGCATTTGTCTCTATCTCAATGTCGCTGCTCGCAGGCGATTGTGAACTTTCCAGAGAGGATCGGTGTCACCGCTACGTTGACTGTAGAATACAAGGCGCCTACCAAGGCAGATCAAGTATGTACACCAAAGCGATATATTATCTTCTCAGATTGACTTTTATCAGTTCGTCGTATTGCGGTGTCGCCTTGTCGAGCTCAAGGGGCGCAAAGCCGTCGTAGAAGGTTCGATAGAGGACCTGGATGGCACGTTACTCGCTAAAGCAAAGTACGTCTTGCTCTTGCGTCTGCTTTACCTATACTGCTTACATTGCTTTCTACTCGTATAGGGCTCTCTTCATACAGCCGAAATACGCCAAGCTTCTGAACACAAAGACACTCAGCAAGGCACTCGGCGAACCACCAGTCGCAGCTGTGAGCCTCGCTGGCGGAGATCCTGTGCCCGTACCCACAGATCCCGCATTAGAACAGAGGAAATGATCGAGTTTACTCGTCCTCTCAACCTCAGCTCACCTTATGTCTTATTTTTGATTTTAAATGGAATGGATGACTAGTTATGTTGACGGTGTTAAACATTGCAACAAGCTTGAAGGCCACGATGAAATTATTTCTTGACAAAGAGAAAGCTCTGGTGCATGGTGCTCGACAAAATAACATTAATATTATGGAACAGTGTGCGTGTATCACTACAGAGTCAGGGTGCGAGAATGACGGATCCGTCTGGAATATTATGTAATCACATGCGGACAGAAGAAATTCTGAAGGCTCAGGAATGAGTATCAAATTTTCAAATTCCGCTATTACGTTCTGTCAAAAATTCCGGAGGCTCCAGAGTTTCTTTTTGTCCGCTGTGATAATCGAGTGAGGATACAAAAGAACAATTACAAAGATCAATGATTTCATCCCGCCCCTGTCTTCCTCTTCTCCTCTTTATCTTTCTTCTTCTTATCTTTCTCTTTTCCCCCCTTCTCTTCCCTCCTCCTCTTCTCCTCTTTCCTTTTCTTCCGCTTCTCGACAGCAGCAGCTTCCGCAGCGGCACAAGCAGCAGCCCGCTCAGAACACGCAGAGCCCCCAGCTTTCTGGTGACTGCGCCGAGCCTTTACGTCGTCGAATAGTGTCTCGCAAAACGTGCAAAATCGGCAATTACCCTTGACCTTTTCGTGCCTGCGAACTTCGTCCATGCGCTTGTACTGATTACCGCAATGCTCGCAGTAGAACTCGATACCCGCGTGGTGCGACAAGACGTGCCGTCGAAATGTAGTGGCTGCATAGTCACCTGAGAATGTGTGCGGGCACTCGTCAACGCAGTGTGTTCGCTTTGGATCATGGCCTGCTGCCCCATCGCTGATGTGATCACGAATTGTGTTCGCGTTCAAAGGAAGAATGGCGCGACATTCTTCGCCATTTTTTAGCGGAATGAAGCAGATAAACGTTCCCGCGGTTTGGGCATCTATGGGATTCTCATCAAGCTCCGCTTCTGCAAACGTGTTATCGTTACCGTTCTCCTCAAGTATTGCGTACCCGTCCAGTGGAGTCGGTGGATCAGCACACGATTCTCCAGACGTGGACTCAGACGGCCCTCCCAAGGACCTAAGTGAAGGCGAGATCAGTCGCAAAACGAGATGAGGCATAGCGGGCCACGCACGGAGTTTCAGAAGCGGTTCGCGCTTCGGTGCTTTCGTTGCACTGGGACGCTTCTGATGGTCTGTAAGTATCGAGAAGTTGCGAGTCGAAGGAAGTCGGAGGTGCAGTAGAAGCCATGGGGCCTACTTCTTGCGCTTCGACGTTTGTGAAACCGCTAGCCGTCTCAAACGCGTTGTGCAGGATGATTTCCGCTTCCCTCACCTTCCTTATTTCAGCATCGGTGTCGAAGGCATCAGTGTCGAGCATGTCACGCCCCGCGTTGCTTGACGACGTCGCCAGGGTGTCACCGAGTCCAAGGGTCACTGATCCGGTCATTGATTCCGTAAAGCTAAGAATGCAAATTAGATCTGAAGTGAAAGATGCATTGGGACAAACAACTCACATATTCCGCATTGCCAGTCTCGCCTCTATACTATCCGCACGTTCGGGCTCGCTGGAGGCACCTATCTGAGAGGCAGCGGAAGACACGAGGGCAACGCCAATATCGCTCATCGTGCTCGTAATCGCATGCGTTTCGACGATAGAGCCTGACAGACGTCCCTCTACTATCCCCGTGTCCGAAAGTTCGTCTTGGAAGTGGAGAGTGCCGAAAGTCACTTCATTCGTTGGCGTCACTGAAGTACTGGGTAAACTGTCTGTCGCACATCCCGACACCGAGTCAATAGAACTATGTAGGTCAAAGGTAAGTTGTGGGGCAAGACGTGCGTCATTGGAACAACTCACGAAGATGGCGAGACCTCCGCCATCTCTGCAATGTTCATGCGCTCGAGTTCGTTTGAAATTATTATCTCATTGTAGGCATGCCCGTCTTCGCCATGATCGAAGTGCTTTCTGTCGGAAGGTTTGGTCAGTTCGCAGGCGCATAGAGCCGAGCATGAGCAGTTACAGGTCGTATTCATGGTGAATGGAATCTGATGGCAGACCCCACTCCTCGCGAGCCGCTCGAAAGTGTTCAGCAAGCCACTCGTGGTCGGAAAAGCCAGAGCAAAAGAGAGCCGCGTCGTCTCGCTCAATGCTCATTTTTGGCATGCTGTGGTCGGCGGCTTCGTCGGGCTCAGCAAATGCGAGCATGACATTTCCAGCATCAGGGGATACGAAAATGTGCCCGTAGATGCGCTGTGCCAGCGAGAGCTCATTCGCAGACTGTGGGGGGAACGCACGAGGATACCCCGATGGCCAATGGAGGGCTCTTGGGTTGACTACGCCAGAGAGCACCTCTTTTGGCCCCTGCATCGCCCTGCAGGCTGCGATTGATATATCGGTGCTGCCCAAGACAGCGTCTTCGGACAGACACAGCGCGGCACTGTAAAGTAAATGTCAGATATGTTAGACTCGAGTGCAAAGGACAGACCTTGTCGCCTGAATGAGCTCCTCCATCCTGAACTTCTCGAGCTGCTCTCTAAAGGGCAGTTCAGGCAGTTCATCCATGGTGCTGGATGTCTCGCGACGAGCTCGCGGTGAAAAGGAAAAGGCGGAACGTGAATGCATGAGAAGAGGTGTAGTCAGGGTGTGGCTGAATGGGATACAACGTAGTGGTTGAAAGAGCGATGTTCGGTACTAGATCCAAGCAATTATACTCAAGTCCACAAAACTGAATTTGATGGAAATGGGAATCCTTCCTTCTTTTACTCCCGCGTTTCAGCAAATTCTCCAAAATCCTTCGGAAGCTGAAAAAAATACGGCCACCAGCATGCTCTGGACGCAGTTGTTTTGAGTAAAAAGAGGTGACTTGCAAGGTCGAACAATGTAATCGGGGTCCCCGGGTCCTGGAGCCGAACCCGAACACAACCACCAGTCCAAACAAACGCGTCGCATCTGGCTTACCGACTTGACGACGGTCCACCACATCCCCAACATAGAGAAAATACGCGCAGAGCAACCACGATCAGAGACCTGCAAGCCGAGAAAGTTGAGCCACGTCTCATCCAGGAAAGGGTACTATTGTATTTTGACCTCAGGCTGAGTGTCCTTGATTCCTTTGTGAAGCGATACGCAAATGGAGAGAGAATAGACTCGTCAACTAGCTGACCTATCAACTAACGTAAGCAAGCATTCGAACCAAGTACACTGGCTGAAATTCATCTTACTTTAAAGAAAGGGCGAGAATTATTTTTCATACGCCGCTTATACTAACGAGCATAAAGGGCATACTATGGGCTCTATTGGTTATGCCGAAAACTTTGTGAGTTCTTTCCCTTTGTCGAGAAGGCTCGTTGAAGAACATGCAGTTACTTTCAGGTCGAAGGCTGATGCTTCTTGTGGCATCTATGCGCTCGATGATGACGCTTGCGACCTCAGTTCAAGATAAGCGCGCGAAGTCATAATCCGAGCTGCGGAACAATGCTACTTACTCCCTTAGAGCTCGCTTCCTGCCTCGAAAAGTCTCTTGCTAGACGGGACGATGCTCTCGGAGTCGCAATACTGTGCACAGCTTTTGTGCGTGCCTCCGAGTCTGCAAATGCATCCTCTCGCAGAGGTGTCAGTGTTCACCTTCCTTGAACAGTTGGACCAACGAAGCCTGTAAACCTGTGATGAACTATGATGTTCTCAACCTACGGCTCGCTAACTTGAGAAGAAGTAAGTGATTTGATAACTTGAGACGACAATATAAGCTCTTACATTGCAGGTCAAGAACCATCGATCAGTAAAAAACTTCCGATAGCTGGCCAAACCGACCTAAGCGGAAGATCGTCAAAATATATCGAGCGAAGAGAACCATCGGGAAACTAGTGACGACGGCACGAGGACCAGGCAACAAACTATCGGTTGGCGTGTCTCAGTCGATGCTTCCCGATGCAGACATAGGTGAGTCGCAGACGAATGGGCCTAGAGGGGAATTTCTGGACGCTGACAATCCAAAGAGAATGCATAGCCTTACTCCAGAGCTCGATGTTGTAGATGAGAAACACTGAGGAAGTTGTTAGGCGACGGCAGCCGAAAGGTAAATGGCATTGCGTTCATATTCATCTCCTTGTTGATAAGGCATTTTTGTCTTCTGTATCGCGGCAGTTTGGAAAGCTTTCGATCTTTGTTCCTTGCGTTTCTGATAATGCTTTGCCTGCGGAAACGGGAACCAGGTGAGTAAAGGTCAAAAGGCGATGGGGATTACAGGCTCACCTCATTCAGCCTCTGCCATAGCAAGTCGTTCCCATCCGTTGGCGCTATCTTCAATTCACTTGCGCTCTGGTTTCCTCTATTCAATGTTCGCGAGTCCCGGAATTTGCTCGCGTCGGTTTACCCATCCTAAAGCTTTATCCTCTTCTGCTCTTGTTCCTAGATATCACAGGGTTCGATGTAAGAGATGCTCATTTTCAGTTTGTCAACTGGACCTTCGGTTGCTGGAATTATTCGATAAAATTCAACGTAGCCTTGCTTCTAGATTGGGAGTGCGAGGACAAAGTGCAAATTCTCCCGTGACGTGTCCATAGAGTAAGTAGTCACATGACCGGCGGGATCCTCACTACTTTTTGATTCCGACTTATCACTTGGACTGTCGAATCCTAAGAGGCTAAGACTAGGAGAGTTGTGATACTTATCGGTTTACAGCCCTTTCCAACTGTCACGTGCCTTCTCGACCCTCTTCACCAACTGTGCCCTTAGATTCACTAGGCCAGTCTGCATCGTCTCATATGGGCCGTGTATAAGAAACTGTTTATACCACATCATCCCAAGAGAGTCTTGGGCGCTCAGAATCGACATCAGGGGTCGAACTCATCCCAGTTGATCATGATGATCTCGAGCACACGGACAAGCGAACACCGACGACACTTCAAGCTTTACTAGAGAAATTCCCGTGCCTGAATCTTTCTGGCCTGATCTATCAAACCAGCATATTCAAGACAAGCCTCAGCGGATGGAGTGAGGTTTATACGGGTTATTGCAAGTCTTTGGATGGTACAGAGTCAAAAGTTGCGGTGAAGACGCTTTATGTGCGTATCACTAGAGATGAAGAGTTTCACAAGGTATTTCAACCCGTCTACTTCTGAATCAAAAGTGCAGTGCTGAGCGGTATGCCAATCGAATCGCGACTGTGCCAGGAACTTTCCCATAAGCTGTACATTTGGTCCAGTCTCAGACATCGTAACATTCCGCCTTTGCACGGATTCTACCTTGAAGACGATGTTTACCCTTCATTGGTCTCTGAATGGATGGAAAACGGCACGGTTCTCATGTATCTCGAGGCACATCCAGAAGCTGATCTGCTGCCAATAGTGAGCGTGCTTGCGTAACCTTTTGGACCCTCATAACTCACCCTATGGAAAATAAATTCATATTAGGTATCAGGCATTGCAGAGGGTGTCAATTATCTCCACATGAAGGATATCAGCCATTCTGAAATTAACCCCGTGAGTTGTCTAAGTCATATCCTCATTGCTTCAGCACTCGACTCATCATGCTAGAATAACATCTTGTTGGATGCTTTAGGCCAACCTCGATTATGTGCCTTTGGCATCTCTCGTATGCTCGCGGAATCTGCTACGTGCAGTTCCAGCACCTATCTAGATACATATTATGACCGATATATGTCGAAAGAACTTTTTCCGGGGGGTTCAACGCATGCTCGAAAGAGTCTGATGTATGGGCGTTTGGAATGACCGTCCTCGTAAGTGACTTCTAATGTACCATGAAACTTCCGCTCACTAATTTGCTAAGACACTCTTAACGCGAGAGCCGCCATATTCTCACATCAGAAATGATATCCAAGTCATCTATGCTATCTCTCAAGGTTCTCTACCATTTCCTCCAACCGGCCTTGAATCATGGTCTGTTCAGAACCAGAATCTGTGGCATATGTGCAACTTCTGCTGGTACGAACCTGCCAAACGCCCTCTGATGCAGAATATAGTATGTGAACTAGAGAAGGCGAACCCTATTCTTCGTCGCGATGAACGTAAACGCTCGGAGAACGTAGGGAGTCCTGCACCGGCTACATTGGAGGCTGTCCTCGCCAGACGCTCGGATCTGGACCTCACAGGAATGGTGTATAGCATTAGCCCTGTTCAACAGAACCACGGCGGATACAGTGACATTTTTACTGGTTACTGTAAATCTACCAGTGGCGTTGATTTGAAAGTCGCGATAAAGAAGCTACGTGTACAAATCAAGGAGGAAATAAAATTTGAGAAGGTACGTGAGAGCCGTGGTTACGAATGAAGATGTAGTATGATAGTTGCGCTCTGTTGGCTGAATTCACTCTAGGGACTCGCGAAGGAGCTTTATATCTGATCGAAGCTCGATCATCCTCGGATTCTACCTCTTGTTGGTTTCTTCCTCGAAAACAGCAACTATCCCCACCTAGTCTCCTTATGGATGGAGAATGGCACTGCTCGAAAGTACCTCGAAGCACTTCCTGACGCTGACCTTTTGCACCTGGTGAGTGATCTGACACTACTTTCGCTCGCTCTCTTAATGATTTTCTGTGCTAGACTATTGGCATCGCAAAAGGTGTCAACTACCTTCATAACAATGGAGTCGTTCATTCCGATATCAAACCTGTGAGTGTACCCTTTCTGATCTTGTTGTGAACTTGATAATGAGTTGCAGTCGTGTTAGGATAACGTTCTAATATCAGACTCTGGCGAGCCTCTTCTATGTGATTTTGGAGTTTCACGCATGTTAGCTGCGTCTAGCACGTTTCAATTCAGTATCTCTAGTCCTGCTGGAATACGAGGAACTATCCGATACATGTCGAAGGAACTGTTTGGCGACGCAGATCACGCCGATCAAGAGCCTGCCCTACACTCTGTCGAGTCCGATATCTGGGCCTTCGGAATGACCATTCTCGTAGGTGATTGTTCGACAACATATAGTTGCTACTCACCAAGCATACATATAAGGCTCTCCTGACCCGAAAGTCGCCATACTCTCACCTCAGAACTGCTACACATGTGTTCCTCGCTATTATTCGTGGATTGCTACCTTTACGTCCATCCGGTTTTGAATCATAGTCTGTCCAAAACCAGATTCTTTGGCATATGTGCAATGTATGCTGGGTTGAGCCGGCCAAACGAGCACCGATGCCACCTATAATCCGTGGGCTAGAATCCATGCATCTTAGATTCGGATCTGAGCCGCGGCCTCCCTTGAATCCAAATGACGCTTACGACCATGTTTCGCGGTTTCATTACCGGTTCGATATGTCCTAGAAAGCATCGACAATCGTGAGTATTATAGTACTACGTCTCCATGGTCAGAGTTGGTCATGATTGATACCATTCTTAGAATATGTTAGGTCATCGGGTGGTTTGCACTTGTCGAGACTGTTAGGACTGGATTAGCACCGTCTCTACCATTCCTTATTATATTGCGGACTACTATTGGGATCACTGAATAACTGTATACTTCAAGATTTTATATATGCGTGCATGCTATGCTTGATTATTGCTCGGAAAAAGGAAAGAAAAAAAGTGGCCAAGTCTGCGTCCTCGAGCCTCGCATCGCCAGCCCTCAAGGATACGCTGTGTTGTATGCAGCCATATATGTGTACTTCTACAGTCTGATACAATTCATGCATTCTAACATCTTGCGAAAGAAGAGGAGAGGAAGACGGAGAGGGGGAGGAAGAGAGAGAAGAGGGTGTGTGCTAGCAGCCGCAGGTGCGAACTTGAAGGTGCTGTAGTAATCAGGCAATCCACCAAGACATTCCACAACAGAAGCGAAGTTGTATCCCTTCAGCTACACTTTCTAAATCATATACCGTATCATCCGATATGTATATTGCGACGCAGCATCGGAACACTTCTCGACCCGGAAAAAAGAAGATGAAGAGAACCATGCCTGTAGTCGTCTCGAAAGTCTTACAAAATTTAACGCCATTCTGTTGCTTGGTTCTGGTTTGTTCGGTGGCAAATACGGGCTGGGTCTTAGTTGACGTTGGATATGAATATTTTGTAAAATGATACGTCAGACTAGGGAAATAATGAATTACTCGAGCCCGAATAAAGGGTCGAAATGTTAATGATGATGTCCAGTCCGGCCGGGTCCTTCTGAGAGCTCATCTTAGATTCACAGGTCTGGCTCGCTTTTCTATCGACAACCATTTGAAATAACGCAGCGTTACAGTGGTCAGTATGAATGCAAGAAGAAGAGCAGAGGAGAGACGGTGGAAATGATACATGAAAGGCACAGAGTGAGAATAGGTATTGAGATAATTCCGAAAAAAATAAATGAGGCGGAACCGAAGAGTCGTCTTCACAAGTAGAGTCGGATGCGAGCATAAGAACATGAGTGGATATGACTGTATATCTACTGAAGCCATGAGCGTCATCGACTAGAACGCGTTGACGCAGTGATAGATCCCAATAAACCTGTGGTTCTTGATATTTTCTCAATTATGGAGCGTTGTAGTATTGCGGAGAGACTTCGCTGCTATTTCTGTTGCGGCGAAAATAAGACGTGTTGTAGTTAGGACTCAGGAGGCCATGGGGTATACAAAGACGGTGATATATGTGTTCGGGCGCGGCGCAGGCTAGAATAAGAGATGTGCGGCGTGATTGGTATTGAGATTTGCAGAACTGCGATTGATACTCCAAACGTGGCGTGCCTGTTTATCCCCGAAATTCTAATTCCGAACGGAATCTTCATCTGCATCCCTTTCTTTCAGATTCATGCTCGGAAGACATCGAGATTGAATGCACAGGATACTCTTCAACCTTCTGTCGAGATCTGAGCTCGGCCAAGAAATAGTTCGAATGTCGCCACATAAGACGAATTGAGTCGAGGCGAGGCGAATCGAGTGCAAAGTTGTCGTTGGGGATTCGACATCAATGGTAACAGCTATTTCTTTTATTCCTTAATTTTGTGGAGTTGGGCTGCGAGAGTGCAAGGACTCCGGTAAAGTGCAAAATGACAGTGTCGGCAAAAGATGCCGGCGGCGGAGTGTTGATCCGCGGTCACGCGAGCGACGCGCCGACACGGTCACGGTGCTTGCGGTTTTTTCCGACTCCCAAGCTTAAGCTCTCCCAAGACGTGCCTGCAGGTCCGATGAGTCGACCGGACGCTAGCTCGATATTGCGTTCTACTTAGCTTCTGTTCCCGTCAACTCGTCTGGGAGGCGAGTGAGGCGATCTGACGGCTACGAAGAGCTTTAACCTGAATAGGAGCATGTATTCCCGATGATCTGAGACAGTGAGCTGCTTGTTTTACTGTATGAGCTGGGGTCAGCTGAAGATGTGAGGGTAGTCAATCAGCCCTTATATGCACTGGGATCTCGGGCGCACATTTAACGGTGTGCTGCTGATTCCGAGACATGGAGCGCGTCTTTGATATTTACAATTATACTTGTGCATCTTGATGCTTGCAAGATCTGGCTACGTCACCTCTGGAGGTTGCGTATTTCTTGAAGAATTCATGTGCATTTTCCGAGTCAGAGCGCATAAACGACGACGACGGATCTTGGCCCCCTGGTCTTGAATACCGAACGGCGCTGGCGGGGAGGACGGACAATGATGCGAGAAGCCAAGACTTTCGAGCGGGCTTGCATACCGTCGTGGGCTTCACGGTGTTTGAGCCGCCATCGATGAGCATTAATTACTCATCGAGTCCGGAACGAAAGGGGCCGAATGCAGGCATAAATGCGATTTTTATTTGTTCCATCAGGGTTTCTGTCGCGGGCGTCGTGGCGCGTGATCCCAAAGGCGAACGGCCGGGCGGGGCCGACGAGGCCGAACCTGTATCCGAGCTCGGCAGCGCGCGAGGCGCACCGCCCATTCGGGAGCACATGGCGATCGCCACCCTGCGCTTACCAAATTCTGATAGACCAGGCTGAGCTCATAATTTATATATATTAATGCTCGCGCCAGAAACAAAAACCCTTCAGATCTCTCGTGTCTCTCCGCCCTCCATTTTTGCCCACACGCCCACGTCCACGACCCGCAACTTACTACTTCACTTCATCTTTCTCGACATTCACATATATAATGCTCTCACGCCTCAACGTCTTCCTTGCCGTGGTTGGCGCCGCACGTTTTGCGGTGGCAGCACCGACGCCCGATGCAGAACCTGAGTTTGAGCTCATCCGCCGACAGGGTCTTGCAGAGGTGTACAGCTCGTGCACTGAGGTGAGTCAATGCGCCACGTCGCGTTCATTTTTCTTTAGTATGGTATTACTGACGCGTTTTCCTTGTCTCGTATAGCCGAATACCGTACGAGTTCTTTCATATTGATGTGCTCGAGGCATGACACTCACAGGATGTGATTTCAGGTGGCATTGACGTTTGACGATGGACCGTACATCTACGAGACTGGTTCGTGCCGGCTCCCTTCTTACTATATGCTTGTGCCACCCGAACTAATTATATTCCTCAAGACATTGTCGACCTACTTAACCAGAACGGAATTAAAGGCACCTTTTTCGTGAACGGCAACAACTGTACGTCTCTCCATTCGGTTTGGTTCGCTGGCCGCTGATTACTGCGTGCTGTTTTGTCACGGGAATTTAGACGACTGCATTTACGATGACAACATCATCACTTCGCTCCAGAACGCGTACGACTCGGGCCATTTGATTGGAAGCCACACGTGGTCGCATGCGGACCTTACGACGCTCTCTTGGGATAATAGTGCGTCTCCGTTTCGTCTAAATATAATATTGGCGTGGTCCTAAATGCAATTCTCTGCGTTTTACCCCCCGCATTCTCTATTCGAAACCCGATATTCACATGTCCGACTTCACGTCTCATCTCACCTCCGCCCCTATCGCTTCAACCCCAATCCTGTTACGAACTCCGCCGCCGCCACCTCTCCAGTCCATGACGAGATGTGGAAAGTCGAGCTCGCGATGACGCGTATCCTCGGCGCTACGCCCGCATGGATACGTCCGCCGTACGGAAACTACAACGACGAGGTGCGCTCCGCGGCCGCGATCCGGAACCAGTCGCTTGTCCTTTGGGACTTTGACTCCGGGGATTCAACAGGCTCGACCGTACAACAGAGCGAGGATGCGTATACGGATCTGGCGAACCAGCACCCGGACAATGTGCTTGCGCTGAACCATGAGACATATGAGACGACTGCGTCAGTATGTTTTTAAATGGTCCGAGACTTATCCTGACACTCTACGAATTTGTAGACACGATGTGCTGCCGTTCGCGATCCAGACGCTCCAGGCGAAGGGGTATCAGTTCGCCACTGTTGCGGAATGTCTCGGCGGATTGCCTGATTACCACAGCACATTCGCGCGTGGAACCAAAGACGTGCGTCTCGCCATTTATTTCATGTCATTTGAGATTTTGTACTCACGGTAGAGTTCGGTTTGCAGAGCTCTTGGACGTGCTAAACGCCATCGAACGCTCTACTTGATCGAACGAGACTCTTCCTCGGACCTTTCTCCTCTTCGGATTTTGCACCTATTTCACTTTCTTCCTCTATTCGACGAATTCCTCCCTTCGCTTCGGACCTTCGAATTCTCGTCTTATTTTTCCCCTTATCATCTACGTTCACGAATTTCTGCATGCTATTCGGACATTCTATTGCTACGCCGCTATCTTCTACTTTTAAAACATTTGTAATCGGACATTTCGTTCTTCTCTTTCGACTCCACGATCCAGGATTTACGACCACTTGGACTTCGGACTATGCGCGTACATTCACATCACGACTCGTTTTAGGACTTGATTTTGGACTCTTCATTAACAACTACCTTAATTCATGACATTTTGTGCATATCTGAAAGCGATAGTTTGCGTGCATGAAGACAAAATTAAAGGTCAAGTGTAACGAGGCCAGCTTGTTTCGAGTGCCTGATACTAATACAGACTGCAGATGAGGATGGAGCAGGGAAGGACCTAGCGATGACAATGTGAAGGTACCGGGGAATGAAAAAATGACCCAGTAAATCCACGCAGAATCGAGTCGAAAATGCGTCTTCAACGTCGATTTGCTCCTCTATACTATGAAGTAACTTGCTTCGACCAATGTGCTTGAGCGTCCGCCTGCACTCAGTCGTTGTACCAACTCAGTACTTCCAGCATCTGAAAATAATTCAGCTTGCGAATTGCTTGTAATTGGTCACTTGAAGATGAAGCTCACAGAATCTCATAGTCGTCATAAACGTTGCACTCTCTACCACGGAGCCCAACCGAGGCACCACCCTAATGGACAAAAAAGTCAGTACCCAATATATGTTCCCATAATTGCACATCTTGTAACCATAGATACTCACAAGATGACCAGCACATTTTCCAATAACTTTTACTCCATCGACAACAGCAACAGCGTGATAAAGCTTCTTGCCATCCTCTTCCTTGCCACCAATGATGGGGTGCCTACCTGGAGGGAAAAGGCCATCTGAGGTTGGAACAAGTTCCATCACCTCTTTCTTGAAAGGAAGGACAGAGGAGGAAGTCCGATAATCAAATTGGTACTCTTCACCGCCATATGGAGTACGGAGCAGCATTTCGAGCCCTGGAGTGAATGACCCAGGCTGGAGCAAGTCTGCGAAGGAGTGGGACCGCATGGAAAACGCCACGGAGGCAAAGTACACAGGTGTCTTTGTTACAGGATCCATGCAGGGCGATTCGTATTCGCTAAGCGTAGCAAGTCTGACATTGTTCGTGTCGCTCTCTAAATCAATACGCAAGAAGTTACCACTGGGGTCGCTTTGAGAGAGATCCTTCATTGTCGTTTCGGAGAGTCCTGACAAGTGCAAACTACCTGGAGACTTGACATCAATATTGATGTCAAGTTGGAGTTGTGCACTGTGCTGCTCGAGGAGCTTCAAAGCATAGTTGTATGCTTCATTCTCCTGCGTCGGAGAACGTGGCACCAATCCAATATCGTGCTGCATAATATCTAAACTAGATGTAATGATTGGCATCGATAATCGAGCATGACTATTGAGCCAGCAGAAGGTGCATATGTGCCACAGAATCTGGTTTTGAACAGACCATGATTTAAGGCCATCCGGGGAGGGAGGCACAGAGCCACGGGTGATAGTTGTGAGGACTTGAATATCATTCTTGATCTGAGAGTATGGCGGCTCTTTGGTCAAGAGAGACTAAACAGCCCAGTGAGCGAAAGTATTTATGATGCCTCAGAAATCACTCACGAGGACGGTCATTCCGAAAGCTCATACATCAGACTCTTTCGAGTGTCCTTCTTGGACTTGATCTGAGCCATGAAGAAGTTCCTTTGACATGAATCTAATAGTACCCCGCACTCCGCCAGTCAAAGAGCTACTGAATTGGAAGGTCTTCGATGCTGCTAGCATACGCGATACCCCAAAGTCGCATAAAAGAGGTTCCCCGGAGCTTGAGATCAGAACATTATCCTGATATATTCTTGTTGTTCAGAGCCTGTGTCGTGCAGGACTGAACATGGATGCTTACAGGTTTGATGTCAGAGTGAACTATTCCATTCTTATGAAGGTAGTCCGAGTCAACACCCTCTGCGATGCCAAGAGTCTAGCATGAAGACGAATGAGGATAAGAAAAGCTCGAGTTACCACAGATACTCACCATTAGCAACAGATCAGTGTTGGGATTCATTTCGAGATTACTCAGAGCAGTGCCATTTTCCATCCACTCTGAGACCAGGGCAGGGTAACTACTGTCTTCAATGAAGAAGCCCGTGAAAGGTAGAACTCGAGGATGATTGAGTATCGACTATATGTACAGCTCTTTTGCAAGTCTCTGAGAAGAAATCCTTATCAGAATTTATTTTCTTCAATGATAGCATCTCTCTGACAAACCTTCTGAAACTTTCCATCCTCTAGGATATTTACACACAGCTTCTTCACAGCAACCTTTGATTCTGAATCCTCTGTAGGTCTGTAGAAACCTGTGTAGATGTCGCTGTAGCCTCCATGGCCTTTCGGGGCATCACTGATTCCATACACCTTTCCTGTAATGTCCAGATGCGAATGCCTGATTAGGAATGCCTTCAATATATCTCGCGCAGGGTGTTCTGCTTGTGCATCCAAGTAACGGAGTTCTACATGGTTGTGTTCGTTAAATACTGGAGTGAATGGTGGCGTGCTGGGTCTGGATGATGGTGCGCTAGACGGTCGGCGCACGATCTTGGCAAAAAAAGACCTAGCTATGCCTGGCTTTCGCATCGATGAGGACTCCCGTGTCGATTTTGATCTCATCCACGACATTGATGAAATATGATGCTCCTTTAGGACGAGTTAGAAGATAAGCCAGCACCGTAGCTGGCAATGGAGCGCAAAGGAAGACAATACGTGTGGGTATGTGGAGAGTTGAGTATACTGCGTTAAAGTATTTGAAGTCCTCTGCCACGTATATCAGGTGTGGATAGCTGCCTACACGAAAAAGCAAGGTGGGGTTTCTGAGGTGATTACCGTGCATTCTAGAGGTAGGAGCCGTTGAGGAACCGAAGAAGTATAGCTATCATTAGAACTTAATTCATAGCAATTCTTTTAGAAGTGCAGAAAACAAAGATTTGGATCTCTGCGCAGCGAAGTCCAGGGATTCCGACAAAGAATGCAAACAGGAAATATTATGGTGGGGTTCCAAGCTGATGGGTATGAATTATGCATATAATACGTATACTCAACTTCATTGCGACCTTCATCTCAGCAACACCTTCAGCTCTGCAGTGGATGGAGTATATGTCGCTGTACCTGCCGTGACTCTGCTGAGCAGGGCTGATAACGATGCATCTTTCTTGCGAGATCCGCATCCGAGCGTCTAGAGAATAACATATCTGGTGCTGGACTCTCTGCATGTTACTCAAAGCGGGTACTCGAGATCTTCATAGTCAAGTCAGCTCAGTGCTTCTAATTTGTCTGGATGGGCACTCGACTGAAAACGCCGAGTCAACGTGTTCGAGACATGGAACGCTTTGAAGGGGAAGAGCGTGGGATCAGAGTGACAACAGGCTCATCTGAGTACTTGAGTCTATGTTTTCTGAATGTACAAGGCCATGGACCAATGCGAGTAATTCTTTGACTGGTTTCTGCTTATCAAGGAGAGCATCCGATGCGAGCCGTTCAGTTGAGATAGATGATGGCAGCTTGGAGGAATGTTATAAATCGGCAATAATAAAGTGGATTAGATGGTGGAACAGTGTGCAGAAGATGGTTGAAGAGAACAAAATGCGTGGCGTGATTTAGCATGATATAAATAGACATTGTGACGGTCGCGTGATAATTGATGATCGGAATAACAAATTGGACTAGGAAACGTGTAAATGCAAGCGAGGAGTACTGGGTAGGAGAGACTTAAGCGACATAGAAACCAGTACCAATAATTTGTTAATTTTTCAAAAGGCGCAGACGGTCCATCACCGAATCGTAGTTGTCCGAATTCCACATTCCCAGAAGCTGTTCCTCGTCTTGATCACCCTGCTTCACCGTATCCGAAGGGCCCAGCGCCCACTCGGCTGGAGGCTCCCAACGTGACGTTCCTTTTGCGTCTTTTTCTGAAATAGAGGCGGGAGGGAACGCGTTCGCATGGAGTGCATGCAGCATACCAACCGAGGCTCTACGGCGACGGCTCGCACGACCTTTCGTGATAGATTGGCCACGAGCGGCTGTAGTTGCCGAGGTTTTATTTGCGTAGGTTGCACCAAACGTCGAGTCGGGCCGCTCCGAGACGGGTGTCGCAGGGGCGGAGAGGTCCGAATAGGGGTACGACGGGAAGACGAGGGCGGGCGATATGTTCTCACCGAGCGTACGAGCAAGCTTCTGGAGCTTTTGGCGGCGATGTGAGGGGAACGTGGTCGCGCGAAAGCGAAAGGAGGGCGTGAGTGGCGTTAAGACTCCTGCGCTAGAACTCGAGTCGGATGACAGCGTGGCTGACATGCTTCGCGATCGTCTGTGGGCAAGCTGAAATGAGCGCGGCGTTTCGATGAGAGGCGTAGGCGAGTGCGAGGTGTGATCAGGACCGTCGAATGGGACTGTGTTGACTTCCAGCACGAGTGGAGCAGGGATATCCGCCTTGCGATGGCGCGCCGCTGAGAAACCTCTCGCCTCGCGAAGTGATCCTACGCTCGTGACCGAAATCTGCGAGGATACAGAGGATAGTGACGAGGACGACTCATTCGCCGCGGGGTTCTGAGTGACTGGAACGTTGAATAGGGACCCTTGCCTGCGAGCAGCCCGAGTCTTCAGCTTGTCCATAGGACCTTTGTTTGGCGACGGCGTGGAGCTGCGACTACCTGAGCCGCTAGCATGTGGTCCGATGGGTAATAACTGGTTGACATTGAGATCCAGGGAATGAACCTCACGAGGAGCGGGGCAATCAAGAAAGATGGGCGTCGTTCCGAAGACGCGTCCGATTTTGCGCGTTGAGCGAACGAGGCGCGCACGCTGGAAGGGGTCGAGCGTGTTGAAGGTCGACGGCGGACTGAGGCACGTTGTTGTAGTCGAAGACATTTCCCGAGAAGAGAAGGGATATAGGTACAGCTTTTCAAGAGTCTGGAAGAATTAAAGATGAAGATATGATTTGGAAGACTAAAGAAGCAGGAGAACCTCGAGAGAATAAGAGGGCGTGGCGATGAGAGCTCAGCCAGACGGGAAGACTTTATAACAAGCGCGCGTGCACCGGCCACGTCTTTTGTGCACCGAAAGCGGTTGCAAACACACCGCAGGCGTCATGATGGCCATGGCTGAATTGCAATGTTGCCATTTCGCCTCGCTAAAATGCAAGCGAAGCGTAGGCGATATCAGGCGAGGTTTGTTCCCGAGCGCATTGTGCATTGTTTTCCTATTCTGAAGTTAGGCATCTAGGTGGTGTTGAGGTGTAAAATGTGATCCGCCCGTTGTCTGTAACAGCGTAAGAAGCCACGATAAAAACAAGGGCTGAATCACGCCGAAGATAAGACGAACCATATTGAGCATATACCAAATGTGTGCAAATATAAAATATCCTTATTCGGAGGTTGGTGGCTGAGATTGCTACGCGCGGCGTGAACATTCTTCAAATTAAACAGAGACCGCCATTGCAGACAAAATGTATCTGTATGTCTGCGCCAATAGATAATTCAACGAATACTTATGTGAATCACTGCATGTGACATGAATTTTTATTCGTACTCAAGATCCTTTTTTAATCTTCTTCCATCTTCTCCTACAGCGCACACTCGAGACTCCCTGGTAGTGCTCGCTTCGCCAGGAGGCGATGATGCTGACGAATCACAACATATGGCCCTATGCACCACGGAAGGTGAGCGCCTGCCAAAGATGCGATGCCATAGGGCACCTATGTTGATAAGGCTGACCTCGTATCCATCCTCTTGTCATCGCCGACGCATCTTATCAAGCAAGGAATCCTTCGACACTGGCATAAACTGGGACAAAAATAGGGATCATGACTGGCATCTGACTGAACAACTCTGCTCATTGGATGCACTTTTGGCCTCTTCTATGAGTATGCATGTAGAAAGCTGAAAAGTCGGCTTGGACGTTTGGCGGGGAAGAGCTGGAAGAGGACCTTCGATGCCAGCAATTTTAGTTCTGCGGCGTCATTACAAGGTGTCGAGCTTGCCATCTGACAACCGATAGGTTGAACGTAAAAATGTGAAGTTCTTGAAAGGCTGAATTGAATAGCGAGAGTGGTTGGATTAATTTGTCTACTTGTAGTTAGTAATTGCTGAAGGCACGAAGCTCGAAGAATCGCGCACTTGGGACTATTGACACTTCTCCGGGAAATTGAAGAAGGCGGTTACATGTGCTGCGATTTACACCCGATGCGAGCACTTCATCCAAAATCCACAGTGTAACTGGTCTCCACCCAGCGATCCCGTTTCCCCGGACATCGTTTGACTACGATACCGACTCAGGTACATATTCTGGATTCACAGCGTCGGGAACAGTTGACTTGAAGGAGGGAGATGCCGGGTGCTTTCCTGCGAAAGCGAGATTCTGAGCGATGTCGGGTAAGACTCAAAGTCAACCGAAGAAGAGTAGGAGGCGACGATGAAGGCAAGAACATTGATAATAAACTCCTCTGGCTCCGAATTTCTTCCTGGTTGGTGATACGTATACAAGGTAGTCTAGAGCTTGTATGCAAGGCCAGCGCGACAGATTGATCTGGGTTGCATGACCTGGATAAGCGCCACGTTTTCGTTGGCTTGATAAACTGCACCTGAGACTGGTTGACGATGTCATTGTAGTCGTACTGCTACTTTACAGACATTGACTCCTTGTATATATTGCAAGACAGACAAGATCATGTTTCGTTTGACGTAACGATGTACTCGATAAATGACTGCGACAGAGGTCGCGACTCCAGGAGGCAATATAATTGGTAGTTTGAGATAAAAGTTTTAGCGCGATGGGCAGCAAAATAAGCTCGAATTAAAGTTTAAATGTGTCACGTGCCATTCTCGGGCCGAGGGTAGCCGGCAGCTCCATGTCACTCCTCGAGGCATCCAAGTCGGGGTTGCTGGCTGTCTTCGACTTTCACAGCCTTCGTCTCTCAGCGCACTGCATTCATGAGGGTCTCCTCGCCCATCCTCGTCTGTGCTTTCTGTGCGGTCGCGGCGCATTCGACATCGGCGAGGACAATACGCGCCCGTCGCGATGTGCGCTCCAACAGCGTCTTCGAGACTACATCCCAACTACATGTCGACCTAACGACTGATACGCTCGATGAGACGAGCAGGACCGATGGTCGACGACGACTCTCTACGAAATTGATGGGGGATCGTGACTCGTACTACGAGCTATGGGGACGGGATATGCAGCTGTTGGACGCCGAAGAGTCTAGGAGTTCAGAGCGGGAAACACCAGACTCTGACGAGTCCGGCGAGCAAGACTTCGCCTCGCACCCAACCCCCATTACCGAGGGCAGGCGGCGTGCTGGCATGCTGGGTATTCTCGGCGTAATGTGCGTAGCTTCTCTTCCCATCCTCCTCTTTCCAGGCCTATGTTTAGTTTTGCATTTATTCATACGATTCATTCGGCGTCTCGTTTTACCCGAGCAGAATTCTGACGAGCGTGCTCGCATACAACCTGTACATGCGCCGCGAACGCCTGAGAGAGCTGCTCTCCTCCCTACCTCAACACCTTCCTGCGCTCAGCCTCAGCAATATCAATTTAAAACGTATATCCTTCCCGACGTTGTCCATTCCCACCATATCTGCCCCGCAACGGACACGCCGACGCCGTTTGCGACGCACGAAGGCTGGCTTCCGGCCCCACGTCTCGCGTCTACGCGCGTGGGCGGCGGAGACGGGAGGCGGGCTGCTCAACGACTACGACTACGATTACGACGGCGATTACGAGCGCGGGCCTACGCATGACTTCTCTTCGTCGGCTTCATCCTCATCATCAGACTCGTATGCGCAGGAAGCGGAGGCATTTGATCTTGGGGCAGACGAGGACTTTATGATTGGTGCATCGCACCGGGGGGAAGTCTCTACTCCTGCTCCTGCTCCCAGTAAACTGGGAAAGGGGATGAGGAAGGTCTGGGGGCAGTGGAAGGATGTGAGTGGGAAGGCAAGGAAGAAGGGAAGGAACAGTGGGAGTGGGAGTGGGACAGTATTGTTTTCTGTCGCCGAAGCGGATGATCTGGAACTGGAGACAGACGAGGCACTCCCGCTTGCGCCGACTCCACATCGCTTCGCGCCAGGCTTGGGCGGCATGAAGGGGTATGGTAGCGCGGGCTGATGTATTCATTTTAGATTCCCTTTCTTCCGTTCCATGCCCTTCTCGCCCTTTCGTTTCGTTCTACATTCTTGTTTCGTCCTGGATAGATCAGCTCTGCCGGTGCACTTTACATCCGTGAGGTAGCAAGTCATATTTTCGTTCGTTTCGCGTTTGCATGTCATTCCTCTGAGTTCGACACCATATTCGAATTCGTTCTCTTCGGACAACTGCCGCCTTCCTTTCTTTTGCGCGTGTAGATTCACCGTTCCTGTATACTTGTCTCACGCGTTGCTGTACTCAAGATATAAAACTGTAATGTAAAATGTTTTCGTATACTTTTTTTGTGATCGATCCTCAGGCTCAAATTATTCTTTGTCACTGTCCACGAGGCAAGCGATATCGTCTGATTCATTCTGTCCTCGCAACTATCTGCACCATATGCATACCAGAATGATTTTCTGTCGGAGGACAACAACGGATACACGATGATCCAATACAGTCTTATGGTTCGCCGTCGCGCTTCGGAACTGCTGGCCAGATGACCACGAGTTGCGGACCGTGGATATCAACACCACGCATGGAACGTACTATTTGAAACGAGCACTCTCAGCCTTCCCTATCACCCTCGTATTAGGTCGACGCTGAAGAGACTAATTGATTGGAGCAAATAGCATTACTAGACAAGATGCCGATGAGGATCCCGCTCAAGGAGGCATTCGCTACGGGGAGACAGCTTTTGGGGCGTGGAACACAATCCCTGGGGCTAGCGCTGCAAGAACTATCGCTGCCACTCCTGGGCTTACTGTGAGTTGGGGAGTCGTTGTATTGCATTGGGACAGCATTAGACCTTTGCGGTGTGGCAACAAGACAAACTTGAACTCGTATCAGTTTGGAAACACTGCGCGCGATTCACTAAGTTTACTTGATTTGCTCAGGACGGGTACTTACAGTGCATTTCTAGTGGGTCGCGGTCGATGCCGAGCACGGACACATCAATGTGCGTCCCTACTCTTATCCATTTCTCTTCTATCCAAACCCGACATCTACTGGTAGGACACACATCTCTACACGCACACAACCACTATCTCCGCCGCCGGCCGCTCGCCGATTGTGCGCATTCCCGATGCTAGCGCATGGTGGGCGAAGCGTGCTCTAGACGCGGGAGCGCATGGGCTGATGGTACCGCTGCTGCGCGATGCGGCAGGTGCACGGGAAGCCGTCGCGAGTGCGCGGTACCCGCCTGCTGGAGTGAGGGGCTTTGGACCGATGTATACGCACCATGCGTTTGGGGAGACGTGCACTACGGAGGAGTATAAGGCCGGTGCTGGGGATTTGGTACGTTTCTGCTTCTTCTTGCATATCTAGAGATCGCGAAAGGCGATATTAAAATTGTGGTGCAGTTTGTATTGGCACAGATTGAGACGAAGGAGGCTGTTGCGAACTTGGAGGAGATCGCCCAAGTTGAGGGAATCGACGTGCTCTTCATTGGGTACGTACTGATATAGATATAACACGCACGGCTAGTCCGCAAGCGCTAACTTCGCCGAACCAGGCCATTTGACTTGTCGCTCAATCTCGGAGTTGCATTTGGGAGCGACGCGCATGAGGATGTTATCCAAAAGATCCTGGCCGTATCACACAAATATGGAAAGAAAGCTGCCATGTTCTGTACGTCCTAAGTCGTTGCTTTTATTGATACTTGGCGCTGAGTGGGTTGTGGGGTGCGTACAAAGGCACGAACGGCGAGCAGGCGCGCGTCCGCGCTGAGCAGGGCTTCGACATGATCAGCATTGCGACGGATGTAGATGTCCTCACGCAGACATTCTCTGCGTATATGAACGATGCTACTGGACAGAATGCGAAAGTTGGGAGCGGATACTCGGCGAAGTGAAATGATTTTGGCAATTTCCTCTTATTTTCTGGATATTGCTGGAAATTAAATGAATGTACGAAGCTCCGATTTTAGGAAAGAATCATTCTCTTGAATGTATGTCGAATCAAAAAATATGATACGAGAACTCGAAAGCTTCACAATTTTATCAAGAGACTCATGTATGCCGCACGTGCGCCAAGGGACGCGACACTGACGCGACGTGAGCACGTGCAGAGTAACATCCGTGACTCGACGTATCTTCTTGTCACTCTATGTTAGCTCGTCCGCCACCAACTTTTCACTGGACTTCCACAGCGCCAAAGTGCTCGAGCTTGTATCTTGACCCAAGACATTTCTAAAAGGCGGATTTCTGCGCCATCACTGAACGTCAGTAAACTGGACTTTTCAAACGGACACATATACTTGTCTTTGCGTCTCCCATTCAGCTACCCATTCGCTTGTGGTTAAGCGGTCGTATATGGCTGCTCCACCTCCTCCTCATTTTGTTGCTGCTCCAAATACAATGGTGCCCCCGCCTCTTCCTCCGGGGTGGACGGAGCACGTAGGTTCGTTTACTCTCTTTCTCCCGAAATTACGGGCGTTCCTGATCATTGAATTCAGCGCCCGGGGGACAACCTTATTTCTACAATGGAACAACCAAAGAGTCTACATACGTTCGGCCATTGCCCACATTTCCGGTTCCGCCGTTCGCAGCCGCTTTAGGTCTGCCTCAGGCCGCATCGCCTCCCGCGAAGAAGAAGGAGAAACCGAAATTGAAGACGCCCGTGCCTGGGACTCCGTGGCTGCGCGTGATGACAACCGCAGGGAATGTGTTCTACACGCATACAGAACGGAAAGAGAGCGTGTGGAGCGTACCGGATGAGATCAAGGAAGCTGTTGCGCAATTGGAGCGAGAGGAGAAAGAGAAAGGGGAGAAGGAGATGCAGAAGAAGCAAGTGGAGGAAGAGGAGCGGAGACTTGCTGTTGAGAAGGAGGTGGAGCGTATAAGAAACGAAGTTGAAGTCGAGGCGGCAGGGAAGCGCAAGGCTGCGGAGCCCGAACCGCTAGACGAGGTCGTCGTGACAAAAAAGGCACGAGTAGACAACGCAGAAGAGGACGAAGATGAAGATGAGGACGAAGAAGAGGAAGAGGAAGAGTGGCAGCGGGAGGCAGCAGCCCAGCTGGCCGCTGAGGCAGAAGCAGAGGAGCACCGAAAGAGGGAGGAAGAGGAAATCAGAGAACGCGAAGAGGAGGAACTGAAACGTAAAGAGAAGGAGAAAGGAAATCTTGCGCTCAACATGCCAAATAGAGTGGATCTGTCCATCGAAGAGGCTAAAGCACTATTCAAGGTGAGCAAATTCCAGTCCTTTCAAATTGATCCTTGCTGACAGTGGATACAGACACTCCTCCGCGAGAAGGACATTAATCCTCTTTTGCCCTGGGACACCGCACTCCCGCAGTTCGTATCAGACCCGCGTTATGTGCTCCTTCCATCCGTTTCGGCAAGACGCGACGCGTTCGATGAGTATTGTCGTGATCGCGCCCGCGAGTTGCGACAGGCGAAGCTCGCCGCACGGAATGCCATGGCTACCGAGGATAAAAAAGACCCGAAGGCGGAGTTTGATAAGCTCCTGTATGAGGAGGTGAAGAGCACCCGCACAAGTTGGACGGAGTGGCGGCGCATATGGAAGAAGGATCGGCGTTTCTACGGCTGGGGCCGTGATGACCGCGAGCGCGAAAAGAGGTTCAGAGAATGGCTCAAAGAGCTTGGAGAGCGTGAGTACGCGTGCCCCTTACTTGCTCATTAACAAGCTCACTTTTCGTTGTATTAGAGAAACGCAAGGCGGCTGCAAAAGCTGAAGCAGACTTCTTTATGCTTCTAAAAGAAAAGGCTGAAATGTCTGAGACATCCTCTTGGAAGGACGTAAAACGAGGACTCGATAAAGACCCACGCTACGATGCGGTTGGTTCATCTTCTCTTCGGGAAGAACTCTTCAACACTTACATGAAAACGCTTTCGGGAGGCGCGCATCTTCCATCGAACTCGAGTAAGCCCGAAGCCTCGGAAGAAAGTGAGGTGGATCGCAAGCGCAAGGACAAGGAACGGAAGGATCGCGCCGTCAAGGAACGGGAGGAACATGTCAGGCGGGAACGAGGTCGTGTAGAGGCGGAAATGGCACGGTCGCGCAAGGCGCTGTCACGCGAAGAAAGCGAACTAGAATTTATGTGCGCCATTTCTCAGCTACTTTCTCTAATATGCATTTTGGCACTCCGGCGCTAAATTTGATCTGCCTTCCTTTTCTCAGGACTTTATTGACAGACGCGATCCGGGAGCCATCGGTACGATTATCTCTGCCCTGTAGAATGATACTTACTACACCTATGCTGTCAGGCTACTTGGCATTCTTCACTTGAGCAGCTCAAGACAGACCCTAGGTTCACTCATTCCACTATTCCTGCTCATCTACAGCAGGCGCTTTTTCACAAACACGTGGCTGTATTGCGTGGTAAACACCTTGCTGCGCTTCACGCACTCTTCGAGGCGCACGCGCCTGCTTTGCACACGGAATTTTCCGAGCTACCCGTGTCCTCTATTCAGGCATCTCTCCCTGCACAGAAGCTACGGCTCGATAAAGACCCTGATGTTCTCGAGCATGAATATCGGGAGTGGCGCATGGCCCGTGGTGTACAAGCGGAGCGCGAGTTCCAGGAAATGCTCGACGAAAACGCATTTGTGGAGTTTTGGGGACGCGTACGCAAGATGCGCGAGGAAGGCGAAGGCGGAATGAAGGTCGCCGTCGGTGCGGAGGACTTAGCCGGTGAGGAAGAAGGTGAGGGTGAGAATGGGAAGATCGACTTGAAGGCGCTTGCAAAGAGTGTGGACGTGCGGGAGATTGAAAGAGTACTGAAGGTTTGCGGTTTTGCATCTCATCATTCTACTTCAAGCTCATGCTACTTTTCTTGTCAATTAAGAATGACAGGCGATATACGGTCTTCGATCATATTGCGGATCAGCGAGAGAAGTGGATTAGGGTGAGTGCCTCTTCCTTGAATGCCAATCTGTAGGAGCCCCCCTCACCTTAACCCTCAAACGCTGACTAGGCACATATTGAAAAGTTGGCCGCGCCTAAGCTTTCCGTTCATGTTCCAGAGCATGGGCAGTAGTGCCCTTGAATGTTATGACTCAGGCTTTTGTATTTCTTCACAGATAATGTCAGCAATTTTGCTCGGTCCGGACTTTCATAGCTTCGGAAGCACTAGATTCCGGTGATTCATGGTCTGCTTCCAAGTTCCCGGAATGCCACGCGTCGTGTAGGCTTAGAGCGCGACCTACGGAACATTTCAAATCCACTCGCTTCAATTTGATTGATATGCTCCAACGTTGCAAGTACGGCGTGGAACTCACGAACTAGCGGCCGTATGTCTGACAACGGCAATTTGCAGTGACAGTATACCGCACAATGTTGTGTGATGTCCGTCCTGCACGCTCTTCCGGCCATAAACACTTCATCAATAGTTTGACGGAGATCTCGGCCCTTTGACCGCCCGAACTCATGATCATGTTTAATACAGTTTAGCTGACTCTGCTTTACCTTATTCCTGATGTGCAGAACCTTCCCGTCATACTCAGGACGCAATTCCGCACACATGAAGCACTCTAGCCGAAAACTTTTTTGACGTTGACTTGGAGGACGTGGCCTGCATATGTGGGATTTGGGCAGAAGAGCGTGGAAAGTGTCTTTGATGCGGATACGTTCAGTCAAGGCGATCTTTCTCAAGCGTTGTGCACGATGGCGATCGCCCACATTTGACTGATATCTGAATTTGTAAGTGGCTGTAATTTGAGTATAAAGTCGACTCATACTGACCTCGTTCAAGCCAGAGCTTTCCACTTCATTTGCAACCTATCACCTATAAAATGCCTGCCCCGATCAAGCTGAACATCTTCCTCACTGGTGCCACAGGTCATGTCACTCTTCGTTCTGGAATGATCTCATTCTCATAAACTTGCAGGCTATATCGGTGGTTCTATCCTTTGGCGTCTCTTGCACCACAAGGATGTAAACAGTTTCAGGATCAAGGCTTTGGTTCGCGACGCAGCGAAGGCAAGACGTTTTTCGACCGAATATGGCGTCGAGCCTATCGTTGGTTCTCTTTCAGACCTTGGAAAGCTAGAGAGCCATGCTGCTGACGCCGACTATGTTATCACGACGGTAAGGTCCTTATTCCCAGTATAAAGCTGCTACGCACTCACTGATGGATGGCTAACGAAAATATTATAGGCTGACGTTGTCTCCTATGAGGCTGCTCAAGCGATACTCAAAGGACTGAAGAAACGTAACAAGCTGACAGGAAAAGTCCCTGTCCTCATTCAAACGGTGTGTGCGTTCTCTAGCAAAATAATGAATGTATATATTGACGAATATGTTGCTGTTGTGCGTAGTCCGGTACTGGTGTTCTCGATGACGACGCTGCGGGCATGTACGCGAGTGCAAAGGTATTCGATGACACAGATTTCAAGGAGATTGAGGCGCTTCCGCTCACTCAGCCTCACCGACTCGTCGATTCAATCATCGTCGGGGCGGACGAAGAAGGTACAGCCACAGCTGCTAGAAGTTCATTTCATGACGTTTATTTGATTGCTTATGGCAGGCTACGCGAAGACGTTCTTAATCTTTCCCTCGACTGTCTACGGCATCGCTAAGAATGGGTTCACGGACACGGGACTTCAGAACCCATACTCGATCCAAATTCCGTATCTGATTCGCGCTGGCCTCGACCGTGGGCAAGGTGGCGTCGTGGGACTCGGTAAAAATATGTGGCCTAATGTGCACATTGACGATCGTGAGAGCTTCAACGCCTTTAATAACCTGATCTGCTAGTTCACGATCTGTTTCTCTTCGGCTTGCTATTCCAGAGGCTGATCTATATATTCGCGTTTTCGACAAAAGCCGCGGAGACCAGGATACGCCGCATGGACGCGATGGATTCTACTTTGCCGAGTCTGGCGAACATGTGCTGTATGATGTTTGCAAACGCATCGCTGAGGTCCTCTTTTCTCTCGGAAAAGCTAAAAGTCCCGAGCCAACCACCTTTACTCGAGAGGAATGTTTGAAATATTTCGGTGACGGCGTAAGTGCCTTTGACAATATGCTGTAGATGATCGCTGAAATGCTCTTTTCATATATGTAAAGCCCGATTGGTTTGGGTCAAACTCCCGCTGCGTAGCATCCCGGTCTCGTTCGATTGGGTGGCTTCCGACGCATAGTACAGCAGACCTCCTCGCGTCGATCCGTCCCGAAGTGGAAGCAATGATCCGCAGTGATAAGTTCAAACATCTGTGGAATACTGTTCAGAACTAGCAAAACGTACTCGAAACGTATGTGTAATCCGACTCGCGCTGTATACAACTTTTTAAGATGCAAAAATAACTGGAGGTCTCAAGGACTTGTTGTATTCGAGCGTCATTCGAACTATTCCAGGTCAAGAGCTACATATTTCTGCTTGAAGAGATATATAAGGCTCAAATGCGGATTTTGCGACCGGTGGCAAATAGTTCGACCCTCAGTTGATGTGCGTAGACTCTTGCAACAGATAGGCGATATGCTGTCCGACTTGACTTCTGAACAACTTCTTATTCCGAACGTTGTAATGCTCGTTTGATAAACCAGATTATATTATCCTAAGTAAGACACTTGGCATTAGACGGTCAGTGTAGCTTTTGTCATGTATGTGTAAAGCCTGATCACATCCTTCCAGTACAATATATCATCATAAATTATCAAGTTCTGATATTTCGCAGAATTGACTATTTAGTCAATCGCAACTGATAGTACTAACAACCTTACAGGCGTACGGTCGACCAGCCGCTATTTACGTCCTTTGAACCTTACCTTGGCTTTTTAAGGTTATACCTAAGGATGGGACACCGTCTTTCTGGTTAAAAACTATGAACCTTCAACCTGCCTCAAACACTTCGCGATGTCGCAAAATCTGATTAAACTTCGGACCTCCCATCCTTCAAGCCCCGACTAATAGCCGTGTTTTTGGCTGCGTGAGATGCCGACGTCCTTGAGCTAGAATAATTACCAATGGCAAACGTTGACGCAGCAATATATACTTTCTTGCAAGGTTGAGCTCTTATTTTTGCCGTAATCCATGTCGTACTCATTGCATATTCTCTTCAAATCATCAAGCTATTGCCTTATACAAGTAATGCCATGTCGGCCCTGGAGTATGACCTCTTCGATGTTTTCGACATGCAAAATCCGAATATGTTCCTTCCATTCGTATGATCGCGAAATCGCAGAAAGAAGATTTCGGTCTCAGCTTGAACATTTTAGATGGACAGTCTGCGAGATTCCTAGACTTTTCAGTACGCGAAGCCGCGGGCTATAGAAGAATTAAAACAAGCTCAACAGCGGACTACTTTTGGAGCACAATGCAGTGACTGGTGTAATGTTCACTCCGACATCGACGATCGCCTACATTGAGAGCAGGGTGAGTGCCTGCCGATCGCATCTGCTTCTATGTCACAAGACTAAGAGCCTCATCCTCTCAGAATCTTTCCCGCGAGACTCGCTGCACCATCTCTTAGGCTTGCTTCTTGGAATTAATTCGCTTGTGCCCTGGCAGTACTGAGCCCGCTTCCTCTTTAAAGGTATGCATTCCCTCTTTGCTCAGCGAACCTACGGATCCTATCAGCCCAGCCATTAATCCGCGGCCCCGAAAGTATTTTGGTATGTTCTCTGCGCACATCCATGAACTTACTCACAGTGATCCTATCCCAGAACTTTCCATTAGGCTGGTGCGACGACTTCCTGTAGACTGTGCGGTTAGCATACCATGCGTCTGCGCCGGTTTGCACGACGCCAAAAGAAATAATACGAAGGGGGGACTGATATGCAGTACGTGTATTAGCTTGCATCTACCAGTATATGGATCTGGCACGATCAACATATTATTGATAGGAGTTAACTCCAACTACTTTCTGATGCGTGGAGCTCAAGGTAAGAACTTTGAACCCTACATCTACTAATGCTATGCTTCTCGAACTCCGCAGTGACGAGCGGAACATTTTAGCAGTACCTATTACACACAGGGACCTCAGAAGCAGGAGTTAAGATTTCACGGATATCGTTTGTCTAGCACGTCAGTTTCCTGATTGAATCTCCTGAGACTTTCTCCTAAGAGGTCGAGATGACATTACATCATGCATCACAGTCGCTCTTATAAAAGGACGTCTTTTGTGATCATTTTTGTCCCATACTTCTGAGTCCGCTGTCCACCATTGCCATTTCCTCCCCCCTCCCCCTCGATAACAGCACAAACAGAGTCGACGCCTTTTCTGCACCCTAGATTCAAGCCTCATTCACGTTTCACCTTCCCTTCTTCGCCCTTCCAACGCGAACAAACTCGGCGGAAATGCCTTGCTACGCCAACTCAGACGAGATTTGTGTCTAGGGAAATCTTGACAATCCCAACACGACTCCTGAGTGGTGGCGGCCGCAAGGATTACTGTCGATTGCCCTTTGCGTACGGATGCTTGACGACTGTTTCTTCCATTTTTCCGAATATCGTATTATACTTCAGTGGTGCCTCCTTTCTCGTCACGACTCCTCTGCTCTTTCTTATTTCACTGACTCTTTTATCCTTGCCAACAGCACTGTACGCATACATAGATGTTCATTTTTTCACTTCTGCTTTTCACTTGTTCCCATGCGAACGCGAGCCCAAGCAAACTTCCCAGAGTTTCGAACCGAAGGGGCTCTTGTCTGCGATAGGTACATTTCTTCATGACTGCCCCATAATGTAACGATGGAATCACCCGAGTCTGTACCAAAATGAGGGACAAGATGCAATGGCATGGATTGGCGTGCGGTCTCGAATTACACCGACTATCGAGATTGCAGGTTCGACGGTGAGCAAGAAGAGAAAACTGATTAGGAACCCAACGCAAACGCAAGGGGAATGACGGTGTGAATAGGGGTTAGGTTGCCCTTAAAGCCGTAAGCATCGGGAGAACGAGTTGAAAATACACTATGACGTCTGCCTATCTGAAGGGATTGTACGATAGCCGATGAATGCTATTTGATATTAAGGGGGGATACAAAAGAAGCAAAACTGGAATGAGTGAGATAATGAAGAGCATTTGAAGTCCGGCGCAAAGAACGAGGCACACCAATAGTAATGCGAGTTTAGTCACCGCCTGAGAAGCGCAGAAGGGTCTAGGTTCATATTAGGCATGCAAGTAAAACGAATATAGTGTAGAATGTATATCGTTATTCGTACAAAGGTCGGAAGCGGGGAAGAGAGGCCATGCGTGCCCGTCAGGCGGCAGTCGAAGACATATCACAATTGCCGAGTAGACCGATATACGTTACCGAGGCGCAGGCACAGCGTGCTTGGACTGGAGACCTTACGGGTCAGCTTTGGTGGAGATGGAAGTAAGAAATACTGACCAGTTGGACCAATGACCCCACATGTGATGAATTTGAAAAACAGTATCTGAGTCCCTGTACATGATCTGCGGGGGGTTGAAGACGATGGGCTAGCTGAGATAGGTCATCAAGAATGACTACACAGGACTACCATCGCAGGAGATTAATCACAGGGCCGCCCCACTGTATTCAAGGAAGGAGTTCAGACAGCAAGAATGGTAAGATGGGTGGGAGAGATTACTTACCCAAATTCTCGTGAGTAGCCCCGTCTGCTACGATTGGCCAGTAAGAGCCTTCGTTTTTCGTGGGCTTGAAGTCGTGCTCATGGCCATCCGCAGATATTGCATATGGCGGCGGAGTGCTGAAGGAGCTTTCTTCGCTACCGAACTCGTCCTCAGAGCCGCTTGCATCGTACTCGTCCGTCAATAGATCAGAGTAGTTTTCATAGAAAGTGACGTCGTTATCTTCGTCAAGGATTCCATTGGCAAACAGCTCTGTCTCCGCGTCTGATATGAGAAGATCCTCGATCTCTAAGTTGATATGATGTGTAGAAGACAGTGTTAAATCACAAGCAATCTCCCGTGCTCGCACCATTCGCTCGAGCTCCACTCGCGATACACGTCCTGCGGTCCGGACTACGACATGTGTTAGCTCCGGGCAGAGAATCGACTCGTCCTCGGCTTCGCCTCGCAAAGGACGCAGAATCTCCAGGAGCGCATCATCAACATCGTGCAGTACTAGACTCTGCAACGATGGAAGCCCTTCCATGAGGCGGCATAAGGAGTTGAATGATGCGCGCACGGAATTAAGCGTCAGTTCAGATGGGGTGCAAGGAGATTTCGACGTGTTTCCGTTTCCTGAGAGTCTCGTAGAGATGAAGTCAACGATGCAGGAAGAGTCTTGGGCAGAGAGGGGGTCCAAACTGTTTGCAATGTCCTCTAAAGTGATGGAGGATAGCTTTGGCATACGCCACGCGAACAGAGACAACAGACATAGCGCGTGACGTGCACTGACCCAGCCTAAGGTGATCTGTACGATGCTGTTGAGAAAAATACTGCCTTCGAGTCTGGACAAATCATCGTCAAATGACCGTGCTCCCCACCCAAGAATGCTCAGGCTTTCTAGGTTTGGCGAAGAGTTGACCATATTGACGAGCTCGGACGCGGAAGGGAGAACCTCCTGAGCGTGGTATTTCAGCGACAAACTGGTCAGGTTATGCAAGATGTGATGGCCCCAATTGACATGCACTCCTGAAAGCGTGACGTCGCGTAAAAGCGGAGAACCTTTGAAGGGAGCGAAAAACGATTTCAATGCAGCTGGGGCGAACTGAGTGCCTTCAAGTACGAAATACGCGTTGCATCTGCTAAGCGCTAATCGACGTAACGTCTTCGCCCGGCGCTCAATGTCGCGTGGCTCGGGCCGGCTACAACGCTCAAGAAATACGTCTAGAGGCGCCCATGTATCACTCAGAATCTCAACGTTCTCCCAGCGGTCTAAATGCGGAAGAAGATGATCTAGGAGTGCGGACATATGCTCCGGGGTGAAGGGGTGGTCGCATTCATTGGGGTGAAAGAACCAGGATGGCGAACGTATGTCGACATACAGGGTTAACGGAGAAGACTTCGAGCGCTCGAGGAAGGTCTGGAGTCGAAGAAGACACGTTGTTTCGGCGAGGCAGAAGCTTTGCAAAGACCCGCTGCTGTACCCGGCAGGGATTGGGGGTGCGAAAGGCTTGCACACTACGATAGTACTCCATAAGCGTGGGGTGCTCAGCGCAACGGCTCGCCAACGACGAGAAACGTGAGAGACGAGGACAGGGAATGAAGTGGTGTCGTATAAAGCCTCGGGATGTCCGGTACATGACGAGGCACCCAGAGTGAAAATAAGAGCCAACGTCTCCGGGGCCAATGACGCGACTCTTGAACGGGAACAGTGCGATATAGCCGATGGCGAGAGCTCAGACATCGTCTCGAGCCGCTACGTGCAGTTGATGGACGTATGAGTGTAAGACAGCACCGCGCTGCTGTGCAAGAACCGAGGACCTGAGGAAGAGGTCGGCGTTGAAGCGGAAGTCACGTCATGACTGAGTATATGAGCCCAATAAAGTGAAGAGAGATGTATGTGTGAGCGTGAAGATGCCCAGACTGTGAAGGGAGGGTCCGTCAGCACAACGTGGTGATGCACTACGGAAGGCAAGTGATTGGCGCTGTAATAAACAGACTTTACAACCTGCCGGTAGCGATGTTTCAAGGTTGAAGCCGAATTCTTTTTTTCAAACTTCTAGCGGCAGACTTGCAAAAAATTTGGTGCTTTCTATTCGAAACTTTGTCTTGCTTTTAATCGCAATAACATGTCTTACCGAGCCAGAGACTAATTTGCGAAAATAAATTGATGAAAACAACATGGCGGCGGCGGCGGCAACAACAGCCTGTCCTTGAGTCGCCTGGAGGCTATTCTCGATGTGATGGCATAAAGGTTTGGAACGGAAGCCGGTGGTCTCGGTGACCTCTATGCTGCTGTCGAGCGTGCTCTCTAATTTCAGGTTTAGCGCATAATCTTTGCTATGAGGAAAAGATGTACTACCATAAGTATTAATTCTCGAGACCCGAAGCGCGCAAGGCGTAAGAGTGGAGATTTCTGGAGTGTCAAGGTGTTGATCTGGAAAGAGTCGAGACTAGTTGATCTTGATCTTATGTGCACGAATGAGGTCGCCGTAGATGCCCTAGCGACAAATTAGATTTTGTACAACACCTTCCCTTAGCAGGGAAACCCGTGAGCATCTGGGTTGATATCAGGACAAGCAAGATGGTACGAGGCCAAGCATCACCGCAAATCGGGTGAGTCAGAGACAGAAGCCAAATATGATCAAATAGTGGCTTCGCACGCCACGATTTTCCCATTCGTATTGCGTCATGAAGTCATGACACTGGCACTGTACCTCTTCGCCCACAATGCCGTTGCTCGATCCATTATCCTCAGTCGCAACATCTCTCAGGAAAGCCCAGGTCATCCCAGATGTAAAGTACCACTTTCTTGAGAAGCGGCTTTTTTTTTTACAAAACCCAATGGAAGGTCATCCCAGAGGGTTTCACTCCGTCAACTCTCTTCTCCGTGACCTGGGGTGATAAGGAGGTCATGCTTGGGAATGAGCTCGCGACGGCGGATACTCAAAGCCAACCGAGTGTGCAAATTATGCCGATGGGAGGAGAGGAAGGAAATCCGACTTACACGCTCGCGATGCTTGATCCCGACGCACCATCACACGATGATCGTAAATTTGGGCCATTCAGACATTGGGTTGTAAGTATCTTCTCCGGTTATCATCACAGACACGTTGTTAATCTGAGATCGGACACAACCAAATAGACGTCAGGACTCAGGCCTCCTTCTCCTGGGGAAGTGATCGCTGCGGCATCAGCTGAAAGGGATCTCCTCGCACCCTCTCCGGATCCTCTTTCTGCATCATCTACCAGTGCAGCATTCACTCCGTATCGTCCTCCCGGACCTGGTCCAGGAACTGGTACACATAGATACGGTGAGAGTCCGATTCTTCGGGTATCTCGTATTTGCCATGACGCTACCGTCTCTTAGTTCCGCACTCCTATATTTATTCCAATTGACTCATTTCTTTTCATAATAGTGTTCTTACTCTTCCAAGAGCCTGAAGGGGGTTACAGTCTCACGACTGATGCACCAGAGTTTGGCTCGGAATTGGAGGCGCGCCGCAAATGGTCGGCTATGGATTTTGCAAAGCGCAATGGTCTCACGCTAGTCGGCGCTAATTATTTTACACTCTCTGCAGAATGAAACGTGTTTGAAATTAGGACAAGGACGTTGTGCGCATTATTAATCCACGGAAGTTGGTTCAATTAATGTACTTGTATGAATGTATTGTATTAGTGCGGCAGATACTCGATCAGCGACGAAAATGAAAACATTAATATTATCATTGTCCTTATTGTTCCTCTCACGTGCGTTCAAGATAAAGGCTCGATACCAATTGGCATCCCCTGCTGCTCTATCCCTTCTCTGACCGCATTCGTGAATGACGGTGACAGAATCTGTGAGAGATTCCAGACAATCCGATCATCCGTCGCTAAGAACCGGAAGGACGAAAGAAGCGTGACCAAAATGACCTCTGAGAAGTTTCAGATATCGAAAGAAACGTTTGCAGAGTGGTGACCTACTCATTTCGATTAGTGCAAATCGGTACCCGCTGTAAATTTAAATAGTTATTAGCCTGAGCTAGAGTCAGGAAAACGAATTCTTTACACGCATGATCTTCCTCCGCCAAAAAATGTCAGCCTGAGCGGCGAGCAGCATACCCGGTGTGTTTTAGTCTATACTCGGTGCTGGAAGCATTTGAAACACTCACATGCCGGAGTATAGCCCTGGAAGTTTCAATTTTCCCTTCTCTACGGAATCCCGAGAAGTGTACTGCCCTTTTGAATCGACATTCAACCATCTCTCTGGTTTCCACTCGTCAGCATCATCGCCCCAGATGTCTTTAGACCGGTTTGCGCCTGTGATAGACACCCATATCGTCGTTCCCTTCGGAACAACGATACTGCTCACTGATGAATGACCGTCGCTTAGTAGCACGGGACGACTGAAAGGCAGGACTGTTTGTTGTCGGCTCCTGCAAACGCATTTCAGCATTATTACGGCCTTATCATCTTTTTTTGAAAAATTTCAGATCAACTCACACGCGCCGAACAAATGGAACAGGCGGATACCTGAAAATCTTCCGTCAACGGGTACTGTTTATGCACTTACAGTGAATTATGCTCACAGCCGCAAAGTCTCTTTGAGTACGGCGTCTAATAATGGAAGGTTCGAGAGTTCATCGTAATGCAGATCTCTGCCGTCTCTTTCTTCGTACGCTTGGAGGATTTCTTTTCGCAGGCGTTCTTGTAGTCCGATGTGTTCCTGGCGAGAAAGAAGGTATAAAACTCGCGAAAGAGCTGAGGCTGTGGTGTCTTGCGCTCCGAAAATAAGGACACTGTGTGAAAAGGATTAATTAAAACATATTACCATCTTTCAGATTGCAATTCATAGACATGAAACTGGTCTGACTCACTTCATCTGGCCGAGCAGCTCAGCTTCACTGAGCTTCTCTTTCGAATCCGCAGCTTCATTTGCACGCACTACGAAAATAAGAGCAGAGTCATCAAGAAAGACGCCATGAGATAACTTCAGACTAGTACGAAATACGAAATGACCTACACAAGACGCTCATGATATCCCTTTCATCCCCGTTGCCATTTGCAAAAATAGTGTCATCTTGATCCGACAGGCCAGACTTCGAAGCGTGAGCAGTCCGCTTTGCGCGCAAGATTTCTCTGCATGTTCTGTCCATTTGATCGGACATCTGCTTGAGAAGCTGCACCGCTCTTATGGGCACGAGGTCTAGAAGAAAGCGCCGGAACCTAGGAGGTCCGAGCCGGGTGGCAAACGGAGTGAGGAGGCGAAGTGGAGCAATTCGAAACATCGTAGGACTATGCCAATGCATACTACGTAAGAAATGTATAATATCGCCAAAGTTTAATCGTAAACACGCACATTAGCGCTCTGACGGTCTTCGTGTAAGGGTTGGTCGACAACGAGTTGAGAGGATCAAAGGAATAGCCTAAGCCTGCTTGGCCTATGCTTTCCAGTGCCGCTCTTGACAGCCATTCAGCCATGTCTGTACTCCAAACGTCTTGTTCATGCATTGTTTCGTCATTTCGGGCCCTCAGGCGTCTTTTTTCATTCATAGTAAGGATTATGGCAGTCTGAAGCTGTATCGCGTGATTGTTTGAGCATAGAACCTGTGGCAACATTGGGACGACATTAATATTGAGACTTACGCGATGGGCGACTTTGTAAAATGTTGGAACAAGGTTACGCAACCTGTGCAACGAGAACACAGGATTTATGAGTCTTCGTTGCTTCCTGTGATGATCACCTGGCATTTCTTGGTGAAAGGTAGAATGATTGTGAAAATACTGAGGATATTATACCAATAGTAGCGACGAGGCCCTCTCCAAAAATAATCTTATTGTTTCTATTAAATAGTGAGCCTAAATAACCTCACACGCATGAAAAGACGTACTCGATGAAGACCGTTGTTTCTTCGTAGTTGTCCTGGTCCTTGACAATTATTGACTGCAAGGCGAGCGGATCGGAAATATACAGTTGTTCGTCCTAAAATGACGGTCAGTTTTTTTTAATCAAAGCAATAGAAATTATTGCTAACTCCGAGAAAGCCCTTGACTTTGGAAATCCGATCGTAGTTGTTAATGAGATCTAGATGGAACTGCGGACCGTTCTTGCTGTCGAAAAGCTGGTCCATGTGTCCTAAGAGTTCAGCACGTAAACGTTAAAAACCATCGTGTACAAATATCATGGAGGCATTCGTGGTCATACCTTTCAAGTATGAGGAAGAGGGAGGTCCAGGAATTGCCGCCAAAGGGGAGTCACCGCGCAGTACCGAGATTAATTTCCGAACTGCGGTAGCCAGGACAGTAAATAGGAAGATAGATAAGAACGTGGTGAGTAGGAGCATGGCGACGAGACGTCTGGGGTGTAGTAAGCTAGTCTGGCTACTAGCTCGGGGCAGAGGAGAAGTGATAGATGAAACGATGAGACCTAAGTTAATAAAAGGATCGAGCGTTCGTATATCAGGGAGTCGGGCTTTATGCTGAGAATGGCCGACGCTTACCAGCATGTCGGAGACCTTTTGGTGGGCATATTTGACTACGCTAGCACTCATAACATGATGCAGTGCTCGAACGCGAGAAAACGGGGACGGAGAGTACTGTCGAGCATCGTGAAATGTTGCGAGTCATGACTCGAACTTCTGTCAAGTTCGATGACCCTGAATATGTCCTTCAAATCGAGCTCCATGGCCCATTTCCCGCCTAAAGCGATGCTACTCATATAACAGCCCTTGTTCCGAAGTCCATGGTCACGGCAATACACTCCGCTGAACGCACGCTCTATATGAACTCCGCCGTACTTTGGTATCTAAAGCAAACATAGCAAGAGTCAAATCCATCAGTCCGCGGCAAAGTCTATTAGAATGTACGGGCTATCATGTTGCTTCTTCTAAAATTGTATTGTCGGACTGTAAAAACTTCAGGGTGATTGCTGTTGTTATCTGCGTGCGGTGTTGGAAGACCTGATAAACCATTCTCTTATCAGGTAAAAGAGGGTAGAAGTTCAGCATTCACGTACCACGGTCATCCCTAATGACATAGTCCTCGGTCAGACAACGATGTGCAGTGCACAAAATGGTACCATCGAGGTAGGATACAGCTCAACACTCGGAGACCCTATTCTAATGTCCGAACCGAATTCAAATTGTAGCAGCGGAACAGCGAGCTGGATGAGAAACTTGTGTCGGCAGTGTAAGAAGAGTCCGAAGCTCGGTTTGAGAGCAGGTCACCGTTCGTCCCCAGTCAGGCCTTAGATGCCGGGGAAGGCGGAAACTCCAGCATGCATTGTCAGTTCCCAGACACATGGATCAGACGGCGCTCGAAGTCCTTGTTCCGTGAACATTTAGCCTTACGCGCTTGGTTCCCTCTTGTCTTGTTTAACGCGCTCTGGACCGCATTTTACTCATGATCAAATTCTGATTCGGGACGCGACGGACTGCGATACACGATCTGTATTAATAGCTGTTACTACTGATGCCTTAGCCAACTGATACGGATGAGATGTGCGGCGAACAAACGATTCACCTCATCTACATAATCTTGGGGCATCAAATCATATGTTTCCCACACTCTCCGAGACATAGATGCGCCCCTCGTAACCACTGAGTTTCAAGACGCCACCATTCGATATCTCAGATTCGACGCACTCGGTGTTGTAGTTTGAAACCAATAGATGAGAAGGGTTGCTGCATATGCGTTTCACCTCGTCCCCGCTCACTGGAATCCTGAAATCCACGTTGTTTACGGTGAAGTTCAGAACGACGAAGGCGATGCGGCCATCTAATGTGCGCTTGAAGCCAAAGACGTCTTCATTTGACTCTTTGATCAACTCGAAGTCGCCGTACACCTAGAAACATGTGATCGAGTCCCGAGCGAGAGGAGGAAGAGCGAAAGATAAGTACTAGAACATCATGAGCCTTCCGGAGCTTTAGCAGCTTCTTCCAAAATGAAAGTACGCTTTCATCATCATTCGTCTGCGAAGCGACGTTCCACACTGGGTAGTCATCGTTTACACGCATCCATGGAGCAACTCCGGAGAACCCTGCGTTTTTTGAAGTGTCCCACTGCAAAGGAGTGCCTTTGTCAATATTAATGCACTACAAGAGCAATCTCGGAACACATACCTGCATCGGCGTTCGAGCATGGTCTCGTGCTTTCTTCTGAATCCCGTCAAGGACATCGGACATGCCCGGATCTTCACCCTTCCCATCCGCAATCCGCTCGTCTCGGATACTTTGTGATAATTAAACAGCACGTTGAGAGTGACTCAAGACATAGATAAGCAGCCACCGACCGTTTGTAATTGTTGATAGTGGCAACGTCCTTATATTCTTCAATGGGCCAGCTTCGTGGGACGTTCGCCATCCCGATTTCTTCGCCCTGGTAAACGTACAACGTGCCAGTCTGCGCAATCTGCAGCATAGCGAGCATCTTGGCCGATGCAGCTCGCCACCGTGGGGAGTCATTCCCAAAGCGTGAAACACATCGCGCTTGGTCGTGGTTCTGAATGTATACGCTGGAGTAGGTCAGATGTTTAACCTTCATTAGGAGATGTAATCTAGATCCACCTGTTCCAAAATCCCTTATCGCGCAGATACGTCTGCCAACGGTTGATGACTTCTTTGAATTCGGTCAACTTCCACCGTCGAGGCTGGAGCGGGTTTTCTCGCGTCTGACCAGACGAATCGATGTCCATGAGTTCAAACTGGAAGATCATGTTGAGCTCGTGGTTGTCCGGAAGCACGTATTCAGCGAGTGCACGCATGTCGTGAGTGAAAGGAGCTTCGCCGACAGTAATGAGCTTATCGTATTCTGCAAGTAAGCAGGGTCAGCTAGCATTCAGAGAAATACTGCTGATAGATGAAAGAACGCACTTGAGAGCACCTCGCGGTTCATTTCCTTTAAGTACTCGTGCACACGAGGACTGTATAACATCAATTACACTAACCTGCTTGCTATCGTAGAGCGAAAGACTACGGACCCGTTAGCGTAGTACATCGGCGCAGGCTGATACTCCTCCCGAGGGTTCACTATGGGCGCATCTGGCAGGCCAGGTGCTTTCGAGATTAAGTTAATGACGTCCATCTACAGTTATCGTAACATCTTTAGTCTGTCACGTTCTTGTGCGATTAGGAAAACGCACGCGAAAACCGTCCGATCCGCGATCGAGCCAGAACCGCATCACGTCCCAGACAGCGCTGCGAACTTCTTGGTTCTCCCAGTTGAGATCAGGTTGGCCAGCGAGGTAGAGATGAAGGTAGTACTCCTGTGTATTCTCGTCCCATTCCCATGCTGACCCTGAAATGAGGATTAACACGATGGTACGCACTCTAACATTGGATACGTACCTTGGAAAACTGACTTCCAGTTGTTTGGAGGACGGCGGTTGCCTTGCTCGTCATATTTGGCTGGACGCCAAATATACCAACTTCTCTTAGGACTAGTCTTGCCGCTGCGCGACTCTTTAAACCATTCGTGCTTTGAAAAGAATCAGCAAGCAGGGATCATTGCGAAGAAAAGAGACCATCATACTTGGTCTGACGTATGGTTCACGACAAGATCCATCCTGAACCAAAGTCAACTTAGACCTCACGTGACTGAAACATATCAACACAACGCACATCATCTTTAGACCACGATCATGTAAGCCCTTGACTAGTCGGTCCCAGTCTTTCAAAGTTCCATATCGTGGGTCAATGACACGATAATCAGAGCTGAGAATGCGAGGTTAGTAGGGTTGATATCAGAAAATATCGAAGCACGCACATGTCATATCCCATATCCTCCTGCGGGCTCTTGTAGATCGGACTTAACCAGACTACATCGACACCGAGCTCCTTCAAGTAGTCAAGCTTCGAATATATGCCATTGAGATCGCCGATTCCGTCATCATTCGAGTCGCAAAACGACGATGGGTAGACCTGATAGACAGTCGCTTCCTTCCACCACGCTCGCCGCGATGGATCTGTTTTTGCAGCCTGAGGATCACTGGACATTGTCTTGATGTATGGCGATGGGCAGCATTCAATCACTAAGGGTGACCGTATCTCATGAAGAGACGAACAGCACACGATCTGGATAGATAAGTGAGATGTCAGGAGGTAAGGTATTGCGTCATAGCAGAACTGGGGTGAACTTACGCAGCCCAACATAAAGGAACCAAATCATTTTGCGAACCTCAGCGCTGGAGCGAGAAGAACTTCTCCGCTGTCTCATCAACTCTGCGAGTGCACCAGTCCCTTCATAGGCCGAGTTTGCATAGCAACCATCTGAGCCCGTACGTGTGTTGGAAAAATCGGTTTGCTTGCTACCTTAGTATCTACACCATGAAATTCTGCCTGATCTGCGTGCGCAAGAAGTCAGAGACAATGAAGGCGAATACAAAACCAGACATACCTTATCATATGAAGATTCGATTCCTCCCAGCCATCGTCATACTTCATTTCCCAGCACGATAACTACTAGCTCTTCTCCGAGACGACCCTTCCCAGCAATTTCACAGACTGAAGCTGCATATTCACCCTGCGCCGTTGCATTGACGTTTACGACCTCGACGAATACACTTGTCCTAGTGGAAGAAACGGACGCCAGGATAACTCTAGCCGTACCAGTGGTAAAAAGAGACGGTAAAAAGACGAAAGCCAGATCTGATTGATGATCGCCGCGTAGGCTAAACAAAGCAGTTTGTTCCGACGATAGAAAATCGCTTCAGCTGAGTGCCTTTGGTGCCGCAAAGCGAAAGCATCTTCGCTGCATTCCTGCTTCTGCTCCTGCTATGCTTGACTTATGAGATCGATAATGAATAGTGACAGACTGTCAGCTCGAGATACCTGTGCATCTTTAGAAAACTTGACATGATTTCGTCTCACTCTAAAAGGACACGCTGGTGGCCTTTCCGCAAAGACAAGCCGGTCAAGGTCGCTAGGATGCCTGTGTTCTATGTTGGATTCTCAAGGAAATTCATAAGGAACAGAACGCATTCGAGGAATTCTAAGGGATGTCGGCGCCTCTCTTTGAGCTCAATCACGATTGATTAGGGAGGACGGTCAGGTGTGTAATAAGTCTTGCGCTCGATCGAAACAAACTTGATATATATCGCCACACGTTCTTCTCCCAGGATTTACGTGTATGATTTGATGAAAATCAGTGAGGCCGTTGCGAAATCTACCGCGTAACTTATAGTACGTGTGCGAACATCGCGTACTCATCTCCCCGGAACGACAGATAAATAACGCAATCCGAAGAAAAGGAACATCGCTTCTAGTTGTTGCGTATTCCACGAGGTTCATCAAATGCCTGTTTGGAGTGTAGATCAATCGCACGTACTGCCATGTTATACTTCGCGTGGAAAGCCAAATGCATATCTTATCCCATCATAGCCATAGCACGTGTTTGAAGGAGGCCAGTGAGTTGACCACCGGATGCTTTCATTAAACTGACAAGCTCATCGGTATCGTAAAGCTGGACTACTTGTTGATGTCAAGACTGAGAAGAAGTATGTCAGAGAACGACTATCCGAGCTGGAGAAAGCAGTGCATGAGAAGACTTACTCCGTGGGCAGTCCTTCTATCCCTTTAGATGACATGTCCTTTGCAACGTCCGGCTATCTTCCCGTAAGATAATTGGATATCATATAACGCGAAATGTATTCGAGACTCGAAGCTGTATCGCTGTAAGCGGTTAAATTTTGCTCACGAGGCATATACAGTACTAACGTTTGCAGCAGAATCCTCTTGATGCGGTGGTCAGGTATCGTGGATCGTGAACCCTTCAAACACATCTGGATGTGTGTATGATGCAATTGGTCAGTCATACTCGCTCCAGGGTGCAGGGATAAGGGCACCTGAGAATTGCAGAGTACTGGTGTTGTGAAACAAGTCTGTTGAAAGACGGTCAGTTTTTTATCCTTATTACCGTTTCCCCGTGATTGAAAACAAAGAACCGTTTGAAAGGTACCCACTCTTGTCCTTGGCATTATAGAGGCTTGCAATTCGTTGCTTCATCCCATGAATGCTTCGTTGTCTGGTGCTATAGTATAGGAGACAAAAGACGACGGGCTTATCAACCATACAGTCCTTGAATGTAGCGGGCTACCAAAAGAGAGAGAGAGAGAGAGAGAGAGAGAGAGAGAGAGAGTAAGTGCTTGTTCATTGAAAGACAGAAGAGGCAACTTTACTGAAGTGTTTTGTCTAATATGGATTGCTGGCGCCCCGAAGTCAAGCCCAAATGTCCGTCATACCTTAAGAAGAAGTTGCAAGCGAAGTGACACCGACGCTTTGATACGTTCTGGAATGATTAAGGACGCAATGTCCAAGAGCAATGGTATGTGGCTATGCTTCTGTTGCAAGTACCGCGTCACTCACGAGTTCAAGCGTTCTGCCAGACACTTATGCCGCAGAATAGAACAACATTATCTCTGCTTTAGGCCACAATGTTCATGTCCGAATCAGTGACTCTACATGCGACGCGAATGAAAAGTTCAACAGCACGTGCGACGTAAATCGACACGGGCCACAAATTTAACATAAGCAGACGAACTCTATCCGCCTCTCTCTCGCTTTTTCTCCTTCCAGTTCCTCGTTGACAGGCAAAAACCCCTCCCTACCTCCGAGCGCACTCGCCTGCTCTACACTTCCACCACTGCCTCTTCTTTCATTTTCCGACGTTCTGGAAGTGTATGACGCCGCCAGAAGATTGTTACGGCCTGTGGCCATCCTCGCGCGAACGAGATGGTATCCAGAATAACCCTTTCAAAGATTATCCCTCTTTGTGAGCTTCTCCGTCGTGATCCTATTGTCTTTAGCCTGTCCTGATGAAGTTCATTCCAGTGCGTCTCTCAATAGGTAGAAGATAATCAGAACACCGAGTTTGATCCAGCACACTGCAGCGACGAACTCAGTTTGTCTTTCGGAGAAGACGCGGTCAACAATCCACTGTCGTTTAAGCTACCAGTGGAAAACACGTACGTCAATCGATATGATAACATTTCCGTTGACTAGACGCGTACGCTGTAGGCATACAGTCAACTCCGATGCGACTCGCGCCACGCTGGCCATCCAAGATCTCACTGCTTCTGGCTCAGATGAACGATTGCATGATCACTTCGACCTTCGGGGCCCATTAGGGAATGAACTAGCTTCATACAGCTTGGTCCCCTCATCCTCTCCCCGTTCAGACATGATCTATCCTGAGCCGCATGTAGGCCCACGAGCACCGCGTGATCTCCTTTCTCGTTGCGTTCAACCACCCCAACATAGCTCTGAAACTGCTTCGACATACGGCTGCGTGGACACCAACCCGATGGACCCCAAGATACACGAAGGAACCCCTCGACCAACATTGCCGCCAGAACCGTGTGTGCCACTCTGATTTCTCTCTTCTCATCCTGACCCGCTATGTAGTTTTCAAACAGATGGAGCGAACAGCTTCAATATCTGTAGTCGAGATTCGACCAACGCGGTGTCATCTTTGAGCAACTATAATACGACTGATTTTCGGACCAGTGCGGCGTTAGGGCAGACACCATCGGCTCAGAGTCGCATATTCGCAAAGGACTTTGCCCAGCCTACCGTATCTAGAACACATAAAAACATCGACATTCAGTCCAGTAGCAGATCAGATGCTCAGTGCGCGACTCTCAATGCGCAGAGTACTTCAGTCCTCGGCTCTCATCATGCCACGCCAACGCGGCCTGCATGTCCAATCTCCTACCCGATGTCTTCCAAGTTAGGAGTTGCCTCTTTCGAGGAGCGGGTATATCCGTTCCGGAACTGCAACACTAAATTCGATGGTCTCGGTCCCAACCATGAAAAGGAACATCGTGATTCTGAGAGCACGTCATTCTCAGTACCCTATACAACGCATTCTACTCCGGGAGGATATGCTCAACTCCGTGGTATCTCCCTTGCCCCGTGAGTACATGTCTTTCCACCAACATAAAACAGCGTCTTACACCCACTTTCTAGCTCTCCCACAGACTCACTGTATACTACGCCAGCGCTCACTCCCGCAAATTCTGCTAGTCCCAGCGACGAAGAGCATCTCCCCCAAAATCGACCAGTATCATCGCTCAGTATCCACAACCATCCTAAAGCGGATGTACGGATAGACCAGACCATAGGGCTACCCAATATGTCCACTATCGATACTTCATCTCTCGATGAATTCGTGAAAGCCGACCTCGAATGGTCGTCGGGTCTGCCTCCATGCTCGGCATCATCAGCAGTCAACCATACCGCGCCTTCCATTGTTTATTCAAATACAGCTCTGCGCTCACCCCACCCAGTTCTCCAAGCTAGGAGTGCTTCTTACTGGGTGAACAATGAGACAAATACACTACAAACTAACCCAATGCCATTCAATCAAGATTCTGCTGCACCGACCGCATCAGGACTCACTCCCAATAATCCTCCTACTCTAGCTGATGAAGACCTTCGGACTCGGCCGGCACCGTCACTCAGTATCCTTGACTATGCTAAACCGGACCTAGGGATAGACCAGACCACAGGACTACCCAATATGTCTACTATCGATACTCAATCTCTCGACGAGTTCGTGAAAGCCAGCCTTGCCTGGTTGTCAGGCCTGCCTCCTTATTCTACGCCTTCAGTGGCCAATGTAACCACATCTTCCATGACACCACCGAGTCGAACACTACACCCACCCGAGGCCGCCTTTCAAGCTAAGCATTCTCATTACCGGGAGAACCGTGCGACGACGACATCGCAGATCGACCCTGTGTCGTTCAATAGCCCGTTCACATCTTCGCCGACCCCCGTTGCAACTTCTATCAACAATCGCAAGCGACAAAAAGCGTCAATAGTCCTCGAAGGCCCACAATCTTCTAATTCTCGTCCTCAAATGGCAGGTGTCGTCCCAAACAAGAGCATCACCAGCCGTGACCGCATAAATGTTCCAGCTACACATCCAGTCGTAACATTTGGTCCTCCCTTTCCGCTGCAGTCCACTTCATCCACCTACGTGCTCGCTCCTCGAGTGCCGAAGGCGGGGAATGCGAGTCGACACTCGAAAAATGCCACCACGCCCTCGAACAAAAGACGAGAGACGAAGCTGGTTACCTGCAACGGAGACCCGCTAAATAACGTGTCTCTCCATCTCATGCGAAATGCCCTTGGTTTGCAGCCATTTTATCCGGAAGGACACAAGTTTGCCTGCCCCATTCAAGGCTGCAATCAAGAATGTACCAAACCAGAACTACATGAACACTTCGATAAACATTTGGTGGCCAGCGGCTACTATGGAGAAAGTCAGAGCGCTCCATATGCTTGTCTGGTGGAGGGGTGCTTTGGTACTTTCACAAAGTGCGATGGTCTAAAGCGACATTTAATTTGTCTACATCTAAATGCGGAAAAGATGATATGTCCATGCGAAGGCGACAAGTCGAGCATGTCACGGGACTCGCGGAATCAGATCCAGAGACATCTTGAAGTCAGAAACCATGGGGCGGAGCGGAGGATGCTTGGATTGCGCTTGGTGTACGTTGATGATGTAGCAATGGGTGGGCCGGACGAAGAGGAGGATGAAGATGCAAATGTCGATATTTCTTCGAACTATCGGGGACATGCGAGAGATTCAAGGAATGGCGAGTGGGATGCAGAGCCGATCGGTGATATTGAGGAATTGAACGAGAAGGGGGAAGGGTCGAGCAACGGTGCGAAACGCCGGCGTTACTGAATGTTGTCGTGTTTCTTTTTCAATACTTTCCCTGGTGGATTTTTTAGCCCAGTTATGAGTTATCACCTTTACCCATCCCATTCTCATGCTTGTCGTCGTCTGCATTGCTTTTCATTTGTCCTCGCTTGAAGGTGCTCGCTTTTCTGTCGTCATGTTTTGTAGTTCTTTCCGTTGCTGTCATAGAATGCTGTATTAACATTGGCTACGGATTTATTGCTGAACCTGCTCTAGGAAGTGTATGTATCATGTAAATTCTCGCACGGGGTTAGTGAACACGTGCCTTTCTGAAAGAGGCAGCTCGTTCCGGCGTGGGCAATCCAAACAGATGCTTCGACCTGACCACGTCAGCGTCTAAGCGTCGGTCTTGCTGAACTCATGCTGAGCGCAACATACTGGACACTTAGAATCTCGAGGCAACAGCAAATTCTATAAACTGAGATTTCTTTTATTGCTCTGGAACGGGACATATCGGTATCATCTCAACCACTTTAGGCTCTCGGAGACAAGCTACTTAGCGTCACTACGAGTTCTACGTCGTAAGCTTCGAGAGAAGAGTGGAAGCAAAAAAAAAGGGAAGTGGGAAGTGTTCGCTTCGGTTTGGGACATTGCAGTCGAGTTATGGCGCGTGAAATGATCGTGTCACTGTTAGGTGCGTATGATGCCTGTTGTTCAACTGACATGACATCCATGACTACCTCGGCAGAGCTTTGCCTCCGTAATCTTCTTGCTTTTGAAATGCGTCTCGTGCATGTCAGCCGAAGATGAGCAATGAAGATGATGTGAGACTTGATAAATAATCCCGTGAGACAACAGTACACAGTTCGCACTCTTCGGCGACGGCCTACGGTCAGGCAACGCGGAGAACGAGTGACGTTTACTGCTGTGAAACAGTTAGTAACTGTCTGTAGAGATGTGTGCAGGTAGGTAACACGTAACGTCATGTTGTCTGTACCAAAAGTGAAATACGCGTCTGAACTCGTCTACTCGTGGAACGCTTCTGAGCAACGTCTAGTGAGTCTCACGCGAAATAATTGAATGTGAAGGCAAGCTTACTGGTATGGTAAGGTTCCTGTGCACGTCACAATTTAAATGAGAGAAATGTGAGCGCACGAAGACCCAGCTGGTGAGCAGCCGGGAAGAATAACATGATCGAGGATTGAGGCATTCCTTCTGATACGTCTGACCCTCGTTTGTCAGTGAAATTCATCGTCGAATCCATAGGTCACTTACGCTAGAGGAGTCGCATCTGTACTGTGGACGTGTGTCGTGGATCCTTCATGAAAGTCTTGATCGGTTGTGGAGGCGTCGTCTTCCTAAACCGACAAGGAAGTGGATCTCTGGAAGTAAACCTGCTCGAGGCTGCTTAGGACGGCTATCGTCAACTCATTTGCATGCTCAGGAGGCAATCACCGCCACGATTCGATTGATACAGGAAGTCCCTCCTGGATGGGACCTGAAGGGGAAAGAGTTTCACGAAGGCCAGTACTAGTGTTCCGAGTGCGGCAAGGAATTCTTGACCGGACTGCTCTTTCTGAAAAAAGAAAGTGAAATAGCACTAGCGATGTTGCTAAAGCGCGTTGGACTGCTGATATTTGGGTTCAAAGCTATGCGGAGACAATCAATTTGTCATTAGGGTCTAGTTGCCAGACTGAACTCGCCGAATGTCTAGAAGGTATATCTATCCCCCACCCCCTCCTGGTCCAGCGGCTTGCGACGGGGACGAATCTCGCCACGCTGAACCTCCTGTTCAGTCCTTGAGTGAGTCTTTACTATTTCATGCTGTTGAAAGCGACGAACTCATCTATTATTAGCATTCTCGACGCCACCGCACGCTAATGTATCTTTTTCCTCTAGATAAATATCACAGAATGACAAGAAGTCCCTATAACAATGGAAGGATAAAAGAGATGACTTTCCTGATCCACTTGGACGAAGATGCAGTGCTTGGGCCCCGAAGTCAGTTTAGAGGGCCCTCGTCTGCTGATCTGTATTAAAAAGCGATACATGTTTTCTTCCAAGGTCGGTCAGACGCTTTGATGCTATCTGAAGAGGTACAGACTCGGTGTACAAAAAGGACGGTATGTGGTTTGGCTTCTATGACAGCCATCGCCTCACTCACAAGCCAAAGCATTCTTCCAGACCTGCCCTTACGGCGTAGAAATAAAATACACCCTTTCTGCTTTGTACTGCAGCCACCGCGGACGACCCAATGCCTTATAGGAGTGACGGAAGAGGAAGTTCAACTTCACGTGAGGCACAATTCCAGATGTACCACATCGTTGCCATAAGTGGACAAAATGTAGTTGTGACTTTCTCTCCCGTCCCTCTCTCTCCTCCCAAATCTCCGTCCACGAACAACATCCTTCATCACCTCTACGGGCACTCGCCTGCCATTCTCTTCTGACTTCACAAATTCTTTTATTTTCCGACGTTCTCGACGCGTATGGCTCAGCAAAGCGAGCATTTAGACTCGTCCTCACTCCCGCCTTGCGGACGTGCTGAAGACGATGGCCATCCCGACGCGTATCCCGCGTAAGCTTCACTTGGTGACCTCACCTTGTCTCGCGTCCGTCCTAATGACGTGAATTTCAGTGCGTCTTTCATTGACTACGACGACGAACCGAACATAATGACGGATCCCGCATGGGCGTTGTTGGATGGCCACCGGGACCACGAGTCCAGGCGTTTTCGCGCTGAAGACGCGTCGAAGAGGTTCCTATCGCTCCTACAGCCAATGGGGAACATGTAAGTCAATCAAAACGAGTACTTTTCCTTTGACTTGACGCGTCTGTTTCGCGTGTAGCATTTCAATGGAACTCGAACCCGAGTTGAATCTAGACGCGCCGAGCTCTCAGAGCCTCACCGTTTCTGCTTCCTACCAAGAACTGTACGACCGCTTGGACCACTGTGACCCAATAGAATTTCCACTTTCCCCGAGCAGCGTGTCGAATCCGAATTGAGTCTAGACACGCCGAACTCGCAGAGCCTCACCGTTTCTGCTTCCTACCAAGAACTGTACGACCGCTTGGACCACTGTGACCCAATAGAATTTCCACTTTCCCCGAGCAGCGTGACGCTTCCGACTTCTCCCGCACAGATGTGACTGTCTTCGATAGAAACATAGACTCGGAATCGCCGCCTGGATTCTTCGGCTGGAACTCGACGTACATGATGGCACCCCTAGGCATCTATGATACGATTGAATCTCACACCAACCTTCGTTACAGGGCTTCCAGCCTGCTTGCATCGAGGACGAAGCAAGCACCCATAGAGAAATGCATCGATCCGTCCAAACTCAGTATTGTACCGATCCCTACTGTTCAGTCCATTTGGGACTCGGAAGATGAAGAGGAGCAACAGTGGGATACCTTCGACACCAGCGGCTCGGAAGATGAGGTTAATAAGAATGGGGACTGTTCTAGCAGTGAAGTTGAGAGCGACAATGCGTCAGTCGAGAATCGAGAGCCGACTCCGTGAGTTTCTTCGTTGCTTGTATACTTCGCAGGACTAAAATTCGGAGCAGGGGTCTGTCGTTAACCGCATCCACTTCACCTTCACCTTCCCCGAGTCCGGCATATCCATCTACTCCCACAGCTGACTGGGTCGAGGGCGACAACTCACTCAAAGCGTCCGGACCGCACATTGAGCTCAAGGGAAAACGTCTCGCCTCTTCGCCGAAGCAGGAATCTGCCGATGCCAACGACTTGTCAAGCGAGTCCCAGAAAAAGCGTAAACGAGGTACAGAGGAATGCGAAGACGCGATCAGCCCGGTTTCAACCCAGGGCTGTAAACCCGACTCCAAGTCAGAGACAGGCGGGAACGATGTCAGACCGGCCGGCACGTCTGGGGATCTCCTTTCTCGGGAATTCCTGTTCAAGAAGTTCGACATCCACTTCGTCTGCGATACGGACCGTAGATGGCGGTGCCCATTTCTCCCCGAGGACGCTCTAGGACGTGTTTGCCAGGCATTGCTTACTGCAGATGGTATAATGCCGCACGTCAGACTGCATTGCAAGCGCTGGGAAGAAACCCACCCCGGGGAGGGCTCTCCAGTGTCCTAAGCACAACTACGACAAGTGCAGGTGGCGCAAACAAGAAGGAAAGCCTCTGAAAGTCTCTGACCCTAATGAAGGGCTACCAAGGCATGTCCTGGATCAGCACCTGAAGGCCAGAGTTCTGCGGTACGCGTGCGGTGCCAAATTAGGCCGGCCTACGAAGGATCAACTCCCGCGTCATCTGCGAACGCCTCAGCACGGAAAAAACCTAAAGGAGAGACGCAAGAAAGATCCCAGCATTCCCATCTATCCAGATGTCGACGATCCGCGCCTGGTTGATGAACAGGACGAAGAGAGTGGAAAGACAGGAAACATCGGCGCCAGCGATGATGGGGGAGAAGGATCCAGCAAGGGCACGAAGCGTCGGCGCTTCTGAAGTTTCCCTCCATTTCATTCAAAAGACATCGACTTCGCACTCTCTTCTTCATCCAAATCCACCATCCGATTCCTTCTCATCTTTCTCCACAGTGTCTCTGTACCCCTTCCATACATCCTTCGTCCTCAACCCATCCAGCGATACCTGTTTTTTCCGCCCTAGGCCTGTTTTCTCTCACGTCTGCATTCCTCTTCTCTGCTCACCGCGTCGTCCCACTTGTTTTCTCCGTTCTCTCGCATTCTGCTTTCGCGTTTTGGGCCATGTTATTCGTATTGTCGTTTTTGTGTCCGTTCGTGCTGTTTGTTTGTTTGTTTGTTGTATTTGAATCCCAAAAATATCTGCGCGGTTTGCTCGAAACTGCACGTCGATGAAGCGCATCCCTTCGTGATTGTCCTCACTCACAAATACCACTTTTCCTTTCATTCTGGACTGGTGTTCCCTGGCGCTTTTGCAGAGTCAAACTCATAGCATGGGCCAGCATAATTGTCGCTTCATATACTTGCATGGCATTGATGCTAGACAATCGCTATGAGTGTGACCCGATCGAAAAAGTCGGTGTCCGAGTCGGAATCAGTTGTCATTGTCAAAGGTAAATCGGAATCGCCTTCCTAAGTTCCTAGGCCTGCTCTTTCACACTAGCACTAGTACTGTACTCAATATTAATGACGCCGTGTAGGTGTAAAAGTTCCTGCTGAGGCCCGGGTAGATGGATATTCTCCTTCCCTCGGCCTCTGAACCTTGGTCTGTCGGACGTACGTATGCATATGCTCTGCGTCTCCTCTCAAGTAGCTACCACGGAAATAAGCTCTTCGACAGTCGCTCGGCCGCGTGTCAGCGATCCCGGCTGTCCTAAACTTGTGTTCCCTATCCACCTTCGTTATATACATATATATGTATATGTTATCGCAGTTCTGCCTCTTCCGAAATCGGCTCATGTTCATATGCAGACGGCCGCACCGCAAGCTAAACCACCATCTACACTAGTACTGTATCATCAATATTAATCTTCATAATTCCGTCCAACCACAGATCTAGAGCTAGTTGGATAACAATCCATTTCATCTGGTGGACTTGCACAGATGCCATATCTATCATAGACACAGATAGCAGTAAGCAATGAGAATGGAATGGCGTATGTACTCCGTTGGATGTAGATACGATACGATACGATATGTACATTGACTTCGATAATGGGGAGGCCTGTCGGACCGAGCCTCCTGGGCAGAGAAGAGGGAAGGACACAAGGAAGAGAGGGGGGTCGACGAGAATGGGAGTCCGGTTAAATAGAGGATCTAAGGGGGACGCCCGAGATGGCGGTCCGGGTGATATGGGGTAAACCGAATCTCTAAGATCAAGAACAGACAAGTTTGGGGGGAATGGAGGTACGACGGTGGAGGTGCGAGGGTGAAACGATATCGATGTATGAGAAAACACGGAAAAGAAGACGTCCTTGTGGGATGCAAAGAGGCTGGTAGATACAACGTGATGCGAAGAAATGAACCCTGGAGAAAGATTAGACGGAGAAAGAAAACACGAAAGTGAATAGGGCCTACCAAAAACTGATAAACAAGCACAAGAATAAACAGCGCGCGGCCCTCCGCTCACGCCTCCTCGTCATCCTCGTCCTCTTCCTCCTCACCCCGGGTGGAGACAGGCAGGCGCTTGAAGTTTCTCACAAACTCCGCCTGGGCACCCGTCTCGGGCGAGCATGGAAAGCGTGTGTGCTTCTCGACGGTCGCCCACTGCTGCGCGATGACTTGAAGCGCTTCCGCACCGTCACGCACGCGGCCGCTCTGCACGAGCCAGCACCCTACCACCGTGCCGGTGCGGCCGATGCCCCCGCGGCAATGCACGGCGGCGACGCGGCCGCGCTGCTCGCAGCTGTAGAGCACGCTGAGTATGCGCGCGAGGAACGCGGGTGATTTGGGGCACTTGCGGTCTGGGATCGGGAAGCGGAAGTACTCGATCGTGTGCGTCTCCGAGGGCGAAAGGCCGCAGGAGTGGGCGCGTATAGGGAGGATCTGGCTGTACCCGAGAAGCTCGCCGGACTCGGTTAGGTCGATGAAAGTGCGCACGCCCGCTGCTAGCAGCGCGTCGAGCTTTGGTCGCGGTGTGCTCGGCGCCCACGGATATTCGCACGCTAGTAGATACGGAGTCGCCCAGTAGGAGTTCGGTATGGGTCTGCGCAGCGTACTTGAATGCGGAAGCTGTCGAGGTAACGGTGCTTGGAGAGAGGACATCGTCGGCTGGAAAGACTGAATTGGCTGCTGGACATCGACGTTCGCCATGATTTCCGCTGCTGCCGTCTTCGTCGTTGTCCTCGAAGATGCGTAAGGGTCTGTAGAGGTGGATGTCTGAGAGAAGAGAGAGGCGTTTCGAGTCAGCCTGCGTGCTGCTTTAAGAGCGGTCCGAGAGGCTGCCACTGCTGCCGGCGTCATTGTGCGCTCGTTGCTGCCGCGGCTGTCGTTATTCTGGACTAAGCGGTGCACACAACGGGGGCCACAGCAGGTCGCGGCATCCGTGCGGTATTTGGGGTAGAATGGGGATGGGGACAAGAGCACTCACCAAACTATAGATGGCACGAACTATGTAATTGAGCGGAGAGAATGGGGAGCCAGAAGCTGAAATGCTAATTCGAGTGGCACGACTGGTCGACTACAGCTGTCACATTATGCCAAAATCGTAGCGTCACGGTAACGTCCTTGCGTCAGCCGCGGCTATGTCTCTGGGCATGAACGAGCACTTACAGTATGCTTTCCGAGGGAGATTGAGATGCGTTCAGCCAGACTCGCCACGGACCGCTCTATATATCCTCATCCTCGCAACGCCCAGCCGGACGCTGTGCCCAAACCTCGGAGATCACGTCCAACTTATCGGATCCATGTGCTTGTCGCACCGCGAATTGAGGCGAGCCCTGGTCTTCGCATGCTGTGCGTTGGCGGACCCCACAACTCACTGCAAGGTTTCCAAGAAAGTGTTTCGACTGCCAAGCCGGCATCTGTCGCACCCTTTCGTTACTTTTTGCTATGCTCAACATATCCCGGTCTCACTGTACATCCTCTCTGGTCTGTCGGTCAGTACATCCGGGTAGACCTTGGAACTTATTATAGGCCAGGCATTCACAGGAGTCGGGATCTCGGTGCGCATGAAATTCATAGAAGCGCAGCCTCGTAACTTTGCGGGAATGACGCTTCCAAACTTCGATCATCTGACGATATGCAATATTAATGAGGCCTGGGCGTGCACACTCGCCTGCAGTCATTAAAATGCTCCAAGCACCGATCAAGCCGTCTGCTCCAACAGTTCACCGTGATATGCTTTCGATAGATGAGCTGTGGCAGTCGATGCGATATTCCCCGAGTCTCCTGAGTGCCCAAAATAAACTCTATTCATCCTCATGATTAGCATTCTCAAAGTGGGCCAAAATGTTTTTTCATCTCAATATCCGTGTTCTATGAATGGCCCACAAGACCTAGGTCCTAACTTTGACTATTGCACCGCTTTCTATCTCGGCGTCAGACACAGATTTTCGTTTGCAGCCCGACCGCCTTTCCTGCTCGTGATTTGTGATCGACCCGCCCATGCATGCAGAGACCTCGAGCGTCTCACTTCGCTGGCATTTCTTCCTCAAAAGCCGGCGCGCGCTAGAAATTGTCAACTCGGTGGAGGCAAGCCGTCGAGCAGAATATTAATGCCGCGGCTGTGTAAAAGGCGGAAGCTGTTACAGTAAATGCCCGGACATATCGCGTTCACGCAATTCGTCCCGAAGCGGAGCACGAATTTGGACCTGCTATGGCTAAAGCAGCTGGAACACAGTACTAGTGAAGGCGCTGATGAGCAGCTCCGTAGACAGCCCGTGCCTGAAAGCTGTGAAGACGTAGCGCTCATAAGGGCGATCAAAGAAGCAAAAATTGTACCTCCGTGTTACTTTTATATCCATGCCATATAAACTAGCCCTTCAGCTTCCTATTAAGGATCCGAGGTTCCGTATGTGATCGAGCAGCTGCAGTTGTTAGTCTAGTCTTGCAAGAAGTTTTCGAACGTGGAACATGACTGTAGCTGGAGGCGAAAGGCGTGGCGATTTCGAAGGTTCAGACTCCTCAGAGTACGTTTCTCATGTGTGCTAGGATGAATTCAGACATCATTACAGAATGCCCAGAGCGCCATAGAATTAGCTGGAAAAAATGTATTTACAGCTAAATGCATAAATATTGGCACTCACGTGATTTCGCTTTTTTTTGAGCACCTCAAAACACAAAATAAACCATATCTCTCTCAATACTTGTCTGTTTTGTGTAAAATAAGCTTCTAAATTCATGGTTTGATCTCTAGCTTTCAATCGCCACAGAATAGCACGCAAAAGCGAAAGTTGAATACAGAATCCGGAGATTGCGATAAACATTGATTTTGCATGCATCTAGCTTGTCTATTTTTTTTTTGGCCTCAAAACTGCACGTCTGGTGAGGGGAATCAGTCTATTATGATACTGTGAACCTACTATGAGTCTAAACATCCATTTTGTACTGTATCATTTGCTCCATGTGCCACTTTGATGCAGTAGTAGAACACCCAGAATCAACAATTTCCCCCTTACCTCCTGCTCACCAGGAAAACTTCTTTCTAGCCCAATTCATGTTTGTAAAATCATAATAAGTCCATTATATTAGAATTGAATGCTTTTTGGCCCTGTGGACTCAATGCATGCATCAGAGAAGATCTGGAAAGTGTGCTGCATATAGTCAGACACCATTAGCTCTCCTGAAGCCGAAACTGTGCTTACAAGGCCAAAAAAAAAGCATTCAGTTCTCATCTATTGGACTTGTTATAATTTTACAAATGTGAATTGGGATAGAAAGAAGTTTTCCTGGTGAGCAGGAGGCAAGGGGGAATTTGCTGATTCTGGGTGTTCTACTACTGCACCAAAGCGGCACATGGAGCAAATAATACAGTTCCAATGGGCATGTAAATTCATAGTAGGTAAACAGTATCATAATAGACTAGACAAGCTAGATGAATGCAAAATTGATGTTTATCCCGATTTCCGGACTCTGTATTCAACTTTCGCATACTCTTTTGCAACGATGGAAAATTAGAGATCAAACCATGGATTTTGAAGCTTATTTTACACGAAACGGACAAGTATCGAGTGAGATATGGTTTGTTTCGTGTTTTGAGGTGCTCACAGTCACAAAAAAAGCAAAATCACGTAGCTGCACTCAACTTGCGCTTCAAGCGCTCATATTAGAAAAGACGTTTACTGCTGTTGGTGTGAATATTGCCGCACTTCTCCATGACATTGAGTCATCGCAAATTATACAACATCACTGAATTATTTCCTATTCACCTATGAGTCATTTGAGTGTGCAGCTAGTTTGGCAGGTGAAGAAAAAGGTTCAACGAGCCTCTTCCGTGTTATGAGCTGAATCCCAATCAAATTGTAATTTCAGATAAATTGCGCAAACAAGTCGGATCCAGACACAACAGACAAACAGGACAGCAGGACAGCAGCTACTAAACGACAATACAAGGAACATGACCAGAACGAGAATGCAGGATGCGAGAGGACGGAGAAAGCAGGGAAAAGAATCGCAGGTGGGAGACAAACAAGGCGTAAAACAGGTATCGCTAGACGTTGCGAGCAAAGCGCAAAGGGGACGGCGTTCAAAGTACGTTAAAAAAGAAATAAAGATGAAGGGGAGCCAGACAGTCGATGCAAATGGACATTGTAGTTTATGAAAGGAAAAGAGAGGACGAAGTTGATAGCTTTGAATGAAGTGGAGGGAAACTTCAGAAGCGCCGACGTTTGGTGCCTTTGTTAGACCTCTCTTCCTTCTCGCCATCCCTGTTCTTACGCCTCTTCGTCTGTTTCCTCTCTTCTTCCTTCTTGATCTTCTCTCGCTTCTTCTCTTCCCTTTCTTCCTCTACGAGAAGTGGATCATTGACATCGGGGTACGGCAGGGGCGCGTGTTGCGGTCCGTTCAGATGCCGGTATATCTGATCAGCCGTGGGGCGCACGATCGTTTTACCGCACGGACAGCGTAGATTTCTAACTTGGAAGTGACAATCCACCATGTGTCTGGATAATCCAGTACTGCAAAAATCACAGCACGGACACTGTACGGCTTTTCCACCATGCGTTGATGCATGACAGGAAAGGTGGTTGAAGAAGTCGACTCTGGGGATCCGTGTCTGGCAGATGTGGCCTATAGCTTCATCCAAAGGAAATGGGCAGTCAAATGTTAGACTCTCGTCAATATCGAGCTTTAGGTCGAATTTTCGGATCATGAATCTGCCGGAAAGTGGTGACTTTCGTGAACATTTGACCTGTTTGACGATCTTGCTGTTCTGAGAAGTGCCCTTTGTAGGATGCGCAAGAGATGATAAATCCGGGCCTTCAGGCGCCTCTGCACGTTGCTTCCCTTTATTCCCCTTCATATGAGTCGAGGACAGAACGGTATTACCAGCTGCGATAGACTCCAGTTTCGACGGCGAGCCATGGCCTTTGCCGTTGCGAGGATTGCACGGTTTAGAATTTGGGACTACACTGTCCTTCCGAGAAGAAAGGTGCTCAGCCCAGTCAGCTGTGGGAGTAGATGGATATGCCGAACTCGGGAAGGTGATATGGATGCGGTTGCCGATAGACCCCTACTCATAACAAGATTAATTGGTTATGTGGAGTACGCAAACAGCGAAGAAACTTACGGTGTAGGCTCTCGAAACTCCACTAACGCAGCGTCGCTCTCAGCCTCACTGCTATACCAGGCATCATCCTTCGAGTCCCTAGCATCGAACGCATTCCACTCCTCCTCCTCCTCCTCTTCATCTTCCGAGTCCAACGTGAATTGAGCGGTAGGGATCGGCACAATGCTGAGCATCGACGGATCAACGCATTTCTCTATGGGTGTATGCTTCGTCCTCGACGCGAGCAGGCTGGAAGCCCTGTAAGAAGGGTTGGTGAGGTTCAATCGTATCATAGATGCCCAGAGCTATCATCACGTACCTCGAGTTCCAGACGCAGATTCTGGATGGCGATTCCTGGTCTATGTCGCTTTCGAAGACAGTCACATCTGTGCGGGAAGAAGTCGGAAGCGTTACGCTGCTCGGGGCAAGTGGAAATTCTATTGGGTCACAGTCGTCCAAGCGGTCATAGAGTTCTTTGTAGGAAGCAGAAACGGCGAGGCTCTGCGAGTCTGTCGTGTCTAGATTCAATTCGGGTTCGAGTTCCATTGAAATGCTACACGCGAAACAGACGCGTCAAGTCAAAGGAAAAGTACGCGTATCGACTGACTTACATGTTCCCCATTGGCTGTAGGAGCGATAGGAACCTCTTCGACGCGTCTTCGGCGCGAAAACGCCTGGACTCGTGGTCCCTGTGGCCATCCAACAACGCCCATGCGGGATCCGTCATTATGTTCGGTTCGTCGTCGTAGTCAGTGAAAGACGCGCTGAAATTCACGTCATTAGAACGGACGCGAGACAAGGTGAGGTCACTAAATGAAGCTTACGCGGGATATGCGTCGGGATGGCCATCGTCTTCAGCACGTCCGCAAGGCGAGAGTGAGGACGAGTCGAAGTGCTCGTTTTGCTGAGCCATACGCGTGGAGAACGTCGTAAAATAAAAGAATAGGTGAATTCAAAAGAGAAGGGCAGGCGAGTGTCAGTAGAGGTGATGAAGGATGTTGTTCGTGGACGGAGAGTTGGGAGGAGAGAGGAGGGACGGGAGAGAAAGTCACAACTACATTTTGTCCGCTTATGGCAACGATGTGGTACATCTGGAATTGTGCCTCACGTGAAGTTGAACTTCCTCTTCCGTCACTCCTTCAAGCCATTGGGTCGTCCGCGGTGGCTGCAGTACAAAGCAGAAAGGGTGTATTTTATTTCTATGGCGTAAGGGCAGGTCTGGAAGAACGCTTTGACTTGTGAGTGAGGCGATGGCTGTCATAGAAGCCAAACCACATACCGTCCTTTTTGTACACCGAGTCTGTACCTCTTCAGATAGCATCAAAGCGTCTGACCTGTCTTGGAATAAAATGTATATCGATTCTTAACACAAAACAGCAGATGGGGACCTTCTGACTTGACTTCGAGGCCCAGGCACTACGTCTTCGTCCAAGCGCATCAGGAAAGCCATCTCTTTAATCCTTTCATTGTTACAAGGGCTTGTTGTCATTCTGTGACCTTTTATCTCGAGCAAAAGGATTCACTGCGGTGCAGAGGCGTCAAGAATACTAATAATAGATAAGTTCATCGCTTGCAATAGTAGCAGATGATAAAGACTCACACGGCGAGAACAGAAAACTCGGTCTAACGAGATTAGTCTCCATCACGAGTAGCTGAGCCAGCGTGGAGTGGAAATACTTTCTAGACGTTCGGCGAGTTCAGTCTGGCAACCGACTGCTAGCGACGAACTGATTGTTTCTGCATAGTTTTGAGCGAATGCATAAGCAGTCCGACGCACTTCAGCAATGTTCCGAATGCTATTTCACTTTCTTTTTCAGAGAGGGGATTCCGGTCAAGAGTTCCTTGCCGCACTCAGAAGACTGGCCTTGTGAAGCTCTCTCCCCTTCAGGTCCCATCCAGGAGACTGTCTGTATCAATCGAATCAGGACGGTGATTGCCTCCCGAGCATGCAAGTGAGTGACGACGGCGGTCCTAAGCAGCCTCGAGCAGGTTTACTTCCAGAGATGCACTTGTCGGTTCAGAAAGACGACGCCTCCACAACCGATCCAGACTTTCGTGAAGGATCCACGACACTCGTCCACAGTACTGATGCGACTCCTCTAGCGTAAGTGTTCTGTGAATTCGACAATGAATTCACTGACATACGAGGGTCAGACGTATCGGAAGGAGTGCCTCAATCCCTGATCATGTTATTCTTCCTAGCTGCTCATCGCCGGGCCTTCGTGCGCTCACATTTCTCTCATTCAGATCGTGACGTGCACAGGAACCTTACCATACCAGTAAGCTTGCCTTCACATTCAATTATTCGGCAAAAGACTCACTAGACGCTGCTCAGAAGCGTTTCACGAGTAGGTGAGTTCAGACGTGTCTTTCACTTTTGGTACAGACAACATGACGTTACGAGTTACCCGTCTTCACACATCTCTACGGGCAGTTACTGACTGTCCCAGAGCAAGAAGCGACACTCATTCTCAGCGTGGTCTGACCGTGGGCCGTCGCCGGGGAGTGCACACTGTGTGCCGCCGTCTCATGGGGTTATTTGCCGTCTCACACGGTTTTCACTGCTCTTCATCGACTCATATGCACGATACAGCATTTTTAGATGCAAGATAAGGGAGGAAAAGCTCTGCAGAGGTAGTCATGAGCGGCATCTCAGTTGAATGACAGACCTGGTACGCACCTAACAGTAACACAATCCCTCTCCTGAACTCGACTGCAATGTCCCGAATGGAAACACACACTTCTCGCCTCCCTTTTTTGCTCCTCTCTTTTCTCGGAGCTCACGACGTAGAACTCGCAGTAACATTAAGTAGCTTGTCTCCCAGAGCCTGAAGTAGTTGAAACGTTGCAGATATATTACATTGCAGAGCAATAGAAGAAATCCCAATTTTACGGAACTTGCTGTTGCCCCGAGATGAGCCTAAGTGTCCAGTATTTTGCGTTTAGCATGAGCTCAGCAAGGCCGACGCTTAGACACTGACGTGGCCAGCAGGTCAAGCGTCTGCATGGATTTCTGACGTCGGAACCAACTGCCTCTTTCAGAGCTAGGCACCACCGAGCACGACTTCAGCGCACGAAAACGTGACTTATCTCATACTCTACGAACATCTGGAGGAAAGTGCTCTCAAGACCATTCCTGCATTCACATGCGACATTTTCCAGAATGCCAGCTATCCCTACTATATTCCAGAATACGATAGATTTGTCGCCTTCGGCAAAGCTCCCTTCACTCACCGCGGAGCACATCTTGCCGGACAACTGCAAGTTGCAAATGGTCTTCCAATTCGAACTCATGGACGTCGATTCGTCTGATCAGAAACTGGAGGTTCCTTTCCAGCCTCAAGAATGGGAGTTGATCGAGTTCAAGGAGGTTGTCAACTGCCGGAAGATATATCTGCGCTATAGGAAGTCTGGAAATGTAAATCTTGTCTCAATATCCAAGCAAATTTACAATCAGGACTACGATCAAGTGCGATGCATCTTGCACTTCGGGACTGATTCTCCACGATGGCAAGCTACATGGGCTAAGATGCTCGCGATGCTGCAAATTGCGCGGGTGGTCACGCACACGCCTGTGAGGACGAAGAAATTGACATGGCTAACATGCCTGGGGAGCTGCCTATTTAAGGACTCTTAACTACTGCAAAGATCGATCCATCCCTACCAGTCTAGTGTGATCTGCGCTAATGAATTCGACTGCGGCATCAAAGCCTTCGTGGGTGTCAGCTGGTACTGGTTAGGAAGCAGGGAAGCGCATCCCAGATGATTCCAGCAAATGGAAATTGAGCAAAGCTCGATAATGTGAGTAAGCTAATTGACCTCCGGCTATCCTCTCCGCAGACATGTCAGATGATGGATGACTGGGCTCACTATAAAGATCAACTGAAGTTTCGCAAGGTCTGCAGGCTCTCGTCTGCTGTCGTACAAGTGACATCGTCGAAGATGCATATCTGGGTAAACTTCAAGAATGGCCGAGTGTATTGTAAGTCTCATACTACGACAAAAGATATGCTTCTGATTATCTGTCCGTCAGTCCTTGCACTCGTCTCATTCTGTGGTGTCGTTCTCTCTGGTTATGATACGTACGTCATTTTCAAATTTATTAAGTCCGTAACCCTTAAAGTCACATAGTGGCGTTGCAGGCGGAGTCATTGCACAAGATGCCTTCATAGAACACTTTCTCGTGGATGAAAAAGGAAATATTGATGCCGACAGAGTCGCAAACGTCTCCGGAAATGTTGTGTCCGTACTTCAAGCGGGTGCTTTTTTTGGCGCTTTAGGAAGTGCACCAGTCTCTTGTGAGTACATAATTCTCTCTTTCTTTTCCATCGCAACATCCGCTCGAGGTTTCTGCTCAGATAAAGTTTTGGTACGAAGCTCAGTGCACGAGCACCCTCGAGTGAAGGAATTCGGCATATAAGCTAGCAATTTACAGCTTCTTTTTCTTCTCTTCGAATACCAAAATCATTACGCTGACGTCTCACAACCAGCTCGCTTTGGACGAAGGCCCGCGCTCATTAGTTTTGCCTTTGTATCTGTCATCGGTGCAGTACGTTCAGTCCTTCTTTTAATTTTTAATTTTTTTAAATTTGTTCTAATTTAGATCTTACAAACAATCGCTGGTATCGGTGGCCGTGGACTGGCATATATCTATGGAGGTCGAATCGTTGCTGGAGTAGGTATAGGCGGTATTTCCGCTATATCGCCTGCTTTTGTTTCCGAATGCAGCCCCAAGAATTCACGCGGTCGCCTTACCGGACTATACCAGATCATGGTTGTTAGCGGTGTGATGATATCTTATTTCGTCAACTGTGAGTGGCCTTGACCTCTTTCTCAAACTAGTTTTCTCGACATTTCCGTTTGCAGTCGGAATCAGCCAGCATAACATTACTGGTCCGCGTGTGTGGCAGGTCCCATTTGGAATTCAGCTTGTTCCAGCAGGAATCATGACCGTCGGACTTTTCTTTGTTAAGGAGTCCCCTCGCTGGCTTGCCTCCCGTGGACGCATGCTCGAGGCCCTAGACAGTCTTGCGTACCTCCGCAAAGAAAGTCTTAGCTCAGATAGTGTACGACACGAGATGGCGGAGATTGAGGCTGCAATTGAAGAAGAACGAGAAGTACGACAGGGCTTGGGAATTAAAGAAGCTTTTCTTGGAAAGGGGAATGTTTCTCGCTTCGTCATTGCATTCTTTGTTTTCTTCTTCCAGCAATGGACAGGACAGAACTCGGTGAGCGATAAATGTGGCTAATATATATTACGGAGATTCACTGGTTTCTCGTAGGTGACTTACTTTGCTCCGCAGATGTTCGAGGCTGTACGTTTCCCTTTGAATTTCTTCTCGAAACTAGCGTAGATAAACGGCTCATGAATCCGTTCTAGATCGGATACCAAGGAGCGACAGAATCCCTACTCGCGTCCGGGATATACGGTATTATTAAGGTTGTCACCACTGTCGTCTTTATATTCTTTTTCGTCGAACGGCTCGGACGCAGAACATATTTCGCCATCAGTGCCTTCGGATGTGGCATCTTATTCTACATTATCGGCGCGATCCTGAAAACGCACCCGCCCCCGACCACTCATTCTGTCGGCTCCGCACCTCCAGCTGCGAGCAAAGCAATGGCGGCGTTGCTTTACATCTTAGTCGTTTTCTATAGTATTGGCTGGGGTCCGCTACCTTGGGTGTACTGCTCTGAGATATTTCCCACGCGAACACGTCACTACGGACTTGCACTTGCAAGTGCCAGCCAGTGGATTTGGAGCTTCGTTGTGAGCCGTATAACACCAAATCTGATCGCGAGTCTGGGCTGGAAGATTTTTATCGTGTTCGCATCGGTTGATATTGGGGCGATGCTCGCCTTTGCTATGTGCGTAACTGTTATAATTACCCTTCACCAGAAGTCGGCGTATTCTCATTATCCATCTTTTTTCTCAGGCTCATCCCCGAAACGAAAGGGAAGAGTCTTGAGGAGATGGACATAGTCTTTGGTGCAGTCTCGCAAGACGAGCGCGATGCCAAAATCAAGGTGACCCAGCGCAGTACGTTTTTTAATAAATTGCGTGCCATGGGGCTAGCTCACACTGGGGTACTTCAGTGCTCGATCATGATATACAAGAGCTTCAAGTAGGTCCAGACGAGGATGTCGAGAAAAGCGGCTAGGTACATACTGTTCGTCGCTAGGCTAGTTTCCAGTTGTAGCTCCTAAATTGTTAGGGTCTATCCTTACATCCCTTGGTACATGAATCATTGATGATATCATTTTGCATACTGTGCTGTTTATTTACAACTGCATGAAAGCAAGATTGAAATGGATGTCCGAGATTTTTCACATCGCCGCAGAGAAGCACGGAGTAAGTTCTAAGCATTTCTTTGACTCGACAAAACAACATGCTTGCAAACCAGGATCTGACATTCAAATAAGTGGAAGTGTGATTGTGAAACGCCCGCAGTTCAATCACGCTTAGCGCTGCTTTCTCCAGAGCGGCATGGACCTCGGCTGACGCTGCCACATCTGCCACGTAGCGAGAATGTTCATCTGATTCTCCACACGAGGTAATGTGCGCACGACCTCTGCTGCCCATATCCCACAGTTTTTCTCGTCCCCTAGCGCTGCGAATGAAAATGCGAGCTTGGTAGCAACCTCACAACGATCGTTGTCCAAGTTTTCAGTTTCCATGGCACTGATCACGGCACGAAGATGGTCAATGAATGAGCGTCTGCCGCTCAATCCTCCGCGCACATTGTCCAACCAGGCCTTCCACTTGTTATCGAGAGTTCCCAATGAGTCCTTTATAAACTTACGGCGCGAGTCGCTGGCCTTGATGCCAGATTTTGACGCCGAGCAACTCGGACAGGTACATTTGAATCCATAATCGTCAAATAAGTCGGTCTGACGCTTGGTGCGAGGAAAATATTGATCCAAGTATGATATGGTAATTTCATCGCCTGCAGCAATGTCGCGAACTGCGCGAAGTTGGACGAGGGGATTCTCTGGGGTTGTATGGGAAAGCGCGTTCGGAGAACAGCTAAGACGGACCACGTGTAAGGAGGACTGGGAACTCAACGGACCCAAGGACGAAACTCACCTATGATTCGCCATCGCAATTCGCAAGGGTAACGCATTGTAAAGTTGAGAGGATTGAGATCGATGGTATGTAATGGCCATCCCGTTGGTACGAAGAATGCCAAAGAGAGGACCACATTCGGAGATGGGCTTGCAGTTGTGTAGAGAAAGTATCAGTTCGCGGTCATGAGGCTCGAGCCAGTAAAACAATTGCAAGAGCCCCTTCTCAGCTACTTTGTTGACGCTAACTGGGTCTGGCCAGCTGCTGACGATACGCATAGGAGCCATGAGAATAGGACGATCTTGCACTATTACTTCTCCACATATGATCTTTCGAGACGCGATCATTCCACGGCCTTTTCCCGGGATAGGACGTACGTCGTACGGAAGAGGACCAGGGTTCGTCGGTATCTCCCAGCCTTTTGCTTCATCAAACATTACATTCACGTCCTCATACAACATCCAACCTCCACCACGCGCTTGCAATCCGGTGTCCTGCACATACGGTACACGATGTTGGGAATGCCGCTGATCTGGGATGCCGTGAACAATGGTTCCTCTTTGCTCGGCAGGACGCGGTCAGGAGTTTCAAGTTTAGCACGTTGCATGATGAATCTGCATATCAAGTTTGGTGTGAGTATATTTTCACGATGACATTGGAGATACGATCTACCTTCTGTGATGGAGCTATGTCGAGGAGGACTAGTACAGGAGGGGTTGGAAAAGTCAAGTCTACGACCGTGAACTTGACTGGAACATGTTTATAGTGGTTGAAGACGTAAATATTATTTGCAAATTATGTACTTTTACGTTCTGCGCATCGAGCCGAGTTTGCATCCGTCTTCTGCTTCTTGCATTCCCTAAGTCCATACATGCAAAGGATCAAAATCAAGTGCAGAACTTACATATTCAGATGCATCGATTCAAAAGATACTCGCAACGAATGCTATTTGAAGATTAGGGAGGTAATCAAGATATACTTCAAGTTGCAAAAGAAGAGCTGGAAGCTGTCATTTGGCTGAACGCCGCTTTCCCCGGAGCAGCATGGACCTCAGTTGGCGCGGCCATGCCTGCCACTCCGCGTGCACCTGTATCAGACTTCTAATGCAGGGCAAGGTGCGTACGACCTCTGCCGCCTATTTCTTGAAATTCTTCTCGTCGCCTAAAGCCGCATATGTGGAGGCGAGCTTCGTAATGACTCCGCAACGATGACTGTCCAACTTCTCTGTATCCATAGCTTCAATCACTGTACGAAGATGCTCGATGAGTTGCTTTTTGTCGCCCGTCTTTTCTATCGTGCCATCCAACCACAGTCTCCATCTGGACTGAGATCATCTAATGAGACGGATATGAATTTCCGGCGTGCATCGCTCGCCTCAACGCCGGAGACAGACCTCGAGCAAGTTGAGCAAGTGCATTCGAATCCGTAATCATGCAGCAGTCGGCCCCTGTGTTCGGAGCATGAAGAAAAGAGAGGCAAGTATGACGTAGTGATCTCTAACTCAAGTTTGCTCTAAAGGAGCGTCAATATAAGCTTTTGTTTCTTTCGAAATTTTTTCATTCAGCGTACCAAAGGGGTATTCAATTCTTGAGTCAAGTCAAAGTCAAAGTCAAGTCAAGTCGCCTAGCCCCGTCGGCGGTTGCGGCCTACGAGTTTCGTGAGATTTCAGACAGGTCTACGAGGGTCGGAGCTGGAAAACTCAGGAAACCTCTGCACACTTCAAGCTCCGACAGAAATGTAGCCCTGCCGGCTCTCGCCGAGTCTCGCGGAGATCGTGTTGATCCTTACTTAGAGTGGAAGACCGAGCTTTGGCCGGTTGATCTTGACAAGAATTGAATACCCCTCAAAGTATCGCGACTTTCTGCCTCTGCTTCATCCTCAAGTCGATGCAGTCCAAAACGAATCCTCTCCGCCATGTCACGCACCGACGGTTTACATCGGTTTCTCCCATCACACGTCCAACGTCCCTGCCACCATAACTAGCTATCTGCATCCAGCCTCCGAGAATGACCTAGCCAAAGTCATTGTAACAGAGTCGGGAATCCAGCGGCTTCGAACTACAGGCGCATCCACTGCCGTTTTCCTGCAAAAATCGACTTATAACTTGTTGACCCGATTGGGATATCTTAGACGAGGAGCATTCTTGAGTGAGAGATAAACAATGGGTAATTGCAGCATGAGGATATGATGATACGACTCAAGTTGGGCGAATGTACACTCACGTGATCACAATCATTGGCATAAAGGAGCTCTCCAACTACTTTACCGTGACCGATCTGCTATGCAAAGCCCTGAGCACAAATCGGACCAATCCATAAGGCTTACTCAATGTTAGGCTGCGCTCGTTCTACGAGACTTATTCTTGTGGTGGACCTGTCGGAGAGCTATATAGATTATGTAAGCCTGCTTTCATCTCGCACCATTCGGTGCTCCTTTTCGTTAGCTTTTACTTCGACTGCACACCGCTTTGTACACCCAGCAGGCCTATAGATCTGGTTTAACCGAAGCTCGTGCGATCTAAGCTCACCCAACACGCGACAGTCCTACATATTGCATCAAGGTTCGAGACACGGCGACACTGAACGGAACTAAGCATCTTCAAATTGCTCACATCTCAGTAAGTTTGGGTCTCGTTTGATCGTTGCCGTGCCAACTTGTCCATACCTACACACTACAGATGCCGTTTCTCTAAATGCCTCATAGTATCCGCATTGCTTCCGTCCCCCTGCCCCCTCCTAATTGCCGCGTCTCGAGCACTTAGACTTTAAAGTTCAAGAAATTACACTGCAAAGGTAGCAAGCGGCATGATGACGAGGCGCTCAGGATCCCACTGCAATAAAGTTAGTGCATCATTTTCTGAAGGCATCCATGCGCCTTACGACTCCAGTTGTATAGTATACGTCCCGTTCGACTTCCAGTCTCACGTCCTCAATGGAAGGCGCCTGATATATCAAAACAGAGCCAACCATCTTCTGTTCCGCTCCGGGCTGAAGAGACTCCGGGCTTAGCAGAGCACGTCCTAGCTCTAAATTCGGTAAACACCGAGGCGGTCAACAAGGGCTTCTCACAACGAATAAGAAACGCAGAACTCAACTGACTACCACGTTCCCGGACAGTGCCTTCACATTCTCAAGGTGCTTTGGACGGACAGCGAGACGTCTCTGCAGTGCGCCTTCGTCTGTTTTGTCTGGCGCATAGAGTATGAACTGGTATTCAGCCTGTTGAGAAGTTGGAGACATATTGGTCGTGCTCAGCTATAATTGTGATGTTGGACGGTAGAGCTTCCGCTTTATATCGCATTGCATTTCGAATAACATGTGCGCAGGAAAGGTTGTTTGTAATGTTCGGCCATAAGGACTCTTTGCTGAACAAGACATCACCGTCCGTCACCGAGGCCGGGAGGCGGCCCGCCGGTACCGCTGTCATTAAACAAGTTTGTAACTTAATCGCCACGGTAATTCCTGATTATCGATGTATGTTCAGGCATAACTCAGAATTAAACCTGGTGTGGGTCTGCAAAGCGAGGCGCCAACTCTTTCGCTTACGTTGCCAAAACGTCTTGAGGCTTCGCTTACAGAAAGCGTTCTCTTCTTCCTTCCTGCGTAAATCTTCCTATGGCAGGCATGCGCTACGTGCGCACATGCGGGTGACATCACGAGAATCAGAACGTACATTTGGTCGTTCGTATCCTGCTTCCGTCTTTCTTTCCATATATGCATTAATTTCACGAAGGGTCCTGATCCAGGCACAACATATGACTGGGACTTGAAATTGAATGTCTTCGTATTCTCATTTGCACTATACTCCCTCGAAGTTCATCATTTGAATGGCTCACTCGAGCTTGGTGTGGAGCAGAAGCAAATCGAAACACGTTCTTTTGTACTGAAAATATACTCAGCTCAGGTCGATCAAGGCAGAACTCTTTGTGGCGCATATAGGTATTCTGGAGGAGTTGATATGGATGTATTAATCACAAACCTTCTGACACTTGGCCGCCTCGTGTTCATAAATGTCTATGCTGGTTCATCAGTTTTCCCTCAGATTCTCGCTTTGCCCCGGTAGACTCAAGAAGTTCAAGCATGTCTTCAGCAAGCTATACTAATGCGACGAGGCTTTTTATCCGCTCGGACTCCGATCTCAGCGAAGTAGAGACCCTTGTCTCAGAGGATCTGGATGTCAGCGTCTTTCTTGTGGTCACCCTTATCTAATGATGCTTGCGAGTATAGACGCTGACACAATGCGGATATGCATGAACAGAAAGGTGAGCAATGGCCCTTTCCACTGTATGAACTTCAGCTTACATGATGCGCAGACCAAGTATGTTTTCGGTATGTACCAGCTTCGTACGTTGGCTCTTATAAATCTCGTTGATTCCATATCAGGAGCGAACCACTGAATCTCGTCAGCTTGGTATACTTTGCGGTGTCTTGCTCCTAGGTCTGCGACCTCATGAGCATAACTGCAGAATTGATACAGTCCAATTGTTCCCGTTCTTTCAAGTGAGCCTTCATAGTCCGAAGAGGAGCAGATGTTTATTACAAGTGTCACTAATTGCAGAGTCCTTTTCTTCGTCTCAAGTAATATTCAGTGAGTAAAATACTTTCTCTGAAGCGACACATATCAGTACGAATCTCATTTCTGGTAATTACGAAGATGTGAGCATCACGATGTGATTTTATAGCGTACTAATTAGCCGCTGTACGAAGGTTCAATCGCAGACATAGTCAGTACGTGTTAAACCATCTCCCTTACACTTTGTTCATATATATATCTGAGCTCGCGTGGGTAGGTTGTTGAATATTATGCTTATCGACTATGAGGGAAGCTTCCTAGTCCATAACTTGCGGACCATGTGAAGCCATATTCTCGAGTCAACCCTTTTCAGACATACTTGTCTTGCGTGTCCTTGCTTTGTATTCAAAGGGTGCGCTGAAACCCGGTTGATACATACATACTGTCATTTCTTTTCGCTAACAAATGTTTATCAGGTCCACAAGATATGTGCATTTTTAACTTCACGATTTGTTTTGGAAGTTATTATACCATTTGGCGTAACGATATATGGACAACTAGCAATAAATGGTAAGGGAACATTCAATTGATTTATTTCTGAAAACTCCGAAGTGACCCGGCGTATCAGTCTTAATGGAATAAATCGATCGAGGAGTAAGGGACATCTAGCGGTTTGCCAAGTCCATTATGGATATACTTTATACAATGGTAACTTCTTGGATCATTCTTACAATGGAAATAAACCTTTTCACAGGTCCATTTTTCCCCACTTATGTTTGTCGTATTGGCCTTCGGAATTGTTCTAAGTTGTTTACTGATAGCTCTGTGTAATGCTGGAGATTATCATCAGGGCTTCATGCACTCGGCCTCATTAGGGCCATTATTGTGGACCTACTTCTGTATTACTGTTGGTGAATTCTACGGATCATACTTAGTTTTTGGCTGTGAAGCTTCAGCTACTGCTTTGTCTAGTGTCATCCTTGTTGGTGTCTTTGCGGCGGGACCGTCGATCAGCAGCGTCCTGGTCCTCGTGATGCTCAATTATTTTGTGAACGCTCCCCTTCTTTCTATCTTCGGATCATATTTGATATTCCATCTGAAAGAAGCAGGGAGCTGGGAGTCAATGAAGGTACCAGCTACAGAAATTCAGTCAGCGACATGGTGTTTTCTTGAGCGATCGAGTCCCTTAAGAGGTACAATTTCCACCTATATGAGTGATTTTATAACAAGGAATGTCTTATAAAACTATCAGGTACGCGGAAACAAACAGGGTAGTTACTTTATGCGGATGTGTTATCAAGTATTATTTTCTTCAACTATCATTTCTCGAAGTGCATGTATAACGTCTTCGCTAAGGTTTTCCTCATGTACATCGCCTCAACAATGTATCTTCCTGCTCAGCTGTAGATTCTTCCGGATGTGCTTTTTTCTTCCATTCCTCGGGGCTGTGATTTACCGCACGACGGGTGCAAATGTCTCGTCTCTCAACCTTTCCGGCAGCCATCTCAAGGGCTTCCCAGCAGGTCGGCGGTTAGCCGGACTCGCGCACTAACTTCAGACAGCGTTAAGCGATGTTTCGAGCGGTAGATTCGGAGCGCTATCGTCAGGGCAAGTTTGGTCTGGTTCACGAAAACGTCCATGATTCACACTCGTGTCAACCTCAAGGCTGCTTGGAATGATCGGCAGTCGGGCACGAGTGCAGCCTTGCAACACCGAAGCACACTGTGGGAAAAAACATGAGCAGTGAATCCGAAAATAAAAGGGAGGCAGTGCGCCGGATACTCGAGCCAAGACGGTCCCGGGAACAATTCTGAGGGCGGGATGTGAAGTGTCACGATCGGGACGAGAATGGAAACAAAATACACGATGGCCGCTCACAAATTCTCTGCCAAAGCTGCTCCACTCTTCGACGAGCAGGATCGTCAAATCGCGCTTCTAAATCTACACTAGTACTGGCACTGGGACACGGCTGAACTCTCCTGTCGGACGGAAATTGTGGGCTCTTGTGACCAAGCGCAAGCCGTATTACTATTGACAGCGATGGAAGATGCAGACATGACGTTCGGCGACGCAGCTAGAACTCGTCTAAGCAAGGCTTCGGTGGGAAGAAGAAAGTTAACGTTTACTGAGCCTGAACCTTTCTTTTACATGGTCACGATCTTACACTGCATTAAAGAAGGCCCCTCATTCCATAAAGGTTGCTACTGGCAGATGTAAAAGCGTCCGGGGTGAGTTACGTGTGATGACATGGAGATGCAAAATGGACACACCTTGCACTACCCGCAAAGCCCGATCACAGGCGCAATAGCGGGCGCGGGGCTCTCACAAGTCGATCTATCGACCTCACCAAAAGGGAATCAGCGCTCACGCCTGACACTGTGACAGTGCATGTCCGAAGGAGCGCGCCGCCTACTTCCCTCTGCGGCGATATGAAAATCCTTTCGCTTCTCCCGTCCTACGAATTCTGCCCTAGGTTCTTCAAGAATATCCGCTGGGAGCCATGCGGTTCCTTGGACGAGTGACATGCATGAGAAATGCTTGCGATAAGTCAGGATTTCGGATACGAGGTCGGCATACAGACCCGAGCTGACTGAACTCAAGAGAATTCGAGACAGAACTTTCGGTATGGGCTCTGGAGGCATATGGTGCAGGGTGTGACATGGTCTTTGCGCGTTACAGTCACTGTATCAGTGTATGTTGGATAATTTCCAGTTGCTCTCGGTCTCCTTGCCCAGTGCCCAGGCAACCCATCATCGCCATACCATCAGCTATTCGACAAACGTTAGCTGGCCATGGCAAACTCAGCCACATAGAAGAACTATGTTATGTTTAGAGTTCCCTCGGGTTCTCACGCGTCAGGACCTCATGTCGTCCTCATGTCAAGGCTCTCTAATATCCGTGTCTTCTTGTGAAGAAGCGTGCTAGCCTCTGTGGCGGTCCGCACATACTGGATTAGCATCGGTCGTAGCGGTCACTCGTACTGCGCCTAGAGGTCTCCTGGGTAATTCTACCCCATTCCCGCACGAGGCGATGAACACCTGGCGTTTAATTTAGCAGGGCTACAAGAAGCTCTCCTCAGCTTCGTTACCAGTTCGTCTGTTTGCCTTTCGCACCCCAAGTATTCATAGCGTGTTCGCCGGTGACGACGGGTCCGTGCACTTTTATATAAGGCCCTTAGCTTGCGATAGAGCTTTGGCGGAACGTGTCTCCTAATAACGGCCAGACAGCACCCTGCGCCTGCTCATAACCGTGAGGCAGCGTTTGAGTAGCGACTCGTCACCGCTCTCGGAAAGATAACAACTGCGATACCTCTCTTTCTTCGACTTGCCATTCCTCTCTCTCGGGCAACAGCGCCATAACGGCACTAGCTATGAACTCCAACGGCGCTACACCGACACCAGTCTGGAACAGGTTCCATTCGACTCGGCCATGCCAAAGACGTGCGGCTGCGAAGCCCTGCCTTGTGAGTGTATTCATTGTTTAGACTCGGCATCTGAATTTAGCCACTGATGGAAGATGACTAGCCTGCTCGCCCTGCGACTTCTCCCACTCTTCCAACGCCTCCCCTTACTGCTAATGACACGAACGACAACCATGATATCAAAGAAACGCAATCAAACTCGAACGCCTATAGAACAGACCACCGCTGGTCGGAGGTTGTACCGCCCGCGACCGCACTGACCTTCGCTGCGGTGTGGGATCCTGAAGATGGCCTAGTTACGTTTGGCGGGGCCTCACTTAGTGCTTCGGAGAACGGTCGCAGCAATGCCTCACCAGAGGATGCAGACTCGCGTTCTCAGGTGCTTACTGTCGACTTTCTCAACATCGGAACCTCACCCAACACGGCGAAGGATAGTCTTCTCTATCCATATTCTCAGTCGCGCTTCGCAGTCAGCGAGCTTTCCACCCAGCACTTCCCCATGTCTGCAACGCGTCGCAGCTCTGCGGGGACCGGACTCGCCCTTGATACTTCTGTTTGTCCAGAGCTCGAGAAACAGATGAAGAGTGACGCTCACTGCCGAGATGCATCAACTGCCGATAAGGGGTCATGCGCTCCCACACGTGCCACCCATCATCATTCTTCATCGCAGGACTCTGGAACGTCGAGCGGCCTCGGCGCTTTCGGCTTCGGTTTACGCAATCCCTTTCGTCGGGATGCAGCACTGAAGCAAGGGCATTCACGAGCAGAACGGTATGGTTTCCTGCGGCGTGCTGCCGGTAAAGTGGGCGAAGGCTATGCTGAATATGATGAGCACGATGAGAAGGAACAGACACATGTAGACGAACTCGAAATCAACGCACCACCCAAATCTGCAGGGTTGCGCAGCATATTCGCTCGTTCCATCTGGCTTCGCGGTGGAATCGGTCCTGGGCGCGACGAAGGGCTCGTCTGCAGGCCACAGACCGATGACGATCATGACGGCATCTCGCTGGACACTGGATTTGATCGAGTAGATATTGATGAAGGCATGGGCGGCACATGGCTTGAAGAGCCTGGAAGTGGACACGAAGAGCTCGATTATGTGCTAAGGCGAGACGTAGATAGACTTGTATGTCTTCATTTTTTCTCTTTGCGGCGGACAAACTAACGATCCTACAGAAATCAACATTTTCATGGACGACGACATCGACATCGCGCTATGTGGATGTCGCTGCTTTCCTCGACGTGGACTCTGATTCAGACTCGACTGTTTCCAGCCTCGGCGCTCCTATTGCCTCAACTATGTCGCCTTTTCATTCACGACATGCGAATTCAGCTTCTGCTCATGCGCACACAGGCGATTGTGACTCAGAGTGGCTTCCCATCGACCGTCCGACTCCGCGGCCGGGACTTTCCTTAACTCCGCGCCCGACCCCTCAGCGTAGGCTTCTGAAGAAGCCATCAAAGACTCAGATCGCCAACTCTCCTTCGGCGAAGGCAGCATCTCACCCTAAGGCCACTAAACCAAAGGAGGACCAGCATCGCTGTCAAATCTGCCCGCAGTGCCACCTCCGGATTGAGACCGCCGATCTAGAAGCTACAGAGAAAGTCGCGAACGTAAACAAGGGGAAGGAGAGGGCAAATTCCCAGCCTCAGCTTCCTGACTCCATACGGAATACGGTCAGCGTTGGCCGACCGGCAGCGCTGCGCTCGTCTTCGTCTCCGGCATCCCTCCCGTTCCCGCACGCTAGATCTCGATCGCTCCCAGGCTCTGGAGCTGCGACTCCCGCAGAGGTTCTTTCTCGGGCCTCGTACAATCACGAGTGGGCTTCTCCTACTCCTTCACGCCCTATTTCCCATGTACGCTCTCCTTCAGCCCCTCAACAAGGATCAACCGTAACGGCCATGTCAATGCGGCGACCCACTACGCCAACAAGGACATGCCAACATATAGCTGACATGCGAGACGTCCTGCGCGGTGTACGAAGCGGCATACGTCCATCCACGCCTATTCCTGGAATGCCTCCCGTACCGCCGAAGAATCGTCCGCCCCCCACGTCGTTCCGACCCGTGTCTGCCAGTGGACGAGAGAGAGGACGCTCACAGACGCCTACGTCTTCTGCTGCGCACTCGCACGGGCGCTTTTCGGAACTGGCCCCTCTTACGAGATCACAGAGTCACAGGTTGTCCGATGAGGCTCCTTCGCGAGTCCGCTCGCGCACGCGCAGCCTGGAGAGCCTTAGGGACACAGCGCATGCTCTTGCTTCTGCATCTACCGCTCCGCTGCGCAGTCTGTGGCGGTCGCGGTCGTTTATCCGGAACTCACATAGTGATCAGCCTAAGCGATCTGATGCTGATGATGACGAGGATGGTGTGTGGGTCTGCGTGGACATCAAGGCTCCAGACGATAAGGCGAAAGTGTCCATTTCCTCGGAAGGCCAGAGCACCGTTGCTGGCCCGTCTAGGCTTGGAGAGTCTGCGATCACGCCGAGAACGTCTTGATGGATGGTGTACGTATAAGCCTTTCGACGCGATATTTGTTTTACTATGCTATCCCGCTTTGAATGTGGTGCTTTCGTTTCTTTGATATTCTTCATTCCGACGCGATTTTTCGTTGGACTGTCCTCATTCATTCAATTTTGCCGGCTGGTCTACACTTTATACTTCACCTTCTTTGAGTCCATATCTCAAATGTTCTGGTCCTTTTCCTTCGTTTTCGGTTTAGATTTCTAGGTCGTGCCGTCGACGGCACTATCTTCTTTTTGTACGAACTTTTAACGACCTTTGTTGATGATAGTCATGATTCACGATCTCCCGTTCTGACATGTACTTCTAATAGACCTTCTTGTGGCTCTGCAATATTTTCTTGTACGGCATTCGATGTGAACCGTCTTGTCAATAATGCCGCGTCGGCGTCGGGCTTGGCCCTAAAGTGCGTATACTCATGCAATTGGTAATGTGCCTATCGTGAGGCATACTCACATTCTTTTCCGACCGCTGCCATCGATGTCCGGTGGTGTAAAAAGAGAATCTATTAACTGGTAGGTACAAGCATACATAACCCCTGCGACATTTCTCACTGTGCCACCCTTCTAATTGTGCTGTTCAACAGATGCGTAAAGTATTTAAATGTCCTACTATTATTAACATTCATTTTTCTTTCCCTACTTACGCGCCTCAGTCAAGTCAGGTATGTAGACCGAAATGACCGATGCCGAGGTTGGAGGGGAAGTTACAAATGAACCTTATCGCTTTAAATGGTAACTATCTCACATGACCCTAAAATGCCAGAGCTGTCGGCGACATCACGGCGACCTCTCTTTCTTTCCCAGCGACTACCACGACCTCTTCCTCTCCGACCTCAATGCGACCATCCCCTCCGATTGTCAAGCGTAAATGTTTGGTTTTTGCGAAGAAAATAGCTCGTCTTTTGTCGCGCAGGACGCGCTTTTTCAGGTACAGCCCGTCGACGCATGCCATGTTCGACGACAAGCTCACGTCTGCTCACAGTGTACATAATTGTCCCGAGAAACCATGTCTCTCCCCTTCATCCAAATCGGAATCCCCTACGGCGCGAATTCCACCAGAGCTTTGGCTCCTTATTTTTCGAGAGGCTACCTTCATCTCACTGGACGACACATCTCAGGAAGTCTCCTTCCTCGAGCGCGAGCAGTCTGCTGCGTGCCAGCTTGAAGCATACCGTGAAAACATGCGGCTCAAGCTCGATCTTGCGCGCGTATGTCGTCGGTGGAATGCGCTCATGCACGAATTTCTATACGAGTTCGTCTGGATTAGTCGGGGAGCGCAGGCGAAGGCTCTGGCCCATACGCTTTTGCTCGAGGACACGCGAGGCTCGCCCATGTCAAGTGGATGGTACATCCGTCGATTACATATCGAGACGTCTATCTTGGACCCTTGTGCGCCGATTGACATCCACCACATTCTGGATCACGCGTCCCAGCTCGTCGTATATACCGACCGTCATTCCGTCAAGCAGAACGCGTTCGCTCCGCAAGACCCACGCTGCACGACCGAGACAATATTTTCGCTTCTCGCACAGAGCAGCAAGGACCTTCGTCGAGTCTCGTGGAAGAATGATGACGAGACGCCGTTGCACATCCAGATGTCGGCTTTGTTCAATCGCCCGAGTGCGATCGAATATCTGGAGATTACATCAGGCTCTCCAGATCATGCGGCGTATGGAACGCCTTCCCACTTCCCAGCCATCGAGCTTCCTGCCTTGCGGTCTCTCAAGGTGGAGGTGGATGATTTCACGTTCTCCTTTTTGGCATTTTGGAAGATGCCGAAGCTCGTAAATCTTTCTGTCGTTTCATGCGAGTTCAACTACCGCGGCGTCGGGTTTTCTTCCTTTTTCCAAATGCACGGATCGTCGCTGCGCCAGCTCGAGCTCGGGCATTCATCGTCGCTCATCGAGTCACATGTCCTCAATCTCGCACATCCGGACCTGCAGCTTGCGAAGTGGTGTCCGAATCTGCGCGAGTTTATCTGCAGTGCGGATGCCGAGTGGCATTGGCAGACGCCGGACTGGATTCCACCACGTTCGTCATTTCTTTACACCTCATTTCTCTTAGATTCAGCTCTAACCTATACTTACCTTAGACGTGCTGCTGCCTACCCACCCAACAATTGAGTTCATCGGCATCCGCGGCATTGACAAGCGCCTCGCGGAAAGCGAGGATACGTTCACTTTGCTCGAGCAGCTGCTCTCTCTTCAGCGCGAGGCGTTCCCGAACTTGCGCTTTATCCGTGACCTCAGTCCGGAAAGTCACGCGCTTCGTACGCACCGACCTAGTGTGCGCATCGCGACGTTCTGGACGCGATTACTCAAAACGTGCCAGGAGCAGGGCGTGTGGCTCGAGGACCTCTACGGTGTAAACATCACGAACCGAGCGCTGAAGCGCGCAAGTCTCGACCTTTGCTCGTTCTAGGTGTTGTTTCTCGTTCTCGTTCTCTTTTCTGCTTTTCTTTGCATTGCTTTGTGAATACGCATCGTCCTCTCATCCCTCGCATTTTTTTTGCATCCCATACCTTCGGTATGCTTGTTATCCGTGGTGTGGTTTCGGCCTCTCACATCCAATCTTGTTATCTATCGGTCGTACCGCGTATTTGCTTTCTGTTCTTCTTTCCCCGCATAACCCATCATCACGATACCCCCTCCCGTCAACTCTCCTGTACATTGAAGTGGCGTCGTCATCCTTACGAGCCTCGATTCATCCCATCCCTGTCCCGTTGCTCCTTGCCGCGCATCCATCCTCTTCTCTGTACACTCACATCATACACTTTCCTGCACTTCTCACAACTCCTATATCATCCCATCCCTAGGGTTCCGCAGACGACACCTCGCATTCCAGTCATCATCCATGTTTAACCCTTCCATCATCCCCTTTTCCAATCTTGCCCGTGTCAAACCACCATCTCCACCTGCTCCGGACCAAGCGTCTTCGCCTCTTAGACCCATTATCCTAACCCGATGTGCCATCGTCTCTGGCTCCTCTTTGTCTCCGATGCTCGGCTTCCGTCTGATTCTTCTCTCCACTTTCCAGCTTCTCTTTCTGTTCTCGTCGTATAGAATCCCGGACACGCAATCAATCACGTATATACCACAGTCACGAATACCAGCGAAGCGCAATATAGCTATCTATCGAAGTACGAAGAGATGTTTTTAATATCACAGGAATCCCATTCGCGTCTGCCATCTGACCGAGAACATGTGTCCAACTGTGAGATGCTTGATGTATGGATGATTTAGAGGTATCAGTCAATTCGACCATCGTTTGACTGGTGAGACGAAACTCAGTCTGCGTGATCAATGATTGATCGGAAGGAAACACTTGATCGACGCGCAAAGATTGAAAGAAAGGGCCAACGATTCGTCCATAGGTTGGCGCTCAGCATTTTTATCCATCTACCATCATTGAACCTTGAGAGACCCCTACAATAAATCAGTGAGAGAATACTCCCCAGTTCGCGTATCAGTCATCAGATCGGCGACCTACTGAGCTCCCTCGAAGTCGAAGTGAGGTACAATTAAAGTACGAAGAGAGATCGATGCAACCCTTTTATCCAAATAAGGCGAATTCTTATAATGGACAATGTGATTCGACTCAGAGTGGGATTCGGAAGAAGATGAGATGAAGATGGGAAGCAGGCGTGTACTGGTCTCATGCTCCGTGTAGCACGGGCCCTCAGGTGTGCTCTGCATTTCTTCCCAACTTAAGCTTGGCTCAAGAAGTGTGATGTACTTAGTACGAGCTTGTCGAACCAGACTTAGGAGGGTGGCAGACTGGATTGCTCATCCTTGTGAGTCATAGAGGTCATCACGTCGTAGCTCGTCGAGAATGACGAATATAGGATGACCTCCCTGGGCAAAGCCTTCACGACTTATGCAGGCCGAGAACGGCACGGGCACGGTTGAGTTCGGCACAGCTTCCGAACTTGTATCTCAATGACGACCATTATCGAATACTTTGTCAAGTACGGGATAAAAATATAGCAATACGCATGCTGTCAACCTGCTGTTAAGACTCGAACTTTCACCTCTTCTTTTATTTTCCTTTTACCATTTCTTTTCTTTTAACCACTCCTTTTCATTATAATTAATCATCTTTCCTAATCATTTCTCACGCTTATGTCATCCACACTCCTTTCCCACACACACTCAATCTGATGTGACCTTCATTTGTTCCATTATATAAACTATACAGTACTTAGATAATACGGTCCCACAGGCGCTGCATTTATAAGGAAGAGGAATTGCAAACGAACATCCGTTCTGCTTTTCCTCTTACCTCCGCGATGACCTAGGTGAGACTGTGCCCCCCCTCCTGTATTAGAGTACATTGTATTAATCCTCTTACCTCTGCGACGACCTAGCCTGAGTATAGCATGTCCCGAGTCCTAGCTCGAGTATAGCACGTCCCAGACGACAGTCAGCCGAGACCTGCCCAGTCCGAGTTGTCTCCTGGACTCCCGCCTAACATAAAAGCAGAACCCCACCCAGGCTCATCCCCAGCATACGTCATCGCTGTCGACTCGCCTTCACTCAGTCTAGAGGAGCGCTCCCCTCGACGGACTTGATGTGTAAACCCCCTAAACGACAACCCTCAACCCTGCCCGGATGTTTTCGGACGTTCGTGTATTATGCAATACCCACAACTGATCCCTGTCCCTCCCCCGTCGTCAAGATAGATCTCACCGACGAACAACAACAGGCCCTTCCTGCATCGGCACGTTGGAATCCAAACCGAGCAGGCTACGTCACGACCAACAACAGCGGCGTTACACACGATATCTGGTGGAGTGAAGTCCGACACAGCTGGTATTCATCGGACGAGCAAGGAAAGAGAGCTAGGTGGCCCCCAGCCGTCCCGTCGTCACCCGCACCATCGACATCCACCGTTGCCTTACCGCTTACTCCCAGACCCTACCGTGAGATGCGTGGAGATCTGTCACCTCCAACCCCCCCTGACCCATCGATGCCCACACCCAAAACCGCAATGTCAGCAGGAGGTTTCAGTCAGCAGCAGATGGAGCAGATTGCGGTGATCGTTGCAGGTGCCTTCGCCCATCAGGCGAACAACGCCCCAGCGTCGGTTACAGCAGCAAATCCCCTGACCCCCAACATCGATGTTGCCCGGCTGCGTGAATTCACCGGCAGCGACGACTACCTGGACTTCAAACGTGAGGTCCTCCTCTTTGTCTCGGTGTAGAGCCGTGCCGATCATCCCATCACCGCCGATCACTCCAGAAGCATTCAAGAACTGGTTCCGACGCGTACCAATCAGTACTGGACTCAACCCGATCGGTCCGGTCTCAAATCAGAACCTCGCGATCGCGTCATCAGCACATTCTGACACCTCTGAAAGCATACCGGAACGTACCGGAGATCTTATCTCGACGATTAGGGACGCGGTCACATGGAGCATACAGCCAAGACGCGTACCGGACTGCTGTCCGACGACGGGAGCCATGTACCAATTGGACGATCTGAGTTCCGGTGGAGCACCGGTGTGATCGGACGCGAAGCGGACATTTTCCTCATTATGATTTATGTTTTTCCTATGTTCTTCTGATTTCTATGCACTCTATGCGCACCTCTATGACCTATGACTTTTCCTTTCGACTTCTCTATGTTTCGACTGATATGCACGGTATGCCCATATGGAAATTATTAACTGTAGATAGATCTTTGGACTTAGTATAAATATGCACCCCATGTCGTAGGTAGAGGAAAAGTCAGTTCTACCGCAGAGTCTCCCTCAGATAGGGTAACTTGAGTGCGATCCGTCTTTGTTCTCGTAATCTTGTAGTCGTTCCGTCTTCGTCTTAGCATCTCGTCTTTCGAAACCGTCTCTCGTCTCATACTTCGTAACTCGAACCTTGCCGCTCGTCGTGATCACACCGTACCGGTGTTGATTACCCACGCATACCGACTCCGTACCGGTCAAACCACAGACGCGACAGGAGTTCCCGACCTTTGTTCTCGATATCGACACGTACCGGCGCATACCAAAGCGTACTGATGCGTACCGGTACGTCAAGCGATCTCACCGCAGTCTACCCCTAACCTCCCAGAGCAATGCGATCACGTCCCCAAAAGGACCGTTGATCCCAGACACCCCTAAGTCAGGATCTACATCGGCAAACCCAAGCCGGTACCTGACGGCGGAGAGCAAAATCTACGTCGCTCTCTCCTACCTAAAGGGTGGCAATGCAGCGACGTGGGCGCAGAACTACGTAGAGGAATCAACGACAGCTGGCCTCGTAACCTTCACCGACAGCTGGACAAGGTTCCAAGAGCGCTTAGACGCCTCATTCGACGATCCGAACCGGAAGGAAAAGGCGTTAGCAGAATTTTGAACCAAGGTTCAGAAGGACCTCACCGCCGACGAATTCTTCCAGAAGCTCGACGTCGTCATCACCAGAGCAGGTCTGAAGGATGACAATATCATCTGTGATCGTTTGAAGCATGCGATGAACATCGAGGTGGTCCGCGGAGTATTAAGGTCAACACCGGTCCCAACGACGTACGACGCCTGGAAGAAAAAGGCCATTGAGATCGACCGAGGTGAACAGCAGATCCGCGCAATCCAGCGTTTCCGCTCCCACCACACCAGCCTCAGCAGCAGGCGCCCCCGGCTCGCCGTCCAATCACGACCCCCCACATCGACAAATGCGATGCGACTGGCATCACCTTCGGAGGCGCCGGCCAACCGATGGATGTCTTGATGAATGAGGCGCAACACCGACGTGCATGCTGGATCTGTGGCCAGTTAGGTCACTTCAAGGATGCATGTCCACAAGGAAAGACGATCGTGCAGCGTATGCTGCAGATGATGGCACCTGGTGAACGTCGCCTCCTCGCCGATGAGCTAGGTGCAATGAAGGAATTGGCCTTTGAGGAAGTCGTAGATGCTCGGAGGTCGACTGTGGAGGACTATGTGGAGGAAGAAGGTGATGACGAAGAGGTTGTCGACTCGCAGGGTTTTGCGAGTGGTCAGGTGTAGCCATCGGGGCGACTGACCGGGAAGAGCAAGGGGTTTCGGATTCGGACTCGATAAAATATAGTCGACCATCTATACACTACATAGACACAAATGACGTTGATGATTTTCCCGATTACAAAGCCCCCACTGATGAGAACAAGGATAAGGAGTATGATCAGCTGTTCATGAGAGGAACTGGCGGATGCCAGCTGGACCTTCTCCTGAACGTCGAATACAGCGTAGCGGGTGAAAGGAGGGAGGTAGATGCGCATGCCCTTGTAGATTCGGGATGCACAGGGTCGTGTATCGACGTAAGGTTCATCGAGAGGTACGGGTTAGAGACAAAACGTTATATCCGACCCCTCGTGGTGCTCAATGCCGACGGTACGCACAATGAGGCCGGGTTGATCGAAAAGTACGTCGATATTAAACTTATGATCGGCCACCATATGGAACAAATCGTCCTTGCGGTAACCTCGCTAGCATCGTCGAACATATTCCTAGGGTATGACTGGCTTCGACGTCACAACCCTGAGGTCGACTGGAAGACGGGTACGCTCGACTTCACCCGCTGTCCAAGCGAATGTGTGGTAGAGAGGGTTATAGAAGAAGATGTGCGGAAGGTGGAAAAGGCCATGGAGGAGATGAGGAGGGTGGTAGAGGTGCGAATGGACAAGACATCCTGGCCCGCATACCTCAACGACTACGCCGACGTATTCAGCGAGAAAGGCTTCAAGAAGCTGCTGGAACATCGACCCTGGGACCATGTCATCGACTTGAAACCCGACTTGAAACCTAGCGATTGTAAGATCTATCCGCTCATGCCAACTGAGCAACAATCACTAAAGGACTTCCTCGATGAGAACTTGAAGTCTGGTCGTATCCGATGGTCAATATTGCCCATGGCGTCGCCCTTCTTCTTCATCAAGAAGGCCAACAAGTCACTACGCCCGATCCAGGATTACCGTAAGCTCAATGACGGTACGATCAAGAATAAGTACCCCCTCCCTCTCATCGACGAACTTGTCGACAAAGTCAAGAAAGCGAAGTACATCACTAAGCTTGACCTTCGCTGGGGATACTACAACATCCAGATCCGCGAAGGCGATGAGTGGAAGGCAGCCTTTCACACGAATATGGGTCTCTTTGAACCGACAGTCATGTTCTTTGGTCTTTGCAATGCACCGGCAACGTTCCAAGCCTTCATCAACCACATCTTCAAAGGACTGATCTACGATAACCTGATCATCATCTATCTTGACGACATCCTCATTCTTTCACAAACTCTTGAGGAACATATCGAGATGTCGAGGTGTGTCCTTCAAATCTTGCGAGAAAACGGCCTGTACCTAAAGCCAGAAAAATGCGAGTTCGATGCTAAGACCGTGAAATATCTCGGACACGTCGTCGGCAATGGCAAAATCAGGGCGGATCCGGCGAAGACAGAGGCGATCGCAGACTGGCCAGTCCTGCAAAACCTTAAGCAGCTACAGCAATTCCTCGGTATGGGCAACTGGCTGCGACGATTCATCAAAGACTACAGCAAGGTAGTCCATCCACTGACGTCACTGACAGGCAAGAAGGACTGGGTATGGGAGACCGAACAGCAGGAAGCATTCGAGGAGTTGAGACGACGTCTCTGCTCACCTCCAGTCCTAGCCATTGCGAACGATGAAGGCCCTTTCCACGTCGAAGCAGACTCATCAAACTTCGCCCTTGGAGGAGTGTTGTTGCAGAAACAGGAAGACAAGTGGAGGGTAGTCGCCTACAGGTCAGAAGCACTCCTGCCAGCAGAACGAAACTACAAGATCTACGACAAGGAAATGCTTGCAATTGTTTTGGCACTCAAGGAGTGGAGACAATACCTCCTCGGCACCCGTCACCCTATCGAGATCTGGTCCAATCACGCCAACCTGACCTACTTCAGGTTGGCACAAAAGCTGAGCTATTGACAAGCTCGCTGGCAGACAGAGCTCAAAGAATTTGACTTCCACCTCGAGCACAAGTCGGGGAAGACGATGGGCAAAGCGGACATACTGTCATGTAAGGCAGGCTATGATGAGGGCAAGGAGGACAACGACGGCATCATGTTCATCAAGGAGAAGTGGCTGAATCATGGAGTGGTGAGGATGTCGCGTGATGAGGTGTTGGACAGGGTGGGTGAAGCGCAGAGGGCGCAACACGAGTCGGAGAGGCCAACAGGGATGACAGAGGTCGATGGGTTATGGCGGATGAGAGGCAAGGTGTACGTGCTGTCATCAATGAAGGGGGCCGTATTGCGGGAATGTCACGACTCGGTACTGGCTGGACACCCAGGAGCGTTGAAAATGGTGGAGCTCGTCCGTCGAGACTTCTGGTGGACGTCGATGTTCTCCGACGTCTGAGCGTATGTCCGAGGATGTGATCGCTGTCAGCAAACAAAAGCTCTGAGGACATCAAGGTCAAGGCCACTCCACCCAAATGCAGTCCCTGAAGGGCCCTGGGAAATCATCACGGTCGATCTCATCAGAGAGCTCCCAGACTCCAAGGGGCACAATGCGATCTGTGTCTTTGTTGATAGGTTCTCGAAGCAGATGCACGCGATCCCGACAACAACAAAGTTGTCAGCAGAAGGCATGGCTCAGCTGTACCGCGATCACGTCTTCCACCTCCATGGTTTGCCAAAGAAGATCATCCATGACCGAGGCATGCAGTTCGACGCGTCAATGATGAAGGAACTGTACAGACTCCTACACATCGAAGGCAACCCATTGATGGCGTATCACCCACAGACCAATGGTCAAACAGAACGCGTTAACCAGGAGCTCGAACAATACCTTCGACTCTTTGTTAACCATCGTCAATCAGACTGGAAGGACTGGCTCCCCCTCGTGGAGTTCGCATATAACAACCACGAACACTCGGCGACGAAAATGTCCCCCTTCTATGTGAACACAGGATGTCACCCCTTGAGCTTTGACACAACACGAACCTCGTCTACCAACATGTCGGTGGAAGAATTTGTGAAGCACATCAAGGAGACTCATCGTGTTGCGAAGGACAACTTGGTCAAGGCGGCGGATGACATGAAGCGCTACCATGACTGGACAGCAGGGACTTCAATGGAGTACAAGGATGGAGACAAGGTTTTCCTCGATGGACGAAACATCAGCACAGATTCACTGACAAAGAAACTAGCTGATAAATGGTATGGTCCCTTTGAAATCATTGGCAAGGTGGGCGCGAGTGCGTACAAGCTCAAACTCCCCAAGTGATGGAAAAAAGTCCACCCCATCTTCAACGAGGCTCTGTTGAAACCTGCTGTTGAACCATCCTTCGAAAGCCAGAAACAACCTCCACCACCACCACCCAACATCGTTAACAATGAAGAGGAGTACAAGGTTCAGGAGGTCATTGACTCACGTCTGCACCGAGGAAAACTACAGTACCCCATTAAGTGGGTCGGATACAATGAACCGACTTGGCAGCCTGAGACGGACTTCGGTGAGAACGTGAAGGAGGCAATCGCAGAGTTCTACCAGAAACACCCTGGTGCTCCTCGAAAACTCGACATTCCTCGCCAACGGCTCTGTCCACGCTTCGTCGACACCGAGCCAGACAATCTCAATCTTGGTTGGTTGGGACGCCCAACCTTGAGGGGGGGGTAATGTTAAGACTCGAACTTTCACCTCTTCTTTTATTTTCCTTTTACCATTTCTTTTCTTTTAACCACTCCTTTTCATTATAATTAATCATCTTTCCTAATCATTTCTCACGCTTATGTCATCCACACTCCTTTCCCACACACACTCAATCTGATGCGACCTTCATTCGTTCCATTATATAAACTATACAGTACTTAGATAATACGGTCCCACAGGCGCTGCATTTATAAGGAAGAGGAATTGCAAACGAACACCCGTTCTGCTTTTCCTCTTACCTCCGCGACGACCTAGGTGAGACCGCGCCCCCCCTCCTGTATTAGAGTACATTGTATTAATCCTCTTACCTCTGCGACAACCTAGCCTGAGTATAGCGTGTCCCGAGTCCTAGCTCGAGTATAGCACGTCCCAGACGACAGTCAGCCGAGACCTGCCCAGTCCAAGTCGTCTCCCGGACTCCCACCTAACACCTGCATTCCCTCTCCTTGCACCGTCGGGAGTCGTACAATCAAACTCGCTATTGAAAATGGCACAGACAGAACGGCCGCACTGCTGCTCAGCTCACATGAACGAGCTAGGGCTCCACAGTGTATCGTATAACGCGTATACGGGATACGCCCGTATGTGTATAGAAAATTTTCAAATAATATCATATACGCCCGTATGCGTATAGGATTTTCCTGTACATATACGGCGTATATGACACGTATACGGCATATACAATCTATACGCCATATGCATATAGAATATTTCAGGCACTGTATAATATACGCCCGTAACCATATAAGGTTTAGAATATATGGCCGTATCTGTATACGATATGGTGCGGAGCCCTAGAACGAGCCCAAATTAATCAATATGAAGGCCTTGTAGGTTTATTGCGTCTGCAGTACTATCTCTCTTTGTTGTTACCAACTTCAACGGGATGTAGAAGAAGTGAAAGCTGAAGGCACACTTTTTTTGTATTCTCACCTATTCATGGAATGCGTCTCTTCCAACCTGTTTCTTAATGAAGTTTAAATAAGATGTATCGTTCTGATAGCTAGTGGCAAATAGAGAAAGCTATCACGATAGACAAAATCAGGAACTGCAAGAAAAATCGGCATACAACCAAGTCGAACCCATATGAAGGTTTTACTGAGAAGACATGGACACATAAGGTGATAGTTGTGTCGGCAAAGTTCATGTGCAAACGACCTCACCAAATCCATGGCATATTGAGAAGCTGAGTAAACATCAATTATCGGGGGTGTATCGCAAAAGTAACGCCGTACCTCATGAAAAAACATGCTTCAGGAAAATGCTATGTCACTGGCTGACACCCTGTAGGTTGTTCCTTCATTGAGACCCAATTCGCTTGCCTCTTTCAAATGAAATAACATGTACAATCCGAGGACTGACAGGAGGTTCGTGCTTCCGTAGTTATTGAAGATGACCAAGAGCAGGAAGTTTGGCATCACTGGCATAATCGTGATCATCTGCAGCATGCAAACTACAATGGTGCTGAACAGAGAAAGATGAATACCCAGGCTATTTTCTGGAATTCAGAGACTTACCAAAGAAAGTACAAAACCTGATCCAGGATGAGAACCTTGACAAGACCGAACCTTCCAAACCCTGTGGACACCTTCCAGAATTCAGCAGCTTTATACAGTGCCAAACACATCATCACAAATCCGTAGGCCACTGGTATAATCCTAATTTAGATTGAGCCAATTTTAGTGTTCCCTTCATTGTCAGAACATAGTGATGAATACTTTCCATACTATGAGGCTGAGCCATATTGGCCTTGGTAAGCTATCAGCATATGCACATGTTGTGAGTCCCGGAAGTATTTCTTGGACATAATCTGATTGCAGTATCAATTCAATATCGAGCACACAATGTCTGATTAGAATCTAAACTCACAGTATTGTGAAGGAAAATCATAAATATAGAAACTCAATAACACTAGTGTCTCCAAGGTAAACAGGCACCTCAGAATCAGTGTGATTTTCCGTCCTGTAGCAAGATTATTTCAAATTTATAAATCAGGACACATTGTATTAAAGGAAAATTAGTGCACCCTTCGAATAGAGAGCAAGGACACACAAGAGGAGTATGTCTGGAAGAGAGGTTTCTGTCAGCTTATAATTACAGTGCACAGCTGAGTAGTTATTGCTTACAGTCGACAAGACTGATGTTGATCCAGGCTGTTCGAGAGATTATATATTTGTACGAGCAGATGGAGTGCACCTTCATTGCTCACCAATAAATATTGGTATCCTGCTGCTAAGACTGCCTGGTTTCAATCAGGATGTCAATTCCTATCAAGAACTCATAAGCATCTAAAGATTCTCACATCTAAAGAATCGGGTTAAGTTAAGATGAATGCATTAACTTGACTGTGAGAAATACACCCACTGTACATTATTTAAGGAGTTATTTGACAACATGATCTCTAAGAGGCAGAAGGAATGTTGATGTGCAGGTAAGTTACTACTAGAATTCCAAACCACTCACGCAGAGAGATCGAAATAATTGCACTGTAATGATCCTCAATCGGGATGCACGTAAGTTTGGCGACACATAATGATAGTTAACTCCTTACCACAAAGTATATCACGCTAACAGGGTTCAGGGGCTTGCTCTTGGTGAGGAATCGGTAATGGGATACGAGATATGTGTAATGCATTGTTGTCACTCACCCAAAAATACTTGATCTGCACCGTATATCTTAGAGCTTGGAATTACTAAAGAAAGAAATATCTAACCTCTCTGTCTATATTGATCACTGCCGTGGTGTCAAGAAAGTCAACTTCTCGACTAAGCTGGATACAACTTGATTGTACTTACAAGCATGATAGACCAGAATTGCTGCTAGCGAAACGACTATCCATGTTTGAGTTTGGCTTGCCGAGAGAAAAATAATGATCTCGGCAAGCTCAGAATCCGAACGTGTAGTGAACTCTGTGGTGCTAGTTAGATTTGCGGAAGACAGTTTTGTGTCTGTGAACATCGTATGGAAGGAAGCGGAGGATCTCTATGTACATGGACAAGATGGTTTATAAGTGAAATTCAGCTATGGGAATCATGGCATTAGATCACACAGCCGAAAGATCTGAGAAGCTGAGGAGCATCAAGGAAACGGTCAATTTCTGACGAACTAAGTGAAGTAAGGATGTAAATTAGCTTCTTCTGGAAAGCGGAATCAAACAATCAGACAAGGCGGTGAATGCTTGGTGGGGTAGTAAAGTTCCGGGCAGCACTCACTTTGAAACGGTAAACAGGTCTTAGTACTGGATCTGAACCTTCAGCAGATGTGACGAATATTATCAGAAAGGGTATGCAGAACTAACGCTCTTCATTCTGTCGTATGAGCACCAATATGATCTGTTTGTTAGAACACCGTGACATGATAGATGGCATATATTCAAAAAGCTATACATGCATATGAATGCGGTGTACAAATGAGATATTCTAGATCTGAGCATCAAATTACAAAGGAGGAAAGCACAGCACCTAACCGGAAGATCAAGAATCATAGACAAGAGTCTGTTTATTCGGAATCCCATAGATCCTCATCGTCAGAAGGAAGCCCACAGTTCCCAGGCCCTGCACTGGACTCTCTGAGCACGTGATGCCTGCAAAATAGCAGTTAGATGGCTGATTGAAGCATAGAGATTTCAAAGCGTTGATACGGACTTTGATAGCAATTCATCAACGCCTGCCTGACCCGCTTCCCAATCAACACGCACCCATGTGTGTACGAGCTCGCCATCACGGTAAGCAAGGAGCGTAGGAAGGACGTCAAGATCCACATTCGTATCATCATGTTGATAATCGTCCGAATCCGAATCTCCGCCGGACTCGGTGGTGTCCTTCTCGTCATACGCGTACGGGTCGTCCTCATCATCTTCTGCAATACGATTGCTAGCAGAACGCAGATTTGTACGTGTAGTAGCTTCGGACAGGAGGGAACGGGGAGCGGAAGAAGAGGAAGCAAAACCAAGGGCGGAGGCTCGAGCGCGGAGGAACTTCGTATCTGGGTTGGAGCGAGCGAGTCGGGAGAGATCAGAGTCCAGAGCATAGCATCGATCAAGGGACTGGATATGAGATAGATTAGTCTTGAAGCAATCATGTAGTAAAGATGATCAACGCACCGAGTCATACAGATGTACGATGACCCACACGCCTCGTGCCTCTTTCTCCACGGCTAATACAAAGTTCTTCAAGCCCACCTCTCGTAGATGTCCGAATCGAGACTTTCCCTTCCCAGACGTACCGCTCGCCGCAGCATTCACATCCCTCGGAACGCCCTCAAGCATCATACTTTCCCACTCTCGTTCCCTCTCTTCCTCCAGAAACGTCTTTCCTCCAAGGCTTGCCTTCTCCATCCGGGCATTTAGTGCAGCAATCTCTTGAGATCGTTTTTCTCGTGCGCGTGCCTGTGCCTCTGCACGGTCGCGGATGACGCCTTTGACACCGGTGCGGCCCGGACCCATGCCAATCGATCCATCTGGTGCATCCTGCGGCGTTGCGTTGATGATCTTGGAAATGCGCTTCTCCCGTTCGACATCGGAAGAATAGTCGTATTCTTCGCCATTTTCATTGGATGGCCAGTCGCGAGCATGGTCGTGGTCGGGTGAGGGCGAGCGGGCGGGCGAAGAAGAGCGCGAGTTGTTGAAAAGCTTGCCTGACAGTACAAGCTCGTCTAAGTCTGCATACTAGGGTCGCTATTGTCAGCTCGATGCATGCTTTCGACCTTTTCGAGCTCACCATGTCGATGAATTGCAATTGCAAATGGTTGGGCAACGGCGACTGTCAAGACAGTAGTGAAGGACGCCTACGTTGGTACTTGCGTCAAGCGTGAGAGCACGTGTCAGTCACGAGACTTGAACGCGTCCAGTAGAAACAAAGGTAAATGTATAGTTGCCGATGTCCGGGTCGGTTCGGGTCAGGCCCATTTTTTGCTGACCCCCGACCCCCGACCCTCTTGACTTCGGGCAGATGGTGCGACCCTTGACCCGAACCTCAGTGAACCGCTCTTGACCCGGACTGCGGTTCGGTTCAAGGGTCAACCCGGGGTCGACCTGTTGAACCTTGCTAAAAATATAATAAAAACATAAATAATTCTCAGGCATATTTTGAGCATGTTTAACAAGCGAATGTACCCAAAAGAGCTTTCAGGTGTGACCAGTCTCACATGTAAAAGAGATGATGAGTTTGCTATAGACATACAGTAAAATTGACCACTTTACTCTAGTACAGTACTGAAGTCCAGCAAGTGCCTGAAATGGGACTCATACTCATACATCTGTATCAGGAAATGTTTTAAGGGAAAAGAAATCAAAATGTTAAATTTGAGACAAAATGCTGACTATGAGTGTATTTTTGGCTCACAAGTTACACAACTTTCCTGCAGTGGTTCGGTGGTTCAGGTCAAGGGTTGACCCGGTTCAGCTCGGTTCAGTTAATTTATTTTTCTGCTGAACCCCGACCTGAACCGCTGCTGAACCAGCTTGAACCAAACCGGTTCTTGACCCGACCCAGGTCCGGGTCGGGGGTCGACCCGTGGGTCAGCGGTTCATGAACCGGACAACGGCAACTATAGGTAAATGAAGACTGATGGCTTATATAGAGCACCTCACTTAAGAACACCAGATATAAGCTAGTGTATACCATAAACTAGACTGGCGGCTGTGTTGTGGCACACCAAACTTTTGACTTTATCCCTATTACTTCCTGATCATAAAACAAGAGAGGTATAAAGCGCTGCCGAGAATCGTTAATGCTTCTACAGGTGGATTTTAAAAATTATGGGACACCCTGAAAAGGAAACTCTTTCTTGACCACAAAAATCCTTTGCTTTGACTTCATAGAAAATTCAAGGATGGTGAGAGGATAAGAGTCATCATCTTTGTACAAGAAAATATCTGTGTTCTGTGTTTATGCAAGGGTGGATGGTAGGTAGAGACGATGTGTGTGGGTTTGCTCAGGCAGATGTGAACCAGCTTCCGTTTTCGGGTGTCCCGTAACTTTTAAAATCCACCTGTATAGCCTTGCTACATAGTACTGAGTTCCACTTGCTCTACATGAGTATCTCTTTATGAATTTTTACAGTATTTCAGGTTTCTTTCAGGACACATATATTACTGACACCTCGAAGCATAATGTTCACCTTACCGAGGCTGCCAGGCTCTTGAATATTTTCTCTTGAATGTGACAAGGGCCTGAGAAACCGGCAAGTAATTAGAAAATCCAGCGTAGGGACTGCAGTGGTATCCGCAAGAGGGTTAACCGATCCGTGGGAGTGGGAATTTCAACCGCGGATTGAATAGGAAAACCGCGGTACCACTCAATCCGCGGTCGAAATTCCCACACCCACGGATCGCTTAAACCTCTTGCGGATACCACTGCAGTCCCTAATCCAGCGTATTCAGGCTTCGGCATTATCTTGCCGCTTACTCAACATTGTCACACGTGATCGAAGAGCTGCCATGCACCTTCGCGAGACGAGTTCCACACGGGTCTTTCAGGTTGTCTTCCACTCCCATGGCCAGTAGGTGCGACACCGACGGGTACAGAAGACGCCGCCTCTCCGAATCTGTACTTATACTCATCTCTGTTCTTGGTTTACTGTTTGTATGGCTGGTTGTATCGACTCAGGGCGAACTCATTTCGCGTTCGTCCGTTGCGTTATCCAAACCCATCTCGAGACGCGAAGCTGAATTGAGGAAGGCTGCCCTTGATAAGTGCAGGTACATCAGAACCCCTGCAGGTCCTTCTCCAGACTTTGCTTTGCGTACAGAATCAGACCGCTTCGTCCCGGGAACACCTGCAGTTTTAATCAGAAACGCTACAATATGGACTGGCGAACACGTTGGTTTGGAAGCAGAAATCATCTCTGGCGATATTCTGCTTGACAAGGGTCTGGTGCGTGCTGTTGGGACGGTGCCATCGGGTACGATTCTCGCTACGGGATCTTCATTGAATGTCCACGACGCGAATGGTGCGTGGGTCACCGCAGGACTTGTCGATCTGCACTCGCATATCGGCGTCGGATCGTCTCCACATCTCTCTGGTGCAGCTGACACGAACTCGCGCAAGGCTCCTATCCTTCCATGGCTGCGGAGTATCGATGGTCTGAATACTCACGATGCCTCGTATGAACTAGCAATCGCTGGAGGAGTCACAGCCGCGCAGATTCTTCCCGGAAGCGCCAATAATATCGGCGGACAGGCATTTGTCATCAAACTACGAACTACGGAAGAACGCTCGACTACAGCGAAGGTCCTCGAGCCGCCTTACACCTTGAATGGGACTCATTTCGATCATAACTTGGCGCCGCGATGGAGACATATGAAGTCTGTCAATCAAGTTCTTCTCTGATGTACACGCAATTGATGAGATTTTATAGACATGCTTGTGGTACGTGTCAGTCTGCATAATGAGATCCTTATCGCTGAATCGAAACGATGAAGGCGAGAATCCGTCAAGAGTGTACAGTCAAACGCGTATGGACTCCGCTTGGGAGTTCAGACACGCATACGACGAGGCACGCAAGGTCAAAGAAGCACAAGACTCGTACTGCACGAAGGTGGAATCACGACTCTGGGAATCAGTTGACGTTGAACATTTCCCGGAAGATATACAGTGGGAGGCTCTGGTTGATGTGTTGCGAGGAAAGGTGAAAGTGAGCCTTTCAGATATAGTCTAGTTATTGCACGGTTATTTATACGATTTTTCACGTAGGTCAGTGTCCATTGCTATGAGGTAAGCTGCTCTGCGATTTAAAACCCCTTCATTGAAATTTTGACTTTCCCATTCTAAGGCGGTTGATCTTGACGCGATTGTCCGAGTGAGCTGTACGACATTTCGTTGGGGCACTTTTTAACCTTGACTTTAGCTCACGAATGAGTTTCAATTCCCTGTCGCATCATTTCATCATGCTGGCGAAACTTACCTTGTGCCTGAACTTTTGAAGAAGACCTGGGTATGCCCCTTGGCATCTTTCGTGTTTGCTAATCCATTTACACAGCTCTTTCTTTAGGGAGGCGTACCTAGCATTGCACTTTTCGCGTCCAACGTAAGGTAAATACAACTTAGTTACTCTTCTCATAACTGTGTACGACAGGCGGTCTACCCAAACAGAAAGAAACGTGAAGCGTACCGCGGTTCCGAATTCGCGCCGCGCATACTTGCAGAGCACAATATTCCCGTCGTGATGAAGGCGAGTTCGTGTAACTTCAAAGCACATAGCTATAAAGACTGGCATTGATTCATTTCGACCTGCGACAGTCTGATCATCCAGTAGTCAATAGCCGGTACTTGCTCAATGAGGCCGCGCAGGCACACTACTACGGTCTACACCCTACGATTGCTCTGGCATCTGTAACGAGCACTCCCGCAGATGCGGCTGGGATGGGACATCGTATCGGAAGGATCAGACCAGGTCCGCTCCGTATACGTTCAGAGATTCAATTCGTCTCATTTGGATTTTTACTGTAAGGGAATGACGCAGGTTAGCGACCTGAATCGATTAAAGTACGGATCCACTTACCTCGGGCATAAAATCTCATTACAGACCTCATTATATGGGATGCGCATCCACTTGTCCTTGGAGCAACGCCAAAGCAAGTTTTCATCGACGGAATCGCGCAGATCGCATCTCCCTATACTTCCCCCAAGCCCAAAGAAGCGCAGAAGCCTCCTGTCCAGCCGGACTTTGACCGCGAAGCGAACGATACGTTGCAATACGAGGGTCTCCCTCCTCTCGAGCCACGTGTGCGACATGACAAAGATGTCGTCTTCTCGAACGTTCTCGGCGTGTATTTCAGCTCAAGAGAGGCTGATCTTTTGTTTCAAAACGCAAGCGATGGGTTGGAAGCAGGCGAGTTGAAATCCGTATATGTACGCGACGGTGCAATTACGTGTGTTGGTATCGGCCTCTCCTGTGTGGGATTTCATAGGTCAGCGGTGGACTCGGAGTTAGAACTGGTTGATCTGAAAGGTGGAGTTCTGGCACCTGGGCTTGTCACATTTGGGTCGCCGCTTGGACTCGTCGAGATACGCATGGAACAGTCAACAAATGACGGTTCTGTATAACGCGCTGGAAGTTGACGGCGTGCCGCAGATACTAGGGGCGAATACCTTCATCCGTGCGGTGGACGGATTACAATTTGGGGGAAGAAACATGCTGTGAGCTCAGACTTCCCACTATCACCAATATCTTTTTATCCTTGCTAACGTAGACTACTAGGCTGGCATACCGGGCAGGGGTAACGACGGCAATTACTCCACCCTCAGGCTCAGGCGTCATACTCGGTGTTTCCGCGGCTTTTGCACCAGGTGCTTTGAGTGCGCTAGAGACTGGTGCCGTAATTCAGGAAGAAGTTGCTTTGCATGTGCAAGTAGGAAGGTCCCTTCCACAGAGCGTGAGCACTCAAATAGCGTTGCTCCGACGACTCTTGTATGATGATGCGGATACGGGTCTGAACGGGCGCTCAGAAGAAGCTAAGAAATTGAAACAGGTATTAAACAATTCCATCCTCATGTCTGTGCGGAAGGTGCGCGGCCCATCAATTTCCAATCTAGTCCGGATGCTGAGCATAATCAGGGGAGAATACCGCTTGTAATACATGTTGAGAACGCCGACATTATGTCAACGCTATTAGGTGTCAAGAGCACTTATGAATCGAGAACTGGTAAAATTATTCGTGTCACGTTCGCAGGAGCTGCGGAGGCTCATCTCATCGCTCGAGAAATTGCGGAGGCGGGGGTCAGCGTAATCGTCTCGCCATCACGGCCGTTTCCTGGCTCTTGGGATCAGCGAAGAATGTACGAATAAGGTCCATTTTCATAGCGTATGCATGCTGATGCAGTAATATCGTTTTGGATTTCTCAGTCTTCCTGGCCCACCGCTCAGTTATGAGAGCAGTATAACTACTCTTCTTAAGAATAACGTGACAGTTGCGGTCGGCGTCGTCGATGAATATACAGCGCGGAATACACGATTCGATATCGCATGGGTGAGTGCAGGACAAGTCCACCTTCTGCCGTATTCGCGCTTATGTGTCCGACGTCTCAATAGGCTGCTTTGGAATCTCATGGGAAGATAGGAGAGAAGGAGGCGCTTGCGCTTGCTACGACGAACCTCGAGAGAACATTAGGACTAAAGCCGAGCATGGCGCGGGATATTGTGGCATACAGAGGCGGTGGCTTGCTGGAGACTTCGAGCAAAGTCGTCGCAGTCGTTTCTCCCGGACGACGTATTGTCGACTTGTTCTGACATATTTCGAGAAGCGATCCTTTCTGATGTCATCTTTATGCTCGTCTGTGCACCTGGTTTGTCCCAATGAGTGCCGAATCACCAAGTCAAGAATCCATACAGCCTTTGTCAATTTCAATGACGATTGAGAAATAAATGTTCTTTGTATCCTTTGTCTTCACTCCTTCAATTATGGAGATTGAAAGGGATAAAGTTCCATCTCAAAGGCAAATTTGCGGTGCGCATATTGATATGAAAACGGCATACCTCAAACAAAGACAAAATATAGAAGACAAATATACCTGCGCTTAGCTTAGCCTGTCACAGAGCTTTCGCTTCAAGTAATAATTGAAAGCATGGCACTAATGATAAATTGTGGAAGTAAATACCTTAGATTGCTCTCATCCATAAGAATGAGATATCTTCTGTCACATAGTGCTCATAAGCAGCCAATACACGTTGATTCTAAGAGTACTAGTACTGTACAACATCGATACTATAGTTCTTCCAATTTACTATTGAGACACCTTAAAACCGGTGTTTTTCTCTGGAAATTCACGGATTAACCAAGGCACTCGTCGGCGAGCCAGCCGTATAGACTTACGCCGACTTGTCGCTGAGTGCGGCAACACCAGGGAGAGTCTGTCAAAGAGGAGATGCTGACAGTCAGACAAGACAGGTAGCAGGACAGATAACGACAATACATACCTTTCCCTCCAGCAGCTCTAGAGATGCGCCACCACCTGTGCTCACATGGCTGAGCTTGTCCTCCGCCCCATGCTGAGCGACAACGGTCGCAGTGTCTCCACCGCCGACAATAACGACCGCACCGTTCTTCGCCGCCTCGATGTTCGCATCAAGCAGAGCTTCTGAGCCGCCAGCGAACGCTGGGAACTCGAATACGCCTGGAGGTCCGTTCCAGAGGATGGTTTTCGCGCTCAGGACAGTGTCCCTGAACAGCTTGCGGCTCTTCTCGCCACAGTCCAGGCCCATCCAATCGTCCGGGATCCCACTCTCGTCGGTCGCTGTACTCGTATTCGCGTCTTTGTTGAAGTCATCCGCCGTGATGTAGTCGACGGGGAAGACTAGCTCGATGTTGTTCTTCTTCGCCTTCTCGATGAGACCCGCAACTTTCTGCGAGCCAGCCTCGTCGAAGAGCGATTTCCCGATCTGTACGATCCGAAATAGTCAACTTCTGGATTACAAGAGAGATTCTGAATACTCACGTTGACGTTGTTGAGCGTCTTCTTGAAGGTAAATGCCATACCGCCGCAAATGATGAGCTTATCGACCTTGTCGAGCATGTTGTCGATCAGCTGGATCTTGTCGGATACCTTTGCGCCACCTAGGATAGCGAGGAAAGGACGCTCAGGGTGTTCGAGTGCCTTCGCAAAGAACTCGAGTTCCTTCTTCATGAGGAAGCCGGCTGCGCGCTGGGGAAGTTGAACGCCGACCATACTAGCGTGTGCGCGGTGTGCGGTTCCGAATGCGTCGTTCACGTAGACGTCGCCGAGCTTTGTGAGGCCCGCGCGGAACTGTTCGACTGCTGCCTTATCTGCCTTGGTCTTCGTTCCGTCCTTGTTTTTCGCAGAGCCCTCCTCCTCGATGTGAAAGCGCAGGTTCTCAAGTAGGATGACAGACCCATTAGGCGAGGACGAGACAGTGGATTCGACATCAGGCCCGACGCAATCTTTGAGGAACGTAACAGGTTTCCCGAGGCGGCCTTCAACTTCCTTTGCGACAGGTTCGAGAGAGTATTTAGCTACAACTTTGCCGTCTGGGCGGCCAAGATGCGACATGAGGATTACGGTGTGCGCGCCTGCAGTCACGCATGAGCCTCCGCATCGAGACAGTCTTATGAAAGCGCAACCAACTCACCGTTGTCGAGTGCATATTTTATAGTCGGAAGTGCTGCCACGATACGCTGTGAACAACCCCGTCAGATCTCGCGGTGATTCGAGGTCCGGGGACGCTACGCACCGCTGGGTTGGTGATTTTGCCATCCTGCATGGGAACATTGAAGTCGACGCGGATGAGGACCTTCTTGCCCTTGAGGTCGAGGTCAGAGATGGAAAGTTTGTTAGAGAGCGACATGATGGTTAGCGGGGACTCTGGGGAGGGTGTATGCGGCTGATGATGTTAAATGAGTGCCTCCATTCTCCGGCGCACGGGTGCGAAAGCTATCGATAGCTCAGTTACGGAAAGTCGTTCTCACGGATGCGAAAAAGGCTTCCTTTTTCCGCTCTCGCACAGTATTAATCACTTGTATTTCTACTCAGCCTCTGTTTCTACACCCTCTGATGTCCCAAGCACAAAGAGTGAATATTTTATTTTGTCTAATTTTCTATAATACAACATTTTTCGCTCTCGACAATCGGGATGTCGGCCTTATTGTGGTGTTAGAATATCTATGCACCACCCGAGTTCAACTCGTTCCTAATCGCCCCGATCATATTTTGAGACAGCTCGTCCTCATCCACGGTACCTCCGAATCAGCCGTAATCTCCTAGGCTACAGCGAACATCCTAGTGTGGTAGTAGGATCAAAGCGAGCTGCACCTGCTCTATGATTTTATTTCCTACTGCGCCCGTAGTGTGCCGATGTAACAGTACTCGATGTAAGTGCTCCCGTACCGCTTTTGAACCACTTCAGTACATAGTCCTTTTCTCGAGCGAATGCGCTAACATGTTGGCGTCTTTCTAGATCACTTTACTACGCTTGCAGTCATCAATAATTCCAATGGTATACGGGTTCATGGCAGACGCGGAACGCTGCAGCAGCTCAATCAAGTCATATCCAACGGTATACTCTTCAGGACTGTAATTCGTCTCTATACATTCACTCATGCATGGCTTATAAAACAGATTATATACAATTCCATTCGAAATACGCGGGTCTTCGGTTATTTGCGACCGACGTACATTCATTCTAGCCCACGCATTGTGGCTACCTTTTGCAGCTGCACCTGTCCTGCTTCACCTCTCGTGCTTCCGTCGCTTTGATTTGTGCTCCCCTGGTAACTCAACATATTCATCTTTGACCTTTTGCTGTTCGCTTCTGATTTCTTCTCTTATTTTGGCGAGCTCTGGGTTTTCTACGTCTGTATGCTCTGTTCTTGCTACACCGACGAGCCTAGATTTTTCCTCAAGTTGGATATGAAAGTAAAAACGTTGAACTTCAGCGAAGTCAGCAAAGCTTTATATAAATCTATAGCTATGGATAGGACTTACACAAGGGGATCCCAAATACATATTCGCAACCTTCAAGATAAGAGACCTCCTCTTTCGTGAACTTGGATGGCTGGAACACAAGATACAGACGGTCTTTGTTTCCGCCTAACTTTGTGCTGAGCTCGGGCGGGAACACCTGTGCGTCTGACGTGACGTCAAAGTACATATTTTTTCGCATTCCGTTTCCAAAATAAAACCTCAAGCGCTTCAGTCCAAGAAGTTTCTCTTTTGGGATTGACGGGAACGTATCCATAGGGTTTGTCGCGTCCGTAGAGACTGGTGGCGTAGCTCCTGTCAGCTCCAGATATCTCTTAAATGCACTATCCTTTAAAATGATACAAGGACAAGCCGTGTCGAGTATACATGACTTTCCAGCACTAAAGATTGTTTTGTTGTCTTCTCCATAGGATAATCCTGCGTAGATTCCATGGTAGACTTCACTGGGCATCGGAAAATAGATAATTTTTTTGCCCTTGTATGCCCTTCGATCGACGCCGCCAAGATGCATATTTCCCTTCATCTCGATTCTACCATCAGTGTTCTTCTTCCATGGAAAGATGTTTATACCCATAGAATCCGGATTAATCCCACACTGCTCCCTTAGATTGTCCAAGATGGTTGGAACGGTCTCATTCTCATGGCCTACGATCTTGCCTATCGTGAGACGTCGAGACCCCAGACCGAGTATTCCTGTGGTAGACACGGAACGCGAAACATAAAACACCTGGTTCTCGATAGCGTACCCAATGTCAACGCTGCTCTTGTACACAGGTCCTTCTATAACTCGAGTTGGCTGAGTGAAGATCTGATTTGCAGTCTTGTTCTGTGGTGCTTCCAACAAGGTACTTTGCGGATTCTTTTGTACAAACTCGTCCGCGAGCTGCTTGGACAGAATCAGCATACTCGAGCCCGTATCCGCTGAGAACCATGTTTCGAGCTTCGGATTTGCTCCAAGGCCTGCTTTGATGTAGACATGCGTATCCTCTCCCCATACGCTTACTGAAACATACTTGGCTAACAACTCCTGTGTGGGATCCTTTTCTTCTTTTTCAGGTTTTGCTTGCTGCTGGGATCCATCGGGCACGTCATTCCCAGTTACCATGTATCTATCGTGGAGCTTCGAATTACCGTGTGGCCTCAGCATGTGTACTAGCGGAATTCTTGGCGGTACCGATTTCTTGAATCTGATTTGCTCTGTTCTCACGGTCAACGCAAAAGTCAAGTACTTGTGAAAGCTTTCTGCATTGTTTGATCTTTGCGCACCGCTTGCACTAGCTGCATGTGCTTGAGCCTCTTCTGACTCCTTCGCTGTCATCTCGACGCCTGGCATTTTGCGTTTCGCTTCTGATTGACGTGTTCGAGAACTACTCGCTATAGTTGTTGCGCTTCTCCCTGTTGATGCCTTGGTCTCGTCCGTTGCTGGTGCCCTACTCAAGTTTGGACTTGAGGGGTTCAAGGCTGATCTCGTGGAACCTGAAGCTTGACCTTTCTTTGAACTTTCTTCCCCCATGTTCGAGGTGTCTGCTTGTTTCTTCGGCATTGCTGTCTTTGAACTGTTCAAAGGTTTCTGAGGGCAGGTTTCCTGGTGATAACCTGAGTACGATGGGCTAGTCTTATAACAGTTGTAAACTCAAACAAAGTGATTTCTGTACCTTACAACCTGCGTGAACTAAACCCCCCCTGGCAGAATTTGTGGCAAACCTTTTCGTCTTGAATGACAAGCGACGCAAAGGACTAGACGGGGAGCAGTCACACTGACGACTCGATCACCTTGATCATCAAAGATTTGCATGCATGCAATTAGCAAAAACAAGACGAAAACCGGCTTACATCAAATGCGCGGCGTAAGGAGCAAAGTGGGGAGTCAACCAGGAGCGTTTTCTTGACGCCACCGGAGATTTCGCGACAAGTTATAAGTAGAATGTTCGTGAGGAATGCAATGGTGAGTTTTAGCCGTCGGCGGTGCCTGTAAATGGTTACTGCTCTTTACCTCAAAGGAGACGGTCATACTACGCAATGTCCACATTGCGACCCAGCCGAACGCAGAAATCATGGCATGCAATACAATATTACATTTCGACGGTTTCTTTCGTGGCACAGGTGAGATGCTTTGAAGGGAAAGCAGCGACATGACGAAGTGAATGGCTTCTGTATGCAAGCCCCTGAGTGTAACATTCCGGGAAGAATGGGGATCGTCGAAAGGAACGATAACGAAGGCAAGCTGTAGGGAAGGGTTCCCAAGGTTTCTGAACGATTCTAGTAGAGACGAAGGCGAATCTATCCTTGCGTACCCACAAGTCTAGCTAGAATATATTCAACTTCCAAATCAATTCATGCAATAGGCATTGCATTATAAATCAACGCACTAGACGAAAGCACCAACAACTCTCTTCAATTCATTCCAGGACGATCCACCATCTTCCCAATTTTATTTGAACTTCTCACTGAGTGACTGCGCCGTTGCGCCGTCGCGTGCTTGCTGCATCCGTTCTTTCCTTGGGCTCTCGTTAAAATACCAACTGCCTCACGCCGGATGACCTTGACAATACCCACTGGTGGTTTGTTTCCAAGGTGATGTAGACCCTATCCGGTGCGCAACTTGAGCAGCTCGTAGCCCGCTTCACGAACCAAAGAGGCGACCGCTGCGTTTGAGGGGCTGGTCGGTGTATCGAATGGCCAATATAAGTTATGCAAGCATGCTTACATTATCAAACGTAAGCACAACACCGGCCGGGTTTCTCAGGCAACTATACAGCGAACCATATCCACGCGTCGCGCGAAAATGCGCTCTGCAGAACCGCATTGGCCCGGAGACGACAATCTACTCACAATGGAAAGCTCGAGTCCGGCGTATCGCACGATCATTTAATTTCTACCGATGTACAGTGTGGGACCATTGTAGATTTCTCGAGTACGTGTAGGACACGGTGTGATAAAAGACGGAGCAGCCAACCACTAGTACTGGGCTCGCCATTTCCTCTGCAATTTAAAGTACGGCATGGCATCGTTCAACTCGTCAATGCTGACATTAACCAATGGTGGTACGTTCGACGTGCGTGACAATGCAAATTACATCGCGAGTTGCGCCGTCATCATCGGATTATCTGCCTTGCAGTACCTTCAGATCCGAAAGCGCGACGTACGTCTCAGCTGCATACACCCATAAATGCCTGACTTGATTCCTTTCAGCACAGATTGCTGTTCCTGCAGTCGGACCTTCGGGAAGATTGACCTCATATTATGGTGCTGTCAAGTTCATTTCGAGCGCGCGGGCGATGTTGCAGGAAGGATACACGAAAGTGAGTTGCTTACTAGCTGCTTAAGCCAGCGCTTTTGTTCAGTGAAATTACATGCTATAGTATAAGTCTCGCACGTTCAAGATACCAGAGCTAGGAAGATGGCTTGTGGTTGTCAATACACCTGAGCTCATTGAGGAGGTTCGTAGAGCGCCGGACAACGAATTGTCGTTTCTAGAAGCAGTACAAGATGTGAGTTCGCTTACAGAAGTACGACTTCATACCATCCAAACCTTGATCCGCTGCATTTTTATCAGCAAATCGCCTCAGAATACACTTTGGGCCATCTTGTAACCAAGGACACGTACCACGTCGCGATCGTGCGTTCGCGACTCACACGCAACATTGGTGCGATCTTCGAGGGAATCAAGGAGGAGATCATGCTTGGCTACGACGAGGGTATTAATGCAAACGGTGCTGGTACGAAATTGCTTTTCTTATATATAATCGTGAGAAGTCTCATGGATGGGAACAATTGTAGACTGGGTTTCTAGACCGGCGCTCAAAACTGTCATGCAGGCTGTCTGCAGGGCAAGTAATCGTGTTTTTGTTGGGCTTCCCCTTTGCAAGTCCAAATCAGTCGTTCAATAAATTTGCAACTGAGTAAAAGGTTTCTTTGACCAATATAGGCAGAGATAAGGATTACATTGACCTCAACATCCGTTTTACTGTCGATGTGATGAAGGCTGCACACGTTATCAAATTGTTTCCGGACTTCACTAAAGGGTATGTTATCACGGTTGTGAATAAGTCTACAACGTAACATTTTGTGCTGCTTTCAGGCTCGTCGGGGAACTCCTGACCTCCGTCCCTGCCAGCACTCGTCGCGCACTGGGGCATCTTGGGCCGATTATTGAGTACCGCTTGCGCCAGGGAGAGGAGATTGGACCTGAGTGGCCTGGAAAGCCTGTCAGTGTTCTTCATCTGATCGAACTGGTTTGAACGTTTCGCTGAGGTTATGCTGGTAGAATGACATGCTTTCGTGGCTTATAGACGAAGCAGAGGGTGAACAACGTTCGGTCAAAGCCCTCACCCAGCGCATTCTCATGCTCAACTTCGCAGCCATTCACACTTCGTCTATGGTAATGCATATATGGCTTTCTCACTCTGTTAGCTATCTAAATTCACGAACAGAGTTTTACGCACGCTTTGCTACATCTTGCTGCACGCCCAGAGTATATTGCACCGCTCCGCGAGGAGGTAGAGCGTGTGGTCGAGGTAGAGGGATGGACAAAGATTGCCATGCAGAAGATGCGAAAGGTAGATAGCTTTTTGAGGGAGAGTCAGCGCTACAGTGGGATTGGGTCGAGTACGTCATCATCCTCTTCTCGTTTCCGATTTGCGTGACATTTTAATCTTTCTCATCTCTGGGCACACAGTATCCATGACGCGGAAGGCGCTGGTCGATTACACGCTCTCAGACGGGACCTTCCTTCCTGCGGGCACATTCGTCGCATGCAACGCATTCGCCGCGCACCGTGATGATGCCAACTACGCAGATGCACAAGAGTTCCGTCCATTCCGATTCGCAGATGCACGCGACGAGAGCACGGAGGAGGCAACACGACACCAGCTGGTCTCGACGAGCGTCGATTTTCTGCCTTTTGGTCACGGCAGACATGCTTGGTGAGTGTTGTCCACGCCTTTCATTTTTCTGAACAATGAGTTCATTTTCTTCCCTTCTGTTCGGATGTGGCTACGTCAGCCCCGGTCGGTTCTTCGCCGCAAACGAGCTGAAGGCTATGATGGCGTATCTTGTGCTCGCGTATGACACTAAGCTGCGTGACGGCGAGGAGCGACCAAGGGATGTCGAGTTCGGGAACTCAATGGTGCCAAATCCAACGGCGCACGTCCTCTTTAGACGGAGACAGACATGACTCAGAGAGACTTGTGCATTGTCTTTGTGTCGCCAGCTTGTGTCAACGGACTTTTCCGTAAGCTTCATTAGTGAAGTCTTAGTTTGGAGAGCTAGAACTCTGTTAATCGTCTCTTTGGACCGATGCGGATCTATCCATGATGATTTCCCATTTATGTCCGCTTTTACCCAATCTTTGTATCAATGAAGATGCAAAAAGGTCATCTCACATTCTATTTTCCCCAAGTTATACCAAAGGAAGAATACGGTTGCTTGCTTCATGGGCGACCTCAGGCAAAGTCTATGTTGCTCAGCGTCTCCACTCGATAGCTCGTCCCTTCATTCACGCCTCTCTTCCCCGCCTCTTTCAAGTGAACCAAGAGGCGACTCCCGAGTATAACAAACAGGCTTGGACTCCCGATTATGCCTAGAACGACCTTGGCCACGACCTCCGGGTTCGTTGTCGTATCGGATATTATCATCGCGACATTGCAGAAAATCGCTTTAGATGATATCAGCATGTATAGGAAGAAGGAAGACAGTACGGTGTACTGACAAGCCGAAATAGATCGCTTGGTCTTCAACAAGGACCCTGACGAGGTGGAAGCCGCTGAACCCCTCCGACATGCTCCAGAAATTCGCCGCTTTGTAAAGCGCGAGCACCATCAAGAGGAGCTCGTAGAACAGTGGAATTCCCCTGAAATGAGATTCAGAGATGCGCTTCCTCAATTATATACCAAGCTGATACTGACCATGCAAGAATGAAAAATACGGGCTGAACAGATCTGACTGTTTGGCATACGGCAAATTTCGTCCCGAATAGGCCTAACGCGGCTTTAAGGAATATCCAACGGTGAGTTTACTGAGGCACGTATGTCAAGAAAACTGACATGCTTACTCCCATTGAAGACTTGCACGTAGGTAAGGATGGCGAACATAACTGCTGCCTCTATGACGAAAAGAGTTCGGAGGAATGCCGCTGCTTTCTTATCTGCAGAGAGTGTAAGATCTATGTGGAGGGTCTTGGCAATGAGGGAAGCAGCTGACCTTGAGAGAAAAGTGCCAATACACGCATGACGAGTATGTCTAAATAACAATGTGACAACCTGATAATCGAACGGAATGAAACGTTGTCTTACAGTCAATCAGGTTGATAGTTATCCAGTCTAGTGCTAGATGAGCGAAACACAGATTATCTTGATAGTGCAGAGTCGACGTACTGGCCATGACCGCAGTCAAATTTGTGAAAGCACCTATGCACCGGTTTATAATCAGCCATGTAAATGCAATTTATCCCGTAAATCCAACAACATCTGGAACGTCTTCGTTTGAGTAAAACAACACAAGATGATTTAGAAAGCTTACAGTCTTTCGTTCACATGGTAAGTGTTGACTAACACAGAAGAGATGCATGATTTAGATGTTACAGCCATTTTCATAAGTCCTGCGACACGTGCATGTCACGTGAAGTGAGCCGCGTCGGAGCCAAAATGTCAAAAAAAATAGAGTAAATGTTGAGTTTCTCTGTAAATTCTGCACAGTACCTGCTCATTAAGTACTCAAAAAAAAGACATGGTTCTCAGGAGCAGAAATATGTAAAATATGGAGCAATACATTAACTGTGTAGGTGGGTAGAGATCAAACAAGTGTGGCCAGTCTGTTCTCTCATACATTTCCACTGAGATTCAAAAATTATGGCTCCCCTACATCTACCTATAAAATTCTTTCCTGTGTCTGTAAATTAAGTATATGACTATACCAACAGATCCTGCAAGTTTGAAGCCAATCCATTCAGTATT